>CM031378.1:75422737-75738577 GCA_018208015.1 Medicago ruthenica | reverse complement strand
AAGCTCCTCTGAACGTGAAAACGCCAAATGGGTGTAACAGTCTTCAGCCTCTATGCAAGAATCTTCCTCAATCTCCTCGAAAATGTAGGACTCCAAATTTGCGTGACCGCAGATTTAGAGGCCGTCCCCCTCTTGCTCCTCTGAGGAAGAGCAACAACATTGGATTTGAAAATTCAACTCCTAAAACTCAAGAGCCGCAGATTAAGTCAACTCCTAAAATTCAAGAGCTGCAAATTAATTCAACTCCTAAAATTCAGGAGTCGCAAAGTAATTCAACTCCTAAAATTCAAGAGCAGCAAAGGGATACAGATCCACAATGTGCAGGCAACACGCTCCATGTGTCTGTGGAATGTGGAGAAGAAGTTGATCGTGATTCTGAAATGACCATTATTAAGAGTTCTAAAATTCAAGAGCAGCAAAGGGATACAGATCCACAATGTGCTGGTAACACGCTTCATGCGTCTGTGGAATGTGGAGAAGAAGTTGATCGTGATTCTGAAATGACCATTATTGAGAGTCCTAAAATTCAAGAGCAGCAAAGGGATACAAATCCACAATCTGCAGGCAAAAGGCTTCCTGTTTCTGTGGAATATTGGAAAGAGGTTGATCGTTCTGAACGCCCAGCCATTATTAGGAGTCATATACGAGCACCTCTTGCTCTTCCTACCTATGGCAATGGAGCACAAAGACTTACACATAAAGGATTACCATCTGGTATTGTCACTAATACATGTGAAAGTATTGGTCACTTACCTGATACACATTCTTTGATCAAAAGGTTGGAGCATAACTTGGAAACCGAGGGATGTGACATCTCAGCGGATGCAGCCAATGTATTGAATAATGCACTTGATGTTTACCTCAAAAGATTGATAAAACCCTGTTTAGATTTAGCGGCTTCTAAATCTGTAAATAAATTTAGTGGTCACATCCAACCTGGTATGAACAATTTGCCACAGAATAGGAGTGTGCAACAGCTAATTGGATCTGCTTCTGCATCAATCTCTGATTTTAGAACAGCAATGGAGTTGAATCCTACCATACTAGGGGAAGATTGGTCTCTACATTTTGAGAGGGTTTGCTTTCGTGCTTCAGAGGAATGGTTTAAACAGGCTCAACATTGTATTGATCCAAGTTTATAAATATGATCTTTCCTCAAAATAATGGTATTGGAATGGGTTAGCTCAGTCTCAATTCTGACTTGAGTTTTTACCGATAGAGATTGCCAACATACATAGAGGTGGAAATATAGGAAGTTTTCAAGTTGGTGACCATAGCATGTATAGGTTTCAGTATTGGATACTTTAGCTTTAGACATTTTATATCATAAAAATCTTAAATAAGGTTAGAGCCAAGTTTACTTTGTCGATGCGGGAATCTCAACATTATCTGTAGGATATTTCTTCATTTTATTAAGAACTTTTTGAATAAATCATATATATTCAGTCTCTTTAGGCCTAAAATCATGTTTCTCAGTGTTTGAATTTAGAGTCAATTGATGTGGGTGTGTGAAAAATTAGGTTTCCTTTCATACCTGTTTATATAAAAGCCACTCGTGAATTCATATCTGTAACTATGATGTTGTCATCCTGTTACTTTGTTTTAATTGCATATAATCTAGTCTTCATACTTACATTATTATCGCTCTCCTATTTTGTTAATGTCCTAATAGAAATGGATGAAGTAATATGAAATAGCCAAAAAATAACAATTTTCTTATTAAAGATTGTATCTTTAACCCGTAGGTAAGTCTACTAAGACATACCTCATCTCAGCGCTCAACAAAGTAAATGATGTTTGCGTTTCCATGACCACAAAATAATACAACAAATAGTTCACAAATCCTAACTCAACTAATAAAAACTGTCGAAATTATTAAGCCGGACATCATGATCGGGGTTCGAACCCCGGCACATCACTTATTTGTGTGAGTTTATAATGACTTCGCTATTTCGTCTATTTACCAAAAAAAATTAATATAACAAATCTTCATCATAGTAAGGTTTACTTCAAAGCAAAATTAATAACTCCAACAATGATTTTCATTATAATTCCAAAAGTTATAAACAAACACATTAAACACCAACTTCCAGACTTTATACTCTTGATTTTAAGTGACTTATTGGACAAATTCAAGAGAATAATCCATCAAGCAGTGGCAGAATATTAAAGTTAGTATCTAATTCCAAGATGCACATCCATAGAAGTTGAGACAAAATGTCAAGATGTAATATTAAAATATGAAAATAAAAATCTTACTACATAACAAGCACCAACAATACATTTCAATCATTTAGTAAACTGGACAATTATTCCACTATATAATAAAGACTACAACAAGGCCGTTTCAACTAATATTATAACCTAAAATGAATTCTAAAAATGTGGCCTTAAAGTTAATGTTTTTTAAAAAAATATATGATGTAATTTTTTTTTTGGGCTTTTTGAGATGCAAAATCATTTATTAAATTATCATAATCATTTTTATTTAACATTTCTTTTTCAATAGATAATAAAGCCAAACTAAGAAATAATTAAGAGACTGAGAGTAAGGCGAAGAGAAAGATAGTACCCAAACGTTACAAAAGAAGTGTGTATCACAACGTTAATGAAGGAAACTACAAACGTTAATTGTGGAAAATTGCAAGGTGTCACAATGGACACATACATATTAATGCAATATTAACCAATACTAACCATTATTAAGGAGTGTTAATGCAATATTAACCATTATCGAGGAGTAGTTAAAAAATAAAAATTTTGGGGCTTAAAGCAAGGGTATTACTGGCCTAATGGTCGAGACGACCCTGGACTACAAGAGTTCATTCAAATAACATATTATCCTTCCGAACTCAGCCAGCTGATCTTGATGTTAATCGTAATAGTGCTAATAACAATGTTTTCGGGAAGGTGCAGCAAGAACAAATCCAAAAAAGCGCTAGTTCTGATGGAACTCCACTAGTTAGTGATACACAACAACTTGCTCGTGTTGCAAACAACAGTAGCGCTTCAAATCACGTTGAATATGCTGCACTCGGTTTGGGTGTTCCGGCAACTCCGGAGAAGGAAGGGACGCATGGGAAGAAACATGAGTCCCGAGGACAGCAAAAGGTGCGTGCAAATTCCTGCCCACTTGATCAATTACGGTCAACTATTTCCGGACCATGGAGTTTTGAGTGGTTACTGATCATAATCATGGAGACGTGGGCCTTATTTTTTCTTCAAAAAAGAAAGCGAAGTCATCAACCAAGGTTAAGCGTGTTGGTAAGAAAAAAGCTAGAGGCCTACTCAAACATTCTATTCAGTTTGAAAAGGGTTGTGAGGCTTCCAGGCAAGGATTGAAAAGTCGTGTTGAAAATTTTGAAAAAAACGGCATTGAAGCGACGTGATAGTAATTTGTATGAGTTGCCTAAGGTTGAAGGTATCAGGGTTGCTATGTCGTGTTGGGTTTTTGTAGATTGGCTACATTTTGCAAAAACATCTACTAGCCAGATGCTGGGACAGATGCAGTAGCATATGGAACAGCATTATGTGACTTGTGCTTTTCGCGCCAGCTAGCGTTTTATTTTTGTACGCAATCTTCCAAAGATTTGCCTGAAGATTTATTTTCCTCCAGCTTGCTGATCAAGGCGCGTGTATTTGATTGAAGATTTGCTTGTAGCTTTATTTGCCTTGGTATTTTTTCCACAAGATATCGTTCTATATTTGGAAGTTTTTTTATTGTCTCTAGAAGTTTTTCCAGCTGGACCGGACAATGTCCACGTTCTATTTTGAAGCCCAAACCCGTGCTATCTCAGTGTTATATATTTGTGAAGACAAACCCTAGTAGTGTAACTAAAACTAAAAACCGTGTGTGTTAGCAAAGCGTGTGTTTAAGGTTTTTAGGGTTTCTTTTGTTAATTGTGAGCCTTGCTTGTATCTCCCTGATTCAAGCTAAGGACTGAGTTTGTTTGAGTTGTAATTGTAAGCTGCTCCTAAGCTTTTAAGTACGGAGTGAGTATGTGTTTTTAGAGTGTGTTTCTCTTGGTGTGTTTTGCGTAGTTGATAACAATACTGATTGTGCTGTTGGTAGGAATTGAGACGGGGTCTCATATCTAGGAGTTCCTAGATAGAGTTGCCATTGGTAGGGTCTTGGTGCAAAGTCAAGTAGTGTGTCTGCGTTGGTCTTTTCACTAGAACTATAATAGTGGAATCATTCCTGGATTGGTATCCCCCAGAGTAGGAGAGTTGCTCCGAACTGGGTTAACAAACTCACTGTGTACTTTATATTTCCGCTGTGTTCTTTTTAATTTGTGCTTTGTTACGCTGCGCTATTTTAATTGTAGTTCTGAGTAGATAGGTGCTCGGACAGTGGTGCCAACATTGTGCACATCATCTGTCAGTCAGGTTGCCAGGAATTTCAATTGGCATCAGAGCAGGCACCCTGTTCTGTGTGGGTGAGCTCCAGGGAAAGAATTTTCTGGCTTAATGGATAAAGAAGGAGGACTGGTGAACAGACCACCCCTGTTGGATGGGTCGAACTATGACATTTGGAAATCACGCATGACAGCATTCTTGAAATCTCTAGACAGCAGAGCTTGGAAGGCTGTGATCAAAGCAAAGGGGTGCAATGCCATGAATGCGAAGGATTTGGTCACATCAGAACTGAGTGTGTAACTTATCTGAAGAAACAAAAGAAGGTGATGACTGTGGCTTGGTCTGATGAGGATGAATCAGAAGAAGAACCTGAAACTGCAAAACATGTGAATGCCTTGACTGGAGTGTGCACATCTGACAATGAATCTAGTGATGAAGAGGTAACATATGATGAATTGGCTGAGTCTTACAAGGAGCTATGTCTCAAAAGTGAGGAAGTTTGTAGAACTTTAGAAAAACAAAAGAGGACCATTGCTCTCCTGCAAGCTGATAAAGACAAACTTCTGAAGATAAACTCAGATCTCAATGATGAGGTTATCTTACTTACTTCCAAGATTGACAATATGAACAAGCAACTGCGGATGATGAACAAAGGTACTGATGCTTTAGACGAAATTCTGGAAATAGGACAGAAACCTGGAGATTCTAAAGGTATTGGGTTTAACTACAGAGCCTTGCCTCAGCAGAAACAACTACCTGTGAGACAGTTTGTGCCATCTGTTAGTACTTGTGATCATACTATGACAAGACAGATGCCCCAGCATCAGGTGAGACAACAGGCATCTGGATATAGGCCCAGATCAAAAGGAAGGTATTATGGTTGGGTATGTCACTACTGTGGAAGAAAAGGACATATCAGACCCTTCTGTTTCAAATTATATGGTTACCTAGACAGGACCTATTCACCAAGACCTGATCCCACAGTAAAGATCACCAAGAAGCAGTGGAAGCAAAAAAATGATAATTTCACAAGCAACACTGTGGATCCCAGAAACATAGAACCAGAAGCTGATGAGATTGCTCAAATTGCTCATACATCTCTGAGAGTGTCATCCAGAAATGATTGGTACTTTGACAGTGGATGTTCCAGACATATGACTGGTGATAAAAATTACTTATCTGATGCTAAGCCTTATGCTACAAGTTTTGTGACTTTTGGGGATGGAGCCAAAGGAGAAATAAAGGGTGTAGGAAATCTTGTGGAAGAGGGTCTACCCAAACTTGATAAGGTGCTTCTTGTGAAAGGATTAACGACTAACTTAATTAGTATTAGTCAACTGTGCGATCAAGGAATGAAGGTCAACTTTACAAAGAGTGAATGCTTAGTTGCTAACAGTGAAGGGGACATCCTGATGAAAGGTGTTAGATCAAAGGACAATTGCTACTTGTGGGTCTCTCAAGATAAAGCAAAGTTATCTACTTGTCTAATAACCAAAGAAGATGAAGTTAAGCTATGGCACCAAAAGCTTGGACATCTGAATCTCAGAAGCATGAAGAAAGCTATTGCTGAAGGAGCCATCAGAGGTCTACCAAAACTCCAAATTCAGGAAGGAAGTATATGTGGAGAATACCAGATAGGAAAACAGACCAAGATGCCTCACCAAAAGCTGCAACATCTGTCCACATCCAGAGTTCTTGAGCTATTGCACATGGACTTAATGGGACCTATGCAAGTTGAAAGCTTAGGTGGTAAGAAGTATGCATTTGTTGTTGTTGATGATTTTTCAAGATATACTTGGATAAATTTCATTAAGGAGAAATCAGACACTTTTGAAAAATTCAAGGATCTTTGCTTACAACTTCAGAGAGAAAAGGATTGTGGAATTGTTAGAATCAGAAGTGACCATGGGAAAGAGTTTGAGAATGGTAAGTTCTCTGATTTCTGCATTTCTGAAGGAATATTTCATGAGTTCTCTGCACCCATTACTCCCCAACAAAATGGGATAGTTGAGAGAAAAAACAGGACTTTGCAAGAATCTGCCAGGGTTATGCTACATGCAAAGAAGCTGCCATTTTTCTTTTGGGCTGAAGCCATGAACACAGCCTGCTATATTCATAATAGAGTGACTTTGAGAAAAGGTACATCTACAACCTTGTACGAGCTATGGAAGGACAGGAAGCCAACAGTGAAGCACTTTCATGTGTTTGGTAGTAAGTGCTATATTTTAGCTGACAGGGAACCAAGAAGAAAGATGGATGCTAAAAGTGAAGAGGGAATCTTTCTAGGCTATTCAACAAACAGTAGAGCCTATATAGTATACAACTCCTGAACCAAGACAGTGATGGAATCTATAAATGTTGTTGTAGATGATGAAGGAAATAATGATGTGCCAGATGATACAACATTTGACTCAGCATCTGACCTACAGGAAGAGAAGAAAGTAGATGAAGCAAGTGGTAAGCAAGATTCTGAAGTAACTGATCCAGAGAAGACTGCTCCCAACAAAGGACCATCTATCAGAGTTCAGAAAAACCATCCCATAGATCAAGTCATTGGCGATCCTAATCAAGGGATTACAACTAGAAGGAACTATGATGAGGTATCAAATTCTTGCTTTATATCTAAACTTGAACCAAAGAATGTTAAGGAAGCTCTAACTGATGAGTTCTGGATAAATGCTATGTAAGAAGAATTAACTCAATTCAAGAGAAGTAATGTGTGGGACTTAGTTCCTAGACCAGATAATGTGAATGTCATAGGTACCAAGTGGGTTTATAAAAACAAGTCTGATGAAAATGGTACTATCACTAGAAACAAAGCTAGACTGGTTGCACAAGGATATTCTCAAATTGAAGGTGTAGACTTTGATGAGACTTTTGCTCCTGTAGCTAGGTTGGAATCTATTAGATTGTTACTTGGGATTGCATGCATACTAAAATTCAAGCTGTATCAGATGGATGTCAAGAGTGCCTTTCTCAATGGGTACTTCAATGAAGAGGTCTATGTGGAACAGCCTAAAGGCTTCATTGATCCAAGTTTTCCAAACCATGTTTACAAATTGAAGAAAACTCTATATGGCCTGAAGCAAGCCCCTAGAGCTTGGTATGAGAGACTTGCTGAGTTTCTAATTAATCATGGCTATAGGAAGGGAGGAAATGACAAAACCTTGTTTGTGAAAGATGAAAATGGACAGCTGATGATTGCTCAAATATATGTAGATGACATAGTCTTTGGAGGAATGTCTGACCAGATGATAGAGCATTTTGTTCAGCAAATGCAATCTGAATTTGAGATGAGTCTTGTAGGTGAGCTAAAGTTCTTTCTTGGTCTTCAAGTGAAACAGATGGAAGATACTATATTTATCTCTCAAAGTAAGTATGCTAAAAATATAGTCAAGAAATTTGGGATGGAAAATGCTGCTCATAAAAGAACTCCTGCTCCCACACATGTAAAATTATCAAAGGATGAGAAAGGTGTGGATGTTGACCAAAGCATGTATAGGAGTATGATAGGGAGTCTTCTATATCTTACAGCAAGTAGGCCAGATATCACATTTGCAGTTGGAGTGTGTGCCAGGTACCAAGCTGAACCAAAAATAAGCCATCTGACTCAGGTAAAGAGAATTCTGAAGTATGTGAATGGTACCAGTGACTATGGTATGTTGTATTCTCATGGAGAAAGCACTATGTTGTTTGGATATTGTGATGCTGACTGGGCTGGAAGTGCAGATGATAGAAAGAGTACTTCTGGTGGATGTTTCTTTCTGGGTAACAATCTTATATCCTGGTTCAGTAAGAAGCAAAATTGCGTTTCTTTGTCTACAGCTGAAGCTGAGTACATAGCAGCTGGTAGCAGTTGTTCTCAATTGTTGTGAATGAGACAGATGCTGAGTGAATACAATGTCAAGACAGATGCTATGCCATTATATTGTGATAATCTGAGTGCAATTAATATCTCCAAAAATCCTATACAACACAGCAGGACTAAACACATTGACATTAGACATCATTTTATTAGGGATCTGGTTGAAGAAAAAATTGTTACTCTTAAACATGTTGCAACTGAAGAGCAATTAGCAGATATTTTTACCAAAGCTCTTGATGCTAATCAATTTGAAAAATTAAGACGGAAGTTAGGGATATGTTTATTTGAGGAATTGTAGCAATTAATTTCTGAGGGGCGTGCAGCTAGTATTTTCTCCCTCCTCAACCGCTTGGTGCACGTCATTCAAGGAGGTTATTTCCAACTTTCCTTTTTCAAAACTCTCACACGCTATCATCATTGTTTGTGTCTTAACGTCTCTCAACTCCTCAACTCCTCTCTTGCCGCTCTCATCATCATTCAAAAATCGCACTTTCGTCATACCTGCAAACACCAAATCATCATGTCTGATTCTACTTCCCATCAAAACATGCAAGATCAAACTTCATCACCAACGCCCTCTGCAGCGATCATCACCGACGCCCTTCCTCTCACTACCGTTCTCAACTCTCCTACAAAGAAGCGACGAACTAGGTCGTCTGCATCACGAAGGAAGGCTCCTGCCAAATCTAGCAAAGCTACCTCGTCTACTGCAGTGAACACGAGGTCAAAATCGAAAGGTAAGACATCTACCACTCCCGCTGTTCAACGAGTAGGGCTTAGCATGGATAATTTGTACCTTAAGGACAATCCATTTATATCGACTGTTGTTGAACCAAATGTTGACCCTTCTGTCAACGAATCTGAGAATATTGTTGTTGAAAGTACTGTAGCTACGTCTGAAACCCTAGGTCCTGATAACCCTAAGGTATCTGACAAATTAGTTGATGATTCTTCAAATTCCCCTACTGAGCAAGATGTTACCGCTATTTTTGTTGAAAAGAATGTTGTTAATCCGGATGTTTTTGAGACACCTGCTATTCCCCCTGCCACAACAAAGGATGCTGTGACAGATGCTCAAGCATCTTTGTCACAAGCTCATGAGGAGCCTGAAACGGTGGTTCCAAACTCCCCTGATTCTGTGAGTGCTCATGAGAAAGATTCTTCCAAGTCTGAAGATGAAGGTACTGAGACTCAGGATGTTGTAGATAATGCTGAGACTGTTATTTTAGACCAAGCTGACACTGTTGCTGTTGAGGAAGCTGTGCCTGAAGAAAGACCTCAGGAAAAGACTGGTGCTATGGGTGTTGCTCGCAGGACTAGGAGCAAATCTGACAAAACTGTTGCTGTTGTTAGTGAAGGACAAAAAGAAAGTAAGAAGAAACCTGTTAATGCTGGGAAGAGGCCTTTGTATGGTCCTCCCAAAGCTGGGAGCAAGAAGGTGGCTCAAAGTGATCCCAAGAAGAAGAGTCTCAAAAGAAAAGACCCTCCCTCTAGTGATTCTGAGTTTGAAGTTGCTGAGCTTGAAGCTGCCACATCTTGTGGAGCTTCCAGAAAAACATTGAAGGGTATGAAGATTCCTCTAACCATCCCTCCAGCCCCTCTTGATAATGTCTCTTTTCACTTGGAAAATGGGTCTTCTAGGTGGAAGTTTATATACCACAGAAGACTGGGTCTTGAAAGAAATCTGAAGGAAGAAGTATTCAAGTGTAAAAAACTGGTTGATGTGTTGGAATTTGCTGGACTGATGAAGACTGTAAGAAATCTGGGTCCATGTTATGATAAGCTGGTCAGGGAATTTCTGGTAAATGTTTCTGATGAGTGTGATGACACAAGAAACCCTGAGTATAGGAAGGTTTTTGTTCGAGGTAAGTGTGTCAACTTCTCTCCTATGGTGGTCAACACATACCTTGAGAGATCTGTTGAGGAGACCCCTGAGCTGGAGGTCACTGAGGACACCATCTGCAAGGCAATCACTGATAACAAGATTAAGCATTGGCCAAAGCATTTATCTTCTGCTCAACTGTCTCCCATGTATGCTGTTTTGAACAGGATCTGTGCTCAAAACTGGACTCCAACCACTCACTCAAATTCTGTTGCTTCTGGGTTGGCTAAGTTGATTTATGCCGTGGGCACCAAGTCACCCTTTGATTATGGAGCCTACATCTATTATCATGTTTTGGAGCATGCTGAGTCTTTTGCTATTAAGTTTCCAATTGCTTTTCCTACCCTCCTGTGTGGAATTATTCTTCAGCAACACCCTGATATTTTGATCAGTAGTGATGAGCCCTGCAAGAGGCCTGGTCCTATGGCTTTGGATTGCAGTTTGCTGTCTGAGACACATGATGCTGATGTAGCTGGTACTTCTGTCCGGACATCTGGTGTGCTCTCCAGAAAGCAAATGATTGCTGATCTTACTGAGACTAGTGTGGCTCTTGAAGCTAGGAAGGTGAAGATTGACAGGATCATTGCAGCTTTGAAGGCTGAAGCTGAAGCTGAGGGTGAGCAGGATGAAGAAGAAGGAGGAAATATGCCTGCTGCTTCTGCTGGTGACACTGAGGATGACTCTGATGATTCTGATGATTTCTGATTTTGTTGTTTTGTTCTGATCTTATTTGTTGTACTTCTTTTGCTTTTGTTGGTGACTGGGCTATGCCCTGAATTTCTTTGCACCTTGTGTGCTTCTGGTCTGTAATATGCACTCTCTATGGTTTCTATGCACCTTCTATGAGTATGCACTATCTGTTATTTGTCAGAATTTATGGCTAAAAAGGGGGAGTAGATGCAATGTGCATGTGCATGTGTGTAGCTTATAGCTTATATTATCTTGGCTGGTTGTGTGCATGATTATGTATGGTTACATGTGTTGATGTGTTGAGGGGGAGTGCTGTATATGTTTGAGGGGGAGCTGTTAAGTTTTTTTTGAGGGGGAGCTGTTAAGTTTTTTTTTGGCGTGTGGAAATTTATTTTTTCCCTTCTCTATGTGAATCCACTTTATGAGAGTTTATTTCTCTCTAGTTGTTCCTATGAGGCTAGATGTTTGTGTTATCTGGTGCATGCCTCTGATACTACTTGCAAGTTATCTTTGTCCAATTTTCTCGCTTGGAAGTAATCTCATTATATGCTATGATATTTTCTTTCCTTGTTGTGTGCCTATGTTGACGTGAAGGAAACTTATCTGTGTATCTCCCAAGGAACTGACCCTAGAGTGTTTTAGCCAAAATTTTGCCAAAGGGGGAGATTGTTGGGTTTTTGTAGATTGGCTACATTTTGCAAAAACATCTACTAGCCAGATGTTGGGACAGATGCAGTAGCATATGGAACAGCATTATGTGACTTGTGCTTTTCGCGCCAGCTAGCGTTTTATTTTTGTACGCAATCTTCCAAAGATTTGCCTGAAGATTTATTTTCCTCCAGCTTGCTGATCAAGGCGCGTGTATTTGATTGAAGATTTGCTTGTAGCTTTATTTGCCTTGGTATTTTTTCCACAAGATATCGTTCTATATTTGGAAGTTTTTTTATTGTCTCTAGAAGTTTTTCCAGCTGGACCGGACAATGTCCACGTTCTATTTTGAAGCCCAAACCCGTGCTATCTCAGTGTTATATATTTGTGAAGACAAACCCTAGTAGTGTAACTAAAACTAAAAACCGTGTGTGTTAGCAAAGCGTGTGTTTAAGGTTTTTAGGGTTTCTTTTGTTAATTGTGAGCCTTGCTTGTATCTCCCTGATTCAAGCTAAGGACTGAGTTTGTTTGAGTTGTAATTGTAAGCTGCTCCTAAGCTTTTAAGTACGGAGTGAGTATGTGTTTTTAGAGTGTGTTTCTCTTGGTGTGTTTTGCGTAGTTGATAACAATACTGATTGTGCTGTTGGTAGGAATTGAGACGGGGTCTTATATCTAGGAGTTCCTAGATAGAGTTGCCATTGGTAGGGTCTTGGTGCAAAGTCAAGTAGTGTGTCTGCGTTGGTCTTTTCACTAGAACTATAATAGTGGAATCATTCCTGGATTGGTATCCCCCAGAGTAGGAGAGTTGCTCCGAACTGGGTTAACAAACTCACTGTGTACTTTATATTTCCGCTGTGTTCTTTTTAATTTGTGCTTTGTTACGCTGCGCTATTTTAATTGTAGTTCTGAGTAGACAGGTGCTCGGACAGTGGTGCCAACATTGTGCACAGCATCTGTCAGTCAGGTTGCTAGGAATTTCATGTCGTATGATTATTCTTCTTTTGTTAATAATGACTGGAAGAACTGGGTGGTGTTGCATGGTAATTATGAAGTGGCGGTGGAAGATGTATGGGGGATAGGAAAGTCGGTCAGCGTTTAATACAAGGGGGATAATGTAAATATGTTCAATGTGTTGTCAAGGGTGGAGAAGAGGGGGAAATGTGGGAAGGGGAGTTCGAGTGGGAAAGTAAGAGGAGATTGGCAGGGTAAGAGTCGTGATGCCAAGTGCTAGTGGTTGGTGTCAGAGTTATGTGGGGTGTAGAGGGTATGTTTAATGAAAATTATTTCTTTGAATGTGCGGGTTAGGAGGTCATGAGAAGAAGAAGGAGGTTTTAAACTTGTTTGTGAAAATCGTCCTACTATTCTTTGTATACAAGAAACCAAAATTGCGTCTATGAACAACTTGTTATGTTCATCTGTTTCGAGTAGTAGTCCTCACGAGTTTTCTTTTCAACCTTTGTTTAGAGCTTCAGGTGGTTTATTGACTTTGTGGGATAGTTTTGAGGTGGAGGTTTCGTTGACGTCGAGTATCAAAAATGTTCTTGTTATTACTGGTCGGTTTCTAAAGAGTGGTGAAGAGTTTGTTCTAGCTTAATGTTTATGCTTCTTGTGGCTTGGCGGCAAAACAATTATTATGGGATATGTTATTCGTGATGGTAAGCAATCATTCAACGACAAATATATGTATTTGTGGTGATTTTAATGCCATTCGTTCCGAGGAAGAAAGAAAAAGTCGTGGGTTAGTTTCTCGGCATCTGGACATTGACAACTTTAACAGATTTATCAATGATAGTTTTTTGGTTGATCTTCCCCTATGTGGTCATCGGTTTACCTGGTATCGTGGTGATGAACAATTGAAGAGTCGGTTAGATCGTTTTCTATTGTCAGAGGAGTTGTGTTTGACGTGGCCTAATTGCATTCATGAGGCCCAGCCGAGAGGGTTATCTGATCATTGCCCGATTATGTTAACAATTGATGAGGAAAATTGAGGTCCTAAACCACTCCGGATGTTGAAATGTTGGGCAGATCTCCCAGGATATCATTAGTTTGTGTGTGATCAATGGAGTTCTTTTCAGGTGGAAGGATGAGGTGGTTATGTTTTAAAAGAAAAGTTCAAAAGAATAAAAGGTTGTTTAAAAAGGTGGCATCAGAATCATACTCAGACAAAATTTAGAGAGGATGAAAATTGTGAAGGAGAGAATATCTGCTCTTGATTGTAAGGGGGAGGAAGTTAGTTTGGATGAGGAGGAATTGGAAGAGCTTCACGGTCTTAGTGATAATTTGCGTTCTTCAGCAATAATTAATTCGAGTATGAGTTGGAAAAAGTCGTGTATGCATTGGCTAAATGAAGGGGACACAAACTCAAAATTTTTCCATGGAATCATATCTAGTAGACGTCGGGTCAACGCTATTATTACCATTTATGTTAATGATGTTAAGACAGAGGGAGTTGAGAATGTTCGAGCGGCTGCGTTTAATCATTATGCAACACATTTTAAGTCAATTAATGTAGAGCGGCCTGGGGTGGAGAATCTGTATTTTAAAACTCTTAATCGGGTGGAGGCAGGGGATTTGGTCCGCCCTTTTACAATGAAGGAAGTGAAATAAGCGGTTTGGGACTTTGATAGCTACAAAAGTCCAGGTCCGAATGGGATCAATTTTGGTTTTATAAAAGAATTTTGGAGTGAAATCAAAGAAGATATGATGTGTTTTATATCAGAATTTCATCGGAATGACAAGTTAGAAAAAGGCATTAATATCACTTTCATTGCTCTTATTCTAAAAATTGATAGTCCTCAAAAGTTTATAGATTGTAGGCCTATTTCTCTAGTGGGATGTAAGTATAAGGTGCTAGCTAAGGTTCTAGCTAATAGGCTAAGGTCTGTCATCGGTAGTGTGGTATCAACATCTCAGTCTGCTTTTCTTCAAGGGAGGCAGTATTGTAGATGGTATTCTTATTGCTAATGAGGTGGTAGATGAAGCTCAGAAAAGTAATAAATAATTGTTGTTGTTTAAAGTGGATTTTGAAAAGGCATATGATTCAGTTGATTGGCAATATTTAGATGCAGTTATGGGTCGAATGAATTTTCCACGTTTATTGCACAAGTGGATTTTAGAATGTGTAGGAACAGCCACCATATCTATTTTGGTTAATGGAAACCCGACCGATGAATGCTCATTCGAAAGAGGTTTGTGTCAAGGTGATCTGTTGTCCCCTTTTCTATTTTTGTTAGCTACAGAGGGATTGGATGTTATGATGCCTGCAATGTTAGATAATGGTTTATTTCGAGGTTATTAGTGTGGCAAAAATGAGCATGTTGAAATTTTGTTTGAAGCAATTTCCGGTTTGAAAATTAATTTTAATAAAAGTATGTTGACTTGAGTGAATGCAGGAGATTCTTGGTTGGCATAGGCAGCTATAGTTTTGAATTGTAAAATTGGTCGGCTACCTTTTGTGTACCTTGGGCTTCCTATAAGTGGTGATGCTAAAAGGTTGAGTTTTTGGGTGTCGTTGTTAGACCGCATTAAATCCAGATTGTCGCCGTGGAAAAATAGGAAATTATCTTTGGGTGGTCGCCTAATTCTTCTTAAGTCTGTCATGTCTTCTCTTTCGGTCTACCCTATTTCCTTCTTCAAGGCTCCTGCATGTATCATTTCATCCTTTGAATCTATTTTAAAATGTTTCTTTTTTATTTTATTTTATTTTTTTTTGGGGGGGGGGGGGGTGAGGATATTAGGAAAATTTTCTGGGTGAGTTGTGATTCTATTTGTATGCATAAGAATAATGGTGGTTTGGGGGTTATGAGGATGAATGAGTTTAACATTGCTTTGTTAGGGAAGTGGTGTTGGAGGATGCATGTGGATAAGGAGAGGCTTTGGTATAGAGTTTTAGCCGCTCGGTATGGTGAGGAAGGGAGAGGTTTTTGGAAGGGGCGAACAATTTAAGTTTGGTGGAGAGACAGATAAATTGATAATAATAAGTAAATTTAAAATTTGGATTTATTCGAATATCAAAAATATGAAAAAGAATAATAGAAATTCATATACGGGGTATTAGCAGCCGTTTCCAGCTGTTGTTCCCCTCCCAAGGGCAGGTTCTTACGCGTATTCTGGTGTGGATGGCAAGCAGGCCTATATTTATTGGTTTCAATAGGACTTATTACAAGCGTTGTTTCTATCTACTATTATCTAAAAATAATTAAGTTATTAATGACTGGACGAAACCAAGAAATAACTCCTCACGTGCGAAATTATAGAAGGTTAACCATACATGAAGAGGGAATTGGGCAGATTTCGCAACTGATCCGACGAAGAAAGTAAATAGTACTAATACAAGCATAGAAAATAGCATAGTATTGTCTGATTCATGAGGATAAAAAAACGGAAAATAAATTTTTTTGTAACATATCTGATTAATATATATATATATATATATATATATATATATATATATAATTTAAATAAAAATAAAAAAATAAATGCGCACGCGCATTGTTTGGTGGGGATTCGTGGAGGGAATGGGATGGGGTTGCGAAGGTGGTTTGATGACAATCTTAAGCGGGTTGTAGGTGATGGGGTCCATAATTTTTTTTGGACGAATTATTGGTTGATGATATGTTAGCTTGGGGTATATGTTAGCTTGGGGGGTAGCGGGTGATGATTGGAAATGACGGTGGAGGTTGTTTGTGTGGGAGGAAGAGATGTTACAATATTTTTTTCCAAGATAATAGGGTGGACAAATGGAAATGGCTTTTAGACCCTGTTAAAAGGCTATTCAGTTAGCGGTGCACATCATTTTTTTAACAAATGTTAACGCGCGTGTTCACTCATTTCCTTCACAAAGTATTTGGCATAGGCAAGTTCCTCTGAAAGTCTCTTTGCTTGTTTGGTGACTTCTTCGTAATCTTCTTTCAATAAAGGACAAATTACTCCGACACGACGTCATTCAACCAGATCAAAAGAGTTGTGCTATAGTGGTTGTGGTAAGGAGGAATCGGCTGAACACCTTTGTGTTGTCATCATTACGGTAATATGTGGTATCTTGTTCGAAATTGGATTGGTATTTCCTCAGTTGATCCATCGAGCGTATCAGATCATCTTCATCAGTTTAGAGTTAGGTGGTTATTCTAAAAATCACCAGTCTTTTTTTCTTCAAGTTATTTGGTATTCTTGTGTTTGGACGATTTGGGAAGAACGAAATAACATAATCTTCAACAACAAGGATGAAAATTTGCTTCAATTACTTGATAAAGTTAAGCTGATATCCTTTTAGTGGTTGAAAGCAATAAATGTGTCATTTGTTTTTTATTATCATACTTGGTGGCTTAATAACCCTTATTGTATATGAGATTTATTTTGTAGCTTTTCTTTTTAATTTGGCTTTTGCTATTTTGCTTGTTCTATAACAACTGTTAAGTTCTGTTGTTGTACTCTAGCACACCTTGTGCTGGGTAGAACATTCAGTTATATATATATATATATATATATATATATATATATATATATTTCAGTTTGGCTTGTTAAAAAAAAGTATTATCCTTACCCCATTGCTATATTATCAATAATAAATAATATATATATAATATTTCAGTTTGGCTTGTTAAAAAAAAGTATTATCCTTACCCCATTGCTATATTATCAATAATAAATAATCATAATCAAAGAAGAATTCCTTAAAAAAAATAATCAAAGGAGAATTAAAATAACCAAGAAAAATTGATATTATTGTTTAACTTTTATCACTAAGAATCTTTCAAAAAAAACTTTTATCACTAAGAAAGAAAGCCCTAACACACAGAATCACAAACACCAACCACTCAATTTTAATTAGTTTCACATGGATATTTCTTAATAAAAAACATATAAATATAAACAAACACAATAAATAAATAAATAAATGAAATCGACGTATATCTATTTCGTTAATAAAAGTGCACATATATAATTTATTTATTTTAAATAGATCAATACCAATACAATACATACACAATCCAAATTACCTCAAGTTTAATTAGAGAGAGTTACTAACCAGAAAAATAAAAAAAAATGAAGAGACTTACCTGGCTCATTCAACAGGCAAACATGAAGCATATCCTCCCATTTTTACGTCGTAAAACAATAGAGAGGCCATAAATACCAACACCAGAAACATCGACGAACTGTTTGGCATAAGTAACCATTGTCTTCGTGTCACTAAGTGGAACCATCGACCTTGTTGTCATAGTCACAATCTTCTCCAGTCATAATGTCTTAAGTTGTTGTTGCGAATGAACGGAAAATAATAAAACTGAGACGTGTAAACATGCAGCACAATTCCCCCATAATACAACAAGATCTTCACGACCATAAACATGTCGAGGCTATTTTTTATTAGTAACTTTTGTTCTAAACCAAGTATAACAAGTAACCACCGTGCTAGTGTCAGTAACTACGGAAGAGGTCGAATCATCTACCTTGTTGCTATAATCGTCTCCAACCATTATATCTTAGATTGTTGTTGGTGATGACTGGAAAATAAGGAACTGATGTGTGCAAGTGTAGTTGCTGAACTAAAAAAATATATTCAAATTGCACAACTTCCCCAAAATACCAAAATACAACATAATCTTGACCATAAACATGCTGAAGCTATCTTTTATTATATATACTTCTGTTCTGAAAACAAGTAGTATATATACTGAATGTATACCTAGTTAATTTCCACAAAAATAGGCACGATAAATTAATAATAACAAAAAATAAGAAGTTTAAGGAAAAGTGATGAAATGGTTGTGCACGTTCACCTAAAATAGGAGGATTCAATTTTTAAAATAAAACAAGCAAAATGTTTATGATAATTGTGTGCATTCCAAAACAGAATTTGTGGGAATCTCCTATTAACTAGGTAGTAAACTAAATCATGGTAACATGATAAATTATACGATTGAGTTAGAATACTCGGTCAAAACAAATTGAACTTTTTTTTTTTGAAATAAAAACAAATTGAACTTGAATAATGCAATTTTGACCCAAGTAAACAAAGTTAATTCCCAGGTAAAATTAATTAATTGGATGAGAATAAAATATAGAATAATTTACTTTGAATTTCTTCCCCTAAAAAAATATAATTTACTTTTTTATGAAAGAAGAATAATTTACTTTTGAAATTTCAAAAATTACAACAAACTTAATCTAGTAGTAAATACAGCTTTTTCTAACTCATCAGCAAGATTTGGCTTTATCTACTAAAACTTTAGTAAAAGACTCTGTTTTCGTGCGGATCACATAACAATGCAATAATTATATAAAAAATAATTAGATTGTTAATATTGTAGAATGCTTATAGATATTATTTGTTAAATAGTTGAGTTACACCAGTTATGAATTTTATTTGCTTATATACGCGAAAACAAATTTTTAAGTAGATATATGAGAAAGTTGATATGATAAAATTTTGAAAACTCATTACTATTTTCAAAATCAAAATTATTATAGTGTTTCTATTAAATAACTTTTTATTTTATATGCAAAAGACTGTTCAATGTTTGCATCGCACCCGTTGCAAATTTTATGTACTTATATATGTATAAACAAATTGTTATATACATATATGAGAAAGTAGATATGATAAAATTTTGAAAACTCATGACTATTTTCAAAATTAAAATTAATCTAGTGTTTCTATTAAATAACTTTTTATATTATATGCAAAAGACTGTTCAATGTTTGCATCGCATGTGTTGCAGATTTAATGTACTTATATCTGCATAAACAAATTTTTATATACATATATGAGAAAATCGATATGATAAAATTTTGGAAACTCATGACTATTTTCAAAATATCAAACATTGATTAATGTAGTGTGTCTATTAAAGAAATTTTTATTTTATATTTAAAACACCGTTAAATATTTAAACTGCACTCGTTGAGGATTTTATATATGCAGAAAAAAATTTATGTACGGATATTTGATAGTCAATATGATAAAATTTTGAAAACTCATGACTATTTTCAAAATATCAACACTAAAGCAGTGTTTTTATTAATTAAATTTTTATTTTATAAGCAAAACACCGTTCAATGTTTTCACCGCTCCCGTTGCAGATTTTAAATGTTTATACCGGCAGAAACAGATTTTATATACATATATGAGAAAGTCGATATGATAAAACTTTGGAAACTCATGACTATTTTCAAAATATCAACATTAATATTGTGTGTCTATTAAATAAATTTTAATTTTATATTTAAAACACCGTTAAATATTTAAACCGTACTCATTGAGGATTTTAAATGCTTATATATGCAGAAGAAAATATTTATGTACCGATATCTGATAGTCGATATGATAACATTTTGAAAACTCGTGACTATTTTCAAAATATCAACATTAATGCAGTGTTTCTATTAATTAAATTTTTGTTATATGCAAAACACCGTTCAATGTTTGTACTATTTCCGTTGCAGATTTTAAATGTTTATATCTGTAGACACAAATTTTATAACATATGTGAGAAAGTCGATATGATAAAATATTGAAAACTCATTATTATTTTCAATATATGAACATCAATGTAGTGTTTCTATGAAATAAAATTTTAATTCATATGCAAAACATCATTCAATGTTTGCCGGACGATTATAAAATTAAGGAGATCATTAACTTTAATTAAGACGATTATGAAATTTTGCCGGACTTCAATTTTTTTTTGTTTGAAATATTCGATTTTTATATATTTGTAGTAGTTATGACAATTATCCATAATTATTTTAAAAAAAACAAATAAATTAGTTTCATAGTTCTTCGTGGAAATTGGTTAAACTTGTGATGACCAATATTCGTAATTATTTTTTAAAAATAAATAAATTAAATTTTGCAAAATGACCATCATGCACATAAAATTAATGAGATCATGAGTTTTAATAAGAAAGATTATGAAATTTTGATGGATTTCTATTTTTATATATTGTTAGTAGATTTATGCCATAAGACTTTTTTTTCCTATATTAAAGGGAATTGGATAATAAGTAGAAGAAATAGTAAACAAATTTATTTTTATATTTTGCAAAATTACCATTAACCACATAAAATTAATGTGATCATGAGTTTAAGAAAGGGAAATTATGAGAATTTGCGGAAGTACGATTTTTATATATTGCTATTGTTAGTAGACAAATAAATTAAATTTTGCAAAATGGTCATTATGCACATAAAATTAAGGAGATCATGAGTTTTAATAAGAACGATTATAAAATTTAACTAATTTTATATTGACAGAAAAAATTTGTTACGCTTGTGATGACCATTATCCGTAATTAATTTTTTTAAAAAAACAAATAAATTAAATTTTGCAAAATGACCATTATGTACATAAAATTAAGGAGATTATGAGTTTTAATAAGGACGACTATGAAATTTTGCTATTTTTTTTACAGAAAAAATTTGTTACACATGTGGTGACCATTATCCGTAATTAATTTTTTGAAAGACAAATAAATTAGTTTCATAGTTATCCGTGGAAATCGGTTACACTTGTGATGACAATTATTCGTAATTAATTTTTTAAAAAACAAATAAACTAAAATTTGCAAAATGATCATTATGCACATAAAATTAAGGAGATCATGAGTTTTAATAAGGACGATTATGAAATTTTGCTATTTTTTTTACAGAAAAAATTTGTTACACTTGTGACGACCATTATCCGTAATTAATTTTATTAAAAGCAAATAATTTAATTACATAGTTATCCGTGAAAATTGGTTACACTTGTGATGACCATTATCTATAATTAATTTTTTAAAAAACAAAGGCTTAATTGGTCTTTTGGTCCCCTAATTAATTTCCAGTTTTCATTTTGGTCCCATAACTCGTAAAATCAACATTTTGGTCCCTCTTCTTTCTCTCCGTTATTCAAAAAAGTCCATAGTTGTTAACTTTAACCCTAAATGTCTATGGTGGACCAATCTTAAGAGTTGTCCACCATAGATCCTATTAATTATTTTAATTTAAACCGTTTGATCTTTTTTTTTTAAAAGATGATCATTGGATTACGTAGGTCTATTTTATCTTACGATGTACCACTAACACATAACTTTTTTTTCCTTTTCTTCATCTTCTTCCCTCAACTTCTTCATCATCTTCATATCATCTTCATCAACATTCATAAAAAAAAAAATCCAGAAAAAAAACCCATAATCACTTAAACACCCATCAACAACAACATATACAACAAACATATCCCTCTTCCTCTCACACATCCGCTTCCTCTCAAACATAAACAATTAAACTCATAAGTTTTTTAGATCTATCAATTCGATCTTACCTAATCTAACACACAGAGTATATACATGTTGATTGACTTGAGATTGGAAAGTAAGGAAATTAACTTGAATATATCAATCTTGAAGAAAAGAAAATAAGTTTGATAAGATATGATAAGAATAAGAAATTATATGGTGACGTTGTGCTTGGTGGGAATATTATCAGCAGTTTGATAAGATGATGAAGAAGTTGAGGGAAGAAGATGAAGAAAAGAAAAAAAAGTTATGTGTTAGTGGTACATCGTAAGATAAAATGGACATGCGTAATCCAATGGTCATCTTTTAAAAAAAAGATCAAACGGTTTAAATTAAAATAATTAATAGGATCTATGGTGGACCACTCTTAAGATTGGTCCACCATAGACATTTAGGGTTAAAGTTAACAGACAGAGACTTTTTTGAATAACAGAGAGAAAGAAGAGGGACCAAAATGTTGATTTTACGAGTTATGAGACCAAAATGAAAATTGGAAATTAATTAGGGGACCAAAAGACCGATTAAGCCAAACACAAATAAATTAAATTTTGCAAAATGGTCATGATGCACATAAAAGGCTTATTTGATCATTTGGTCCCCTAACTTATTTCTTGTTTTCATCTTGGTCCCATAACTCTAAAACTTTTCTTTTCGGTCCCTTATCTATGCTTCCGTCAGTCAAATTGATCATCTCCGTTAGTTTTTTAATGCCTAATATTTCAGATATGATTTCAGCCATTAGATTGCAGGTCCATTGTATGTAACGGTGAACCACCAACACCAAATTTTTTTGTTTTTTTTATCTTATCCCATCATGTTCTTCTTCATCTTCATCATGAAAATTAAAAACCCAGAAGATAAAAAAATTAACAACTTCAATGGCTTTTTTCGAATTTGGGTCTCAAAAACTCAAACTTTTTTCTCAGATTCAACAAAAAAATATATCACCATCCAAAATCCAACGGAACCCCTTTGTTATCTCGAGATTTTCATGTTTGAAAGCAAAAACCCAGAAGCCAGAAAGCACACCATCGAACAACAAAAACCTGATATCAAACAACTTAAACCCAGAGTCAAAAACGAATTTGAAGACAAAATCGACTACGAAGATGAAAACGAACGAAATTGAAACTGCAGAACCTGTAATCAAACTTCCTTTCTAAAATTGAAATCGACTGAAGCAGAACCAGAAATCGAAACAAACCCAGAAACCGAAACCGTGGTTGTATTGTGTTGTTGATTGATGGAAACAAGAACAATTATGCGTTGAGGAATCAAATAGATGGAATAATATGGAGAGATGTGTTGGAGAAGAATGGAAAGAAGAATGTGGGGAAGAATAAAATATGGATGAAATTTGGGGATTAGTTTAATGGAAAGAAGAATGTGAGGGAGAAGAAGCTAAAGAAGAATAAAAAAAAAATTGGAAGCGTTGTGGGTCATCTTTGATTTTTCTTAATTTTGATTTTGAAAAGTTTAAATTTTTTTAGATCCAATGCAATTTTAATGCATAATCTTTTTCTCCTTATCCTGATTAAAAATATGAGCATAGAATTTGATCCATTTTTTTATCTCTTTTTCTAGGAAAAAAAATTATAGGTTATTTGAACTTTTTGATGAATGTATGAAGATGGTGATGAAGATGAGGAGAGAAGAAGATGAAGAAATGTTAAAAAAATTAGATGTTGGTGATGCACCATTAGATACAATAGACCTTCATAATCTAGATGTCCCCTTTTTGAAAAAAAAAATCAAAGGGCTGAAATTAAAAAAATTAATAAGATCTACGGTGGACCACCTACAATGTTGGTCCACCTAATACATTTGGGGTTAAAGTTAACGGACATGGATCAAACTGACCGACGGAAGCATATTTGAGGGGCCGAAAAGAAAAATTTTAAAGTTATGGGACCAAAATGAAAATAACAAATAAATTAGGGGACCAAATGATCAATTAAGCCCACATAAAATTAAGGAGATCATGAGTTTTAATAAGGACCATTATGAAATTTTGCTTTTTTTTTACAGAAAAAATTTGTTACACTTGTGACGACCATTATCCGTAATTAATTTTATTAAAAACAAATAAATTAGTTTCATAGTTATCCGTGGAAATTGGTTACACTTGTGATGACCATTATCTGTAATTAATTTTTAAAAAAACAAATTAATTAAATTTTGCAAAATGACCATGATGCAAATAAAATTAAGGAGATCATGAGTTTTAATAAGGACGATTATGAAATTTTACTTTTTTTTTATAGAAAAAAATTTGTTACGCTTGTGATGACCATTATCCGTGATTAATTTTTTATAAAACCAATAAATTAGTTTCATAGTTAGAAGTTGGTTACACTATCGATGACCAATATCCGTAATTAATTTTTTAAAAAACAAACAAATAATTTTTTTCAAAATGACCACTATGCACATAAAATTAAGGAGATCATGAGTTTTAATAAGGACGATTATGAAATTTTGCTGGACTTCGATTTTTATATCTACTAATACTAATAATACTAACTAATACTAATACTAACTAACTAATAACAAGGGGTTATATCAAGTGAGAATGCTCTTTTTATAGAAAACAAATCTAATTATTTTTTTATATAATTATCGCAATGTTTTGTGACCCGTGCGAAAGCACGGATCTTTTACTAGTTGTTAGTAGATAATAGATAAAAGCAAGAGTTTCCTTTCTTCAATTTTTTTTTTGTAAAAGGAGTCAATTCTGTAAAATTTTGTAATCCATTTAAACATGGTATGCATCATAAACAACAAATTTAAACTAGTAATCAGATGTAGATTAAAGGAGTACTTACTTTCAACCATTGCTATGTCATAATTGAGCTTCTTGCTGTTGCAACAGTTTTGTTTCGCTATTCCAAACCTTTACTCACTCAAACTCGATGATTTGATTTTAAGGAGAGAAAAAGTAGGTTTAGTGACCATGACAGAATGAATACGTTCTCAATTTATAGACCATTGCCAATCAGAAGGTATTTTAAAAGTGTGACACTTTAAAGGCTGATTTTCAACACAATTCAGTTACCGGAAGAAAGTGTTGAGATCATGGGTTGAGTGGGAACAAGAGTGGACCAACTCAACAAGTTTTTCCCCTAAAGAATAGCAACCCACAACAACTCACTTGTATAAACCAAAAAGAGCTCACAATGAAGAATGAAAATAATAAAAAGCTAAAATTATCCCACTTGGTCCATTTAACCCATAATCTATTACAATATATCAAGTCTCTTAGCATCAATCCTCAACTTAATGAAATAACCACATGTTTATTTCTGGTCTAAATGAAATGAATTTTCTCAAAATAGATATGTGCACAAAACAAAATGAGAAAAATTAAATTGAATAAGAGTTTCATCAAAATAAGAAAGTTTATATAATAAAAATTACATCGTGAAACCAAGTCTCATATGTACTACATGATCCTTAAAATTCTTTGGTGGTATGCCTTTAGTCAAAGGATTAGCAATCATCAATTATGTGTTAACGTGTTTAATGACCACTTTATTTTCTTTAACACGTTCTCTTGATGCAAAATATTTAATGTCGATGTGTTTACTTGGACTTCCACTTTTGTTGTTCTTAGCCATAAAAGCTGCAGCAGAGTTGTCATAGTACATCTTTAATGGCCCTGAAATAGAGTTAACAACTATGAGCACATATATGAAACTCTTCAACCAGACACCATGCGAGGTAGCCTCAGAACAAGAAGCAAACTCAGCTTTCATAGAGGAAGTAGATGCCAAGATACAACTCCACTAGCTAGCATAAAAACATAACCCGATGTTGATTTTCGGGTATCAATGCAACCAACGTAGTCTGAATCAGAGTAGCCAATTACTTCCAAATTATTTTTTCATTTATACATAAGCATAAAATTCTTTATTCCTTGAATATATCTCAACACTTTCTTTATACCAGTGTTGTAACATCCACTTAAACGTAACTTTTATCAGTATAAGAGGAATTACGAGTGAGTTATGGCAAAATTGTAATTATGAGTTGGAAGGGCTTTATATAGGGGAAAGTTAAGATTTTCTTCATTTCCTCATTTCCCTTCTCTCTCTACAAAGTTGGAAAAGCCTCTCCCTCTCTCTCTAGAATTCGGCCCTCACCCCAGCATGCTTCAATCCATCAGATTTCTTCCCAAAACTCTTGGTATATTAAGCAAGCAAGTTGTTGGGAAAGATTGAAGCAAGAGAAGCTAAGGAAAACAAGTTAATAAGAGGAATTCCAAAGCTAGGGTTTTGGTGCAAGGAAGCTTGGCAAGATCAGTAATGATTCAGGTGGGTTCCTTAGAGTAGCAATTTACCCTTTTGGGTCAGTTTTGTGTGAGATCACAACTTAATTGCTAAGGTTTAGAAATAAAGGATAGTTTTCCCCTTTTTGATACATATGCTTGATTCTAGTTAATCCTTGGATATAGTACGTTTTTGTAGCTCAAAATGAGTCCCTGGCATGTTTTCTTTGATCATTGGACAACTGGGTATCAAGGTTCTTAAGATTAAAACATGTTTTAAGAAAATTATGTGTTCTGCTACAGTCGCAGAGCGACGCTCAGGGTCGCAAAGCGAAGTAGCAGAGTTTTGCTACTGTCTATCTTCGTCTAGCCATCGCCTAGACCTCGCGCTGTAAAGTAATCAGAAGCTGAGTTCGCAAAGCGAAGCTTTCAGACGCTCTGCGAAGCTTCAGACTCAGGATTACCAGGTTCTGAAGGTTCAGACTCTGAAGTTCAGAGTCTGAAGGTTCAGACGCAGGATCGCAGAGCGAAGTCAGGTGTCGCAGAGCGAAATGGCCCATAACCTCCTTTTATTAACAAATAATTGTACCATGCCAATGATCTTCGATATGCTTCAGGATAATGATACTCATGATCTTTCAAGGATTAATCTAGGAAATGCATATGTATCATACAGAGTGATGGGTACTTTTATCCACGAGAATTATTATAGATGGGATAGTGAGCCCATAGGTATGACATATGATAACGATATGTCTAGAACCTTTAATAGGTTAACAGTAACTGAGAGGTATTCAGTTGGAAGTACATGAGTACTAGGAATGTTTCTTACATTCAAGGATTCTTATGAGAATAGTATCAGGTATGTTAAGGGTTAGTTTCTCAGGATACCCTTAACCAGGTAGGTTTTAGTGTACCGTAGATAGAGGTACCAAGCTTTTCCCCAGTTTCAGGTACATTTATATGTACATCAGGGCGTATCCCAGTTGTTCACGTTAGAGTGACACTGAGGATATACGCAACAGTTCAGGATAGGATGTACCCTAGTTAGTGGTACAAGGACTTTTATCAAGATTTATACAGATTATGTATAAACATGTATATATATGTTGACAAGTCGTGGCACAGGTATGCTTCAGATTTATTCTGAATAGGCCAGCCCGTTAGGGAGCCTACATGACGACTCTTATATATATAGATGTTCAGGAAGATATCAGGATAAGTATATTTAATATACCAGGAATAATATTAATTATCAGGATAAACTTTGTGTCTTCTGTGTTCTCGCCAGTTAGAGCACAGGGGGTTTCAGCATTGCTGAAACGGGCAGGAACTTTCCGTGAGGATAACCACGCATAAGTTTATAGTGTGTCTTCTGTGTTCTCGCCAGTTAGAGCACAGGGGGTTCCGGATACAGCTGGAACGGGCAGGAATCTTCCGCGAGGATAACCACACACTCAGGCAAGAGGAGTCCGGTGATTAGCCTCAGATAGGAATTTTCACTGGTTATCAGGGGAATGTGCTTCGGGGTTACTCCACCCGGGGGCATTCCATAAAATGAACTCAGATAATATTGTTCAACGCTAACATAAAATGAACTCAGATAATATTGTTTGTTCAACGCTAACATCTAACAGTTAATTTATCAAGAAAACATTTTATTTGTTATCAGGCAGATGTTAGTTATCAGGCAGGTATCAGGTGGTGACCTTAGGAGTCCCCTCGATCACTAAGTTATCAGGTTATAGTCTAGATTTCATGACTATTCAGTTATGTTGTATTATTATTACTGAAAACCTTGATGTATCCAGTATCAGTTTAATGCACATGCTAATATTCTAGATAAAATTAGTATGGGTGTTACAAGTGTCAACACCCGGATTACTCGAATAACTTTCGAAAACTCTGATAACATATGCAATGTCAAGTCTGGTGCAAACCTGAGCATACATAGACTTCCTACAGCTAAAGCACATGGGATGTTATACATGTGTTCCCGTTCAAAATCATTTTGTGGGCATTGAATTTATTAAAATCTACCACCCTTCACAATGTGATCCATGCTTGGTGAACAATCTCTTATATTAAATCTCTCAAGAACTTTTTTGATATATAGGCCTCTTGAGACAAACTCAAAATGTCTCAATTTCTATCTCTATGGATCTTAATGCCAATGACATAAGATGCCTCTCCCATATCCTTCATATCAAAGTCCCTTGAGAGAATTTGTTTCACCTAGGAAGCAAAATATCATCCACATATAAAACAAGGAAACAAATATGGCTCCCACTAACCTTCTGGTACATACATTGATCTATGACATTCTCTTCAAAACCAAATGAAGTGGTCACCTCATGAAATATTAAAAACAATTGGCGGGAGGCTTGTTTCAATCTGTAGATGGATTTATTAAGCATACAGACTAAGTTCTTACCTTCATTAGAGGAGAATCCTTCAGGTTGTTACATGTAAACCTCTTCCTCTAGAGAACCATTTAGGAACACTATATTCACATTCATTTGATGTAACTCAAAATCAAAATGAGCTACCAATGCCATAATCACTCAAACATATTCTTTCTTGGACACAAGAGAGAATGTCTGTAATATCTCGCTTAGACGTAGCTTCTATTGGTATTAAGAGTATTTCGTATAAGCAAGGGGCGTAAGTGTAAATTCACACTTAAGACTTTAGATAAGAATGGCAAGGCAAAATTGTTCATTATTACACTTCATTCCTCTCTCTAAGAAGCTGAAAACTTCTCCCTCCTTCTCTCTAGCTCACGCCAATCTCATCCTTGGCACCATTCATCACTTTTCTTCCAAAACTTTTGGGTTATAAGAAAGTTCCATCTTTGGGAAAACTTGGAGCAAGGAAGTAAGCTAAAGAGAATCAAGTAAAGAGTAAGATAAGCTAGGGTTTTGAAGTTAAAGTTTGGCAAAGCATCAAGCAAGGAATTAGGTGAGCTCCCTTAGAATTATACCCTTTTTGGGTAGTTATTTTGAGATTTATGAGGAAAGAAAACTTTGATGATTTAGGTTTGATTTCTTAATTGTTAGCTTCCCTTTGTTAATATTTGATATGCTATGATCTTCTATGTTAAAAACTCTATCAATTGATGTATATGGATTGGCTGGGTGTGAGAATTTGTTAAATTCGTGTTGGAATCTTTTGGAAATGCTTCAGAACCTGGCTGTACTGGCTTTGTCGTGCCACGATGGCACCCATCGTGCCATGGTCATGAAAATCTGGGCACCATCGTGCCACGAGGATGGGACATCGTGCCACCAAAAATCCAGGGAGCCACTCCACTTTTGAAATGTGTTTTAAGGCCAGAAAACCACCCTCACAGCTCCATAACGTCTTTGTACATTTAGAAATGGAAGTTAAGGTCATAGAACTATCTTATATTGACATGAGAGTGGGGTTCGTTATTCAACAACAATGAGGATTAATTTCATCATGAATCGACGTCAATTATGATATCGGGAGAGTACCTATAGGCTTTAAGTAAGCTAAGGGGCTTAGTTCCCAATGACTAAGTAAGTGGCTTATGAGAACGATAAGCTTTAACTCTTATAGGTTAAGAATCTCATGTTAAGTATTTAAAGAATGCATCAGATATGCACGATTAGAATATGTATTAGATAGGTAGTAAGTTTATAAGACTAGGTTAGCATGTTCAGCAGACTCCGGATTATGCCGGATGAGACTTCTCCGAGAGGGTTGTCTACATGCAAGTTAAGTTGTGTTCAGCAGACTCCGGATCAGGCCGGATGAGACTTCTTCGAGAGAGTTGTCCACACAACGATAAGAGGAGTCCGGTGATTAGCCTCAGATAGGAATTTTCACCGGTTATCAGGGGAATGTGCTTTGGGGTTACTCCACTCGGGGGCGTTCCATAAAATGAACTCAGATAATGATGTTTGTTACACGCTAACATCTAACATATATGTATTAGTTTATACTTTATTATGTTATCAAGCAATATATACCTCAGATAGGTATCAAATGATGATCTTAGGAGTCCCCTCGATCACTAAGTTAACAGGATATAGTCTAGATTTCATGGCTATACAGTTATCAGGTGAAAACCCTTTATGGGTAAGATTTAAGCTTGGCGATAATAGGATCCCCGAGATTGCCAAAGTAGGCATGGCGACCCTAGGTTCCCTAAGGTTGCTAGCAGTAGGTTGGGCTGGAGCTCACTGAGACATTATGTCTCATCCCATTCCTTCTGATGCAGGTTCACAGGTTGCACGCAGCAAGGGTAAGGAGAAAGCTTTGGATTGAGTATGCCGGTTTTCTTGTTGTTTCAGTTTACCTGTATTCGGATGTTGTGCCTTTGTTGTATATTTATCAAAGGATATGTAAACAGTTGAATGTATTATTACTATGTGATGTAATATTATGAAATGACTTTCAGTATTGTAAATTAATGTATCCAGTACGAAATTTTAAAACTCGTATAAGATCCTAGGCAATCTTTATATGGGTGTTACAATGTCTATGTGTAACCGATTCCTTCTCTTTGGGTGAACCCCTTGGAAACAAATATTGCCTTATGTCTCTCAATTTTTTCTTGTGAGTCTCGTTTGGTTTTAAAGATCCATTTGCATCCAACGGCTTTTACACCATTGAATTCATCTCTTCTTTCATGACATTGTGCCACAAATTTGATTCCTTAGAACTCATGGCTTGTGAAATCATTTCAGAATCATTTTCGGCACTTATGTTGTAGTCTGATTATTGTAGATACACTACAAATTCAATATGAATTGCTGACTTTCTGACTCTAGAAGATATTCTTAATGTTATCTCATTACCTTCTTGAGGATCTTGTTGTTCAACTGGTTCAATAACAAGTTGTTCAACATTATATTGATGTTACTCATCAACAACTTCATCTAATTGATTATTTTAAACAACTTGTGGAATTTAAGTTGCAGTTTGCCTAATATCTCTTTGTATTGAGGGGTGTGAATGTCAATCAGTTTGTCACTTGATCTAGAGGTTTCAATCTCATAATAATATTTTTTAGAAGTTTGCCATTTCTTGATTCCACAATCCTAGTTTTGAGTGATGGAAAATAGAATCTATAACCTTTGGAATTTGCAGCATATCCAATGAAATTCCTGGTAATAGTCCTTGGGTCTAGTTTCTTTTCATGTGGGGTATAAATTCTCACTTGAGACGAGCAACCCCTAAGGCTTATATGTTGAAAACTTGGTTTCTAACCTTCAAATAAATCAAAAGGTGTCTTTCAGACAGCCTTGGTTGGAACTCAATTTAATATATACGCAAACATCATAAGTGCTTGTGTCCACAAAATTGAGGAAGATTGGGATTACCCCTCATACTTCTTACCATGTCCGTTAATGTTCGGTTTCATATTTCTGCCATCCATTCTAGTCATGAGAACCAGGCAGAGTGTTTTGGGCAACAATCCCATACTCTAGAAAAAACTTTGGAAATGGATCGGTCGCTTGTCCACTCTTTGTGTATTCACCAACTCTATCAGATCTCATGATTTTAATTAGTTTTTCTCAATGTTTCTCTACATCAGCTTTGAAACTTTAAAGGCATCTAAAGCTTCTTCCATAGAATTAAGTAAGTAGAGATTCATATATGGTGAATAATCGTCTATAAAAGTGATAAAGTATTTCGGACTACTTGTGTAATATCCCGCTTAAACGTAACTTTTATCAGTATAAGAGGAATTACGAGCAAGTAAGGGCAAAATCGTAATTTGAGGTGAAAGGGCTATTTATAGGATAAAGATGAGATTATGTTCATTTTCTCCTTTCCTTTCCCTCTCTAGATTCGGTCCTCACCATCCCATGATTTTAATCCACCAGATTTCTTCCTTAACTCTTGGACAACAAGCAAGCAAGCTTTTGGGGAAGATTGAAGCAAGAGGAACTAAGGAAAACCAAGTCAAAGGAAGAATTCCAAAGCTAGGGTTTTGGAGAAGAATCAAGTTAGGACTTGGGAAAGCTTGGCAGGACCACCAAAGATTCAGGTGGGTTCATTAAAGTAGCAATTTACCCTTTTGGGTCAGTATTGTGTGAGATCACAACTTAATTGCTAAGGTTTAGAGAAAAAGGATAGTTTTCCCCTTTTTGATACATATGTTTGATTCCGGTTAATCCTTGGATACAGTATGTTTTATAGTTTAAAATGAGTCCCTGGCATGTTTCAAAGATCACTGGGCAGTTGGGTACCAAAGGTTTTTAACGATTGATACACGTTTTTCAGAAAATCCTAAGTTCTGCTACAGTCGCAGAGCGACCAGAAGTTTGCTCTGCAAAGTAGAAGAGTTTTGCTACTGCCTACCAACGCCTAGACTTGGCTTTGCAAAGTATCAGAAGCTGAGTTCGCAGAGTAAAGTCCTTGGACGCTTTGCGAAGCTTCAGACTCAGGAATACCAGCGTCTGAAGGTTCAGACTCTAAATGTTCAGCGTCTGAAGGATCAGACGCAGGATCGCAGAGCGAAGTCAGGGGTCGCAGAGCGAAATGATCTAGAACCTTTTTTTATTAACAAATAATTGTACCATGTCAATGATCTTCGATATGCTTTGGGATAGTGATACTCATAAACTTTCCAGGATTAACCTAGGATAAAGATATGTGTCATACAGAGTGATGTGTATTTTATCCACAAGAATTATTATAGATGGGATAGTAATCCCATAAGTATGACATATGATAACGATATGTCTAGAACCTTTAATAGGTTAAGAGGGACTGAGAGGTATTCAGTTGGAAGTACATGAGTACTAGGAATGTTTCTTAACATTCAAGGATTCTTATGAGAATAGTATCAGGTATGTTAAGGGTTAGTTTTTCAGGATACCCTTAATCAGGCAGGTACATTTATATGTACATCAGGACGTGCCTCAGTTGTTCACGTCAGAGTGACACTGGGGGTACACATATCAGTTCAGGATATGATGTACCCTAGTTAGTGGTACAAGGATATTTATCAGGATTTATACAGATTATGTATAAACATGTATATATATGTTGACAAGTCGTGGCACAGGTACGTTTCAGATTTATTCTGGATAGGCCGGCCCGTTAGGGAGCCTACATAACGACTCTTATATATATAGATGTTCAGGAAATTATCAGGAATATAAATATATATATATATTTAAGGAATAATTAATTATCAGGATAAACTTTGTGTCTTCTGTGTTTTCGCTAGTTAGAGCACAGGGGGTTCCAGTCATTGCTAGAATGGGAGGAACTTTCCGCGAGGATAACCACACAATAGTTTATAGTGTGTCTTCTGTGTTCTCGCTAGTTAGAGAAAAGGGGTTCCAGTTACAGCTGGAATGGGAGGAACTTTCTGTGAGGATAACCACACACACAGGCAAGAGGAGTCCGATGATTAGCCTCATATAGGAATTTTCACCGGTTATCAGTGGAATGTGCTCCGGGGTTACTCCACTCGGGAGCATTTCGTAAAATGGACTCAGATAATTATTGTTTGTTCAACGCTAACATCTAACATAATATCAGTATATACTTTATTATGTTATCAGGCAGTTTTACCTATCAGCCAGGTATCAGGTGGTGATCTTAGGAGTCCCCTCGATCGCCCAGTTATCAGGCTATAGTCTAGTTTTATGACTATATAGTTATCAGGTACCAGGCTGTGATCTTAGGTTTCCCCTTGATCACTGGTTTAGCAGGATGTAGTCTAGTTTTATGACTATGCAGTTATCAAGCTCAAGCAGGAATAGTCCCTATATGGGTAAGGTTAAAGCTTGGCGATCATAGGAATCCCCGAGATTACCAAAAGTAGGCATGGCGACCCTAGGTTCCCCGAGGTTGCCAACAGTAGGTTGGGTGGAGCTCACTGAGGCATTATGTCTCATCCCATTCCTTCTGGTGCAGGTTTTCAGGTTAGCCCGAGGTTCGTGAGGTAGATCATCAGGGAGACGCTGGATGGAGTGTAGTTGCTCGTCATGTACCAGCTCAGGATCTTATCAGTCTTTGTTTAAGTATTTATTATGGTACTAGATTGGTTGTATAAACGAGCAAATTTGTATTCATTCAGTTGTGTGGTATTATTATTATTGAAAACCTTGATGTATCCAGTATCAGTTTAATGCACATGCTAATATTCTTGATAAAATTAGTATGAGTGTTACAATTGGTATCAGAACTGTTCGATTCAGATCGTGCCTTGGGTCATTAAAGATTCAATAAAAGTAGTGGGACCATTGTTTTCCAGATATTGTTCTAAAGGTCACATCTAGTTGAGCCTGATCAACTCAATCTAGTATATGACAGTTAGGACAAATATCTGAGAGCTGAATGTGACCGTGGAGGAATGAAGCGCATGAAGAACGTTGTTTAAGAATTGAGAAATGTCTCGTCTGAAGAGACATAAGAAGTAAGGAATTATGGTGAGACTTTAGAGACCGAAGTTGTCTCGGAAAAGACTATGAGTATGACTCCTTATGGAATACTCTGAGGAATGATTTGCAACCTAGGAACCAAGATTTTGAGGTTTAAAACACAAGTTTCAAGATTCTGAGTTCTGCTACGATCGCTGAGCGACCAGGACTTTGCTCTGCGAAGCTTCAGACTCAGAAATCAGGCTCCAGATTCACCCTTCAGACCCAAGAACTCGGATGAGAATTATCAGTCGATTACTGGAACCTCTAGACTGCCAGCAAGTATAGAGTGTGTAAGAACTGAAAGACTCGCGCACTCAAATTGGATGAGATTTTAATATCCAGCAGTTAAGAGACTTATTTATGGATTAAGCGAATTATTGGACAGATGAACAAATTACCTTCCTTTTTATGAGTCATCAAGATGCTTTGTATGAGAAACGCAAGCTTAGCGATAAGTGAAGGAGACCCTGGTAAGGGTATGAAGTAACGATTGAATCGTATGTTGTCGGACTATAGTAGACCGATTTTGAGAAATAATCAGGAATTAGTCAAGAACTATTGTGAGGCTCTAGCATCAGGAAGATCGTCGCTAACGCACAAGTTAAAGTTAAGGTTGCGGTTAATGTTAAGGAGTTCTATGTTTTCATTTGATGGGTTCCTTACACAAGTATTCAGGAAAGCCGACAGAGATCACCTTATGTTGGTATGTTTTCAAAGATGGTAGAAAATACAGACCTTGGATTGTTTGAAACCATATGAAGAAGGCAACGGTCGAGAAGACCTATGGAGAATTATTCAGATAATGAGATTAGATTGGAATTGTGGATACAGTAACAAGTTACTGGAGGGATCCAATAGGAAATGATAAGTGTTGAAGTTTAAGACCAATTAATCGGGTACTCGAAGAGACGTAACCTATGTTTGGGCTTACAGGAGAGCCGGTAAAAGTTTGAATCTAATCCAGACGGATTGTTTCCAAAGAAACTCGAGGAGTAACCTAAGAGATATGGTAAAGTTATGTGGACCAAGTTGTCTTGGAGAAGGTTATAGATATAAAATCCTTACGGATAATAATAGAACGAGATTCGAATCATCAGTGGATTCAGTGTACGAAAGATGTGAATCTCCAGAAGCCATAATTTGTTTTTAGAAGTTGCCACAAGTGATTAATGTGTGAACTTAAGTTGCTTTAGGTATGCTTTCAGTCAGGTTTCTGCAATGTTTAAATGATTACACATGTTGAGCTGACCATGAGATGGTTACAGAATTCAGAATATGGAGAGTAAAACTAGAACCAATGTATAAGCTGTTTTGACATAAGCACTCTTGGGCTTGTAACAGTTGCTGAAAACTGTTTGCAGGTTTTGGCGTATTTTCGTGAAAGTAAGTATATGGTTTATGTCCGAAAGGAAACACAAAGTCAGGTGACGATCAATCAGTAAGTTAAACAGGTGGTTTAAGCCACAAGAGAATTAATAAATGTAAGATGGTTCTGCTATGATAACCACAAGGCATTAAGGAACGAGGTTAGCCAGGAAATTTAATAGTGATGTATTACCCCTATTCCAAGGTGTATTGTTTAAAATCAGAGTTGCGCAGCGGAGAAGTAATCCAAGGATGGGTTAACAAACAATTCTAAGTTGAAGCTTAGGGAACAAGGATGCTTGTGAAGTCTTGTCAGATGGTCCGCAGGAAAGGCAATAAGTGCCCAATTATTGAACCACAAAATAGCAGTGAGCAGTGACGACTCAAACTTATCCTAAGTTCTAACAGGAAATTTTAAAAGTTAAGCTCGGGAATGCTTCAACCTTGAAACTCATGGGAAATGGAAATCGAAGCAGTTTAAGATTATGTGGTAAAAAATAAGAAGGATGTGTTTCTAGCACAATAAGTCTAGAGCAAGGGAAGTCACCGCTAATACAGTAATTTAGCTATTTTTTTAGCTCAGTAACTTCAAGAGGATATTTTTGAATTTGGAGCATTGATCAGAAAAGACAATGCAGTGGCATATGAGTTTAATCCACATTGTACCCACGTGATGTCAACATGTCACATGCATCAGTTATGTTTAGTATTATGTATACTTATCAGGCAATGCTTATACTACTCAGATAGTAGTGTAGCAGATTTTCAGTTATGTGACATGTTTTGGTAACAGTGGTACGCAGTTAGGAATGTTTAAGTAGAAAAGTTTTTACCAAAACAGGTTTGTTGATATCAAACGTATCTTAGATGAAGAGTTCGGAAATTCTTGAACTTAAAAGGTAGAGGAAGGAGAACTTTCTATGCAGATCAAGAGTCACTCGTAGTCTACAGAAAAAGGGGCTACGTAAGTTCAGGTTATGAATAAAGGATTAAGAGTTTAAGTGTGCTATTTTGTAGCAATCAGAGTTGAGTTTTCTTTTCGAAAACAAGGAGTGTCTTGAAGGACATGAGTTAAGTTATAGACGGGTTTCATGAGACCAGTTTTACTTGCCCCGTTACGGCCAAGGTATATCTTGAATGATGCAAGATTGTCAGAAATCCTAGTAAGGAGGAAATTCATATATCACAGAGTTACGCGTTGTCGTCAACTAGTTAAGACGGGCACGAGTAGTCTATAAGATTTCTCGAGCCTTAAGGATTTCCGCAGTGGGAACGGAAGTAATGCTTACGGTTGTGGTGAGTGTTACACCAGGATGTCAAAAAGAAAGGGACAAGAACTAGAAGTGATGCCTCCTACTAGAATATGAATGGTAGAAGTGGTTATAACAGTCTTTAATTCCAGTTGAGAATACTCAACATCAGGTGCTTTTCAGTGTAAGGATAATTCTATATAAAGAATGGTATGATTGTAACTGTAAAATGTCGTCTTGCAATGCAAAAGTCAAAGATAAGGATTCAATGGAATCAATTGAGGAGGATAAAATTGACCCGATGTCGTTAGGGTAAGACCAAGTGGTCAATGAAGGAAACTTATGAATTCAAGTACAAGTATCCAATGCTTTATAATCTTAAGTTGGATTCGCACTAAGTGTGAGAACAAGAGTTATAGACAAGTGAGTCGGGTATTGGTTCAGACAACCATACATCCTACTATGTAAGAATTGTGTAATGTACCTCCAGACTTTCAGTTAAGGAAGAGATTGTTAAATATTTTGACTTACAGAGATGGGAACTATGGCTAGGGAACAACTTTAATCAGTTAGGTTTAACCGAGGCGCATGGATAATCTACATGTCAGACCCTAGAATAGCCATGGAATCCCGATAAGCAATTGTTTTGGAGCTTTGACTAGTAGAGAAAGAGGTAGAATGGATCTATTCATTCATGATCTCAGGAGGATTCTAAATTTCGAGGACGAAATTTCTTTAAGGGGGGTAGAGTGTAATATCTCGCTTAAACGTAACTTTTATCAGTATAAGAGGAATTACGAGCAAGTAAGGGCAAAATCGTAATTTGAGGTGAAAGGGCTATTTATAGGATAAAGATGAGATTATGTTCATTTTCTCCTTTACTTTCCCTCTCTAGATTCGGTCCTCACCATCCCATGATTTTAATCCACCAGATTTCTTCCTCAACTCTTGGACAACAAGCAAGCAAGCTTTTGGGGAAGATTGAAGCAAGAGGAACTAAGGAAAACCAAGTCAAAGGAAGAATTCCAAAGCTAGGGTTTTGGAGAAGAATCAAGTTAGGACTTGGGGAAAGCTTGGCAAGACCAGCAAAGATTCAGGTGGGTTCCTTAGAGTAGCAATTTACCCTTTTGGGTCAGTATTGTGTGAGATCACAACTTAATTGCTAAGGTTTAGAGAAAAAGGATAGTTTTCCCCTTTTTGATACATATGTTTGATTCCGGTTAATCCTTGGATACAGTATGTTTTTATAGTTTAAAATGAGTCCCTGGCATGTTTAAAAGATCACTGGGCAGTTGGGTACCAAAGGTTTTTAACGATTGATACATGTTTTTTCAGAAAATCCTAAGTTCTGCTACAGTCGCAGAGCTACCAGGAGTTTGCTCTGCGAAGTAGCAGAGTTTTGCTACTGCCTACCAACACCTAGACTTCGCTTTGCAAAGTATCAGAAGCTGAGTTCGCAGAGCAAAGTCCTTGGATGCTCTGCGAAGCTTCAGACTCAGGAATACCAACGTCTGAAGGTTCAGACTCTGAATGTTCAGAGTCTGAAGGATCAGACGCAGGATCGCAGAGCGAAATGGCCCAGAACCTCTTTTTATTAACAAATAATTGTACCATGCCAATGATCTTCGATATGCTTTGGGATAGTGATACTCATAAACTTTCCAGGATTAACCTAGGATAAAGATATGTGTCATACAGAGTGATGGGTATTTTATCCACAAGAATTATTATAGATGGGATAGTAAGCCCATAAGTATGACATATGATAACGATAGTCTAGAACCTTTAATAGGTTAAGAGGAACTGAGAGGTATTTAGTTGGAAGTACATGAGTACTAGGAATGTTTCTTAACATTCAAGGATTCTTATGAGAATAGCATTAGGTATGTTAAGGGTTAGTTTTTCAGGATACCCTTAATCAGGCAGGTACATTTATATGTACATCAGGACGTGCCTCAGTTGTTCACGTCAGAGTGACACTGGGGGTACACGTATCAGTTCAGGATATGATGTATCCTAGTTAGTGGTACAAGGATATTTATCAGGATTTATACAGATTATGTATATACATGTATATATATGTTGACAAGTCGTGGCATAGGTACGCTTCAAATTTATTCTGGATAGGCCAGCCCGTTAGGGAGCCTACATGACGACTCTTATATATATAGATGTTCAGGAAATTATCAGGAATATATATATATATATATATATATATATATATATATATATTTAAGTAATAATTAATTATCAGGATAAACTTTGTGTCTTCTGTGTTCTCGCTAGTTAGAGCACAGGGGGTTCCAGTCATTGCTGGAATGGGAGGAACTTTCCGCGAGGATAACCACACAATAGTTTATAGTGTGTCTTCTGTGTTCTCGCTAGTTAGAGCACAGGGGGTTCCAATTACAGCTGGAATGGGAGGAACTTTCCGTGAGGATAACCACACACACACAGGCAAGAGGAGTCTGGTGATTAGCCTCAGATAGGAATTTTTACCGGTTATCAGGGGAATGTGCTACGGGGTTACTCCACTCGGGGGCATTCCGTAAAATGAACTCAGATAATTATTGTTTGTTCAACGCTAACATCTAACATAATATCAGTATATACTTTATTATGTTATGAGGCAGTTTTACCTATCAGACAGGTATCAGGTGGTGATCTTAGGAGTCCCCTCGATCACCCAGTTATCAGGCTATAGTCTAGTTTTATGACTATATAGTTATCAGGTATCATGCTGTGATCTTAGGTTTCCCCTTGATCACTGGTTTAGCAGGATGTAGTCTAGTTTTATGACTATGCAGTATCAGGCTCAAGCAGGAATAGTCCCTATATGGGTAAGGTTAAAGCTTGGCGATCATAGGAATCCCCGAGATTGCCAAAAGTAGGCATGGCGACCCTAGGTTCCCCGAGGTTGCCAACAGTAGGTTGGGTGGAGCTCACTAAGACATTATGTCTCATCCCATTCCTTCTGGTGCAGGTTTTCAAGTTAGCACGAGGTTCGTGAGGTAGATCATCAGGGAGACGCTGGATGGAGTGTAGTTGCTCGTCATGTACCAGCTCAGGATCTTATCAGACTTTGTTTAAGTATTTATTATGGTACTAGATTGGTTGCATAAACGAGCAAATATGTATTCATTCAGTTGTGTTGTATTATTATTATTGAAAACCTTGATGTATCCAGTATCAGCTTAATGCACTATGCTAATATTCTAGATAAAATTAGTATGGGTGTTACAACTTGCGTCTATGTCTGGACAATAAATATATGTATGATTTTTAATAGGTTTGAGCGCATTTCTGCACCCTTTTAAAACTTGTTAGATTTCTTACCCTAAATGCAATTCACACAAGTCTTAAAATCAACAAAGCAAAGACACCTAAAAATTGAGACAGTTACAAAGGCATCTAAAAAATGAGAAATATTTTTTTATTTGGTCAGATGTGTGTTCTACAACTGAAAAAATCGGTTACTGAAAGTTGATCTTCCTTAATATACTAGATGTAGCATAATAGAGGTCTTTTAATCCAATAAGGTGCAGTCATATCATCGTGTAAACCACATGTTGCATCTAAACTTCTAAAGACACGAAGTGGTCAATGCAATGCACTTTTTGGTTTTCCAATAATGCATCCAGTAGATTGAAACCATGCGTCACAATTTCACTTATTTTTTTAAAGAATGTGTCACAATTTCACATTGTAAAGCCCACAATTTGTTTTTTTAATCTTACTTTGTACTAGTTTTAAATTGGTCACTTAATTTTAAAGGGTTATAATTCGTCGATGATATTTTATTTTCATTTAAATGTAGTCCTTTATATTATGAAGGTTACACTAATGTCGTTATTTTTCTTTATGTTTTTTTGGGTTACATAAAAGGCTTTTTTCCACAAAAAAATAAATAAAGATTCATTTTTTATCAATAAAAAGAGATTGTATATGCCTAAATAGGAGGAGGAGGAGGAGGAGTGTTTTTATATTTAACCAATGCATATCACTCCAAAAAAAAAAAAACTATGACGTATCACTCCTTTCTTTTATAGAAAAAAAAATGTTTAAGCGAGTTGAGCTTTAGAGGCTAACTAGGGTTAATGTAGTCATAAAGATTCAATGATCACTAATAAAAGTTCATATCATCCATCAAAAAGAGTCGAATTTACGATTTTGTGGTGAGTCAATTCCTTACTGTCAAACATCATTAACACATAACTTTTATCTCAAACTAATTGTCTAGTCTATTTTAATCCTTAATTAATGCAATGAAGTAAAATACTCAACATTATTTAAGTTGATATACAAAATTAAAAAACAAATCATAAACATTTGGCAGCACTCTTATTCGTTTTCAATAAACAATTCAAAGTTCATAAATATAGGGGACACTGAATTATGTGGAACTTACATTACAACAAAGAAAAACTCAACTTTTTCTCTCCCCTTAACTTCCTTTTTTTAACATCCAAACCACTCTTAATTTGTTGGCAAACAAATTTATTAACAATAATTAACAAATAATCTATAGTCACCCTTTGTGAATTCCCCAGCTTGCATTATACACTTGTTGGTTTTGGATGTTCCAACAACACTTGATTAAAGCACAGAACAATCGGTACGAATTTTCCCATTTCTTGCAGTTTTAACTCCAACACGACCCAATTTGGTCATGGCAGTGATGAAATTGGCATTGAAAACGTTACCATTAGTTGCAAAAGAGTTAACAGTGTTCCTAGATCTTGTATCAGTGAAGAGAATTTGATCAGAAGTAAATAAACCTTTTCCTTGTTGAAGGTTTTTGTAGTAAACATTGTCAAATGTTCGAGGGGTTGTTGGGTCCATGTTGATGGCTATCCTTGGATCAACATTCCTAGGGCACATTTGTTGCAACTGGGTAGCGTATTGTTTGTTCAATGTTGGGTCCACTGGACTTTGAATTCTATTGGAGAACCTGTCACAGTGAGAGAATCCAAGAGTGTGTGCACCTGTAAAATGAAAAAGAAAATAAGCACGTTCATAGAGGGAACAAAATGTGAATACTACAAAAGTATGTACTGTTTGGTTCAGTTTTGTTTACTTGTTGGCTTTTGCTTCAAGATCAGATTCTTTTCTTAATGTTATTTCAGTGATTTGGATTGGATGCTCTGACTATAATAGCCTTTGAGATATTTCAAAAAAAAATATTTACTTATTTTATTTTGTACACCAAACTAATAATAGACATAAATTATTTGATAAGATTTCGATTAAAATTGACAAATGATTGTGGTTTTATTATATTTAATTTAATACACGAATCATTTGAAAGATGGAGTCTATCAACAATTTTTTAAACAACTCAAGCTAGTGTCTGTGAATAATTCACTTCTAACATTATACAACATGTTTTATTGAGATTCAACAAGTAAAAAAATTAAATAATGCATATATATATATATATATAAATTTAATTTGTTCACTATTTAATATATTATTTGATGAGTTTGTTGACACAATTAAATTTCTAATAATTTGTTAGTGATAAATTTATTTATTATGTATATTAAGATCATAATTTGATTTTAGTGTATTATTGTTGTAAAAAAATCATACTCATATTCAAAGGTGTAAAGAGTAGAAAGAGACGTAAAACCAAAAAGATTGTGACATCATTTCAATAAGTTTTTTTCTTCAAAATTCATTTAATTAAGTTGACATTTGATATAAATAATGAAACCAATGTTTTCTAATTATATCCACACAATTGAACTCCAATGCAAAAAATAAAAAATAAGTGCTACTCCATTTGGGAACTAAAAGTAAACTCGTTATTTTTTAGTAATTGATATTTAATTAAGTGACCACTAGCCAATTATGATTAATTATTTGTATGATGCATTAGTCTATAAGTCAAAGTATTAAAAAAATTATTTTCTTAAAATTATACAAAAATTAGGTCGGGTGTGGCTCAACTATGGTGAGGTCAAGGGGTTGTTTGATTTGGGGGGGTTTTTTGGAGTGAGTAGTGGCGATGGGTGTTTATGAATTTTGTTTACGGTGCTTGTTTGCCTTGGAGTTTGATTTAGGTGGTGAAGTTGGTTTTGGTGGTGGTGGGTCTTAATGGTGTTTGGAGGTTAGGCATTAGACATGTGATGATTGTATTCGTGTCTTTTATGGTGTTTATTTTGGGTGTTCCGCCTACATACGGCGCCTTTATAGTCTTTGATTTACCGGTCTCGGTTCATCTTGAGCAAATATCTGATTTTTTAATAAATTTTGCCGTTAAAAAAAAATACAAAAATTAGGTTCTGGTCAATTGATCCATTGTCAAGAGGAATCTCTTATGTATAATGACTATGTATGTACATTTCAGTCATGTGATACATCATCTTCTCATATTTTAACTTAACTATGTATTTATCCTCACAACAAAAACTTTTTTCTACTAAAAATAATAAACTCTCATTTTTTATTTGTCGAGGGGCTTGCGAGCTTTCTTGATTCTTGATACATAGTAAGTGTATATTTGATCCGATTTTAACTTCTCTACTCCTTAGAAGGAGGAGAAGTGAGGCCAAACAACATTTTATAAGATATCTAAAATATAAAAATAGCATATTAAAAAAAACAAAATAATTAATACAATGAGTTTCTGAAAAATGTTTTGAAATGAGCTTTGAAAAAACAGGTATGCAGCTCAAGTATAACTTATAAGAACTTCTATATGCTGAGTAAAAAAAGAAAAGACTTCTACATTCTAATGGGACCCATTTAATCAAAATGGTGGCCCACGATAATTACCTGAGAGGGCAATCATGTCTGTTTGGGTGAGTCCATTGTTTGCAAAGAGAGTATTCAGCTGATTCAAATTGAAGCTTGGCTGAGGGAGCCTTCCATTTACGTTTGAAGATCTTGACACTAGACCATCAAATCTTCCCAATTCAACTGTATAGGATGGACCACCAGCCTGTAGTGTACGAAATTGACGATGATAAATCAAAGATGTTTTTCTTATATATATATATATATATTGATAATATGAAGAACAGACACATGACACGACACAGACACCGATACGGATAATTTGAAAAAATGACATAATTTCGTGTAATCATAGGTGTCGTGTCGGTGTCGAACATGTCGCGTGTCCGACATCGAGAAACACCTAGTCTGAGGAGTGTTAATTAGTGTTTCATAGTATCATATCAATAAGTACTTGGACACATTATTTAAAGGCTTAATTGCAATTTTAGTCCCCCTATTTTCACCATTTTGCGAAATTGGTCCCTCTATTTTAAAATTTGACAGTTTTGGTCCCTATATCTAATAATTTGTCTAAAATATGGTGATGTAACATGTTTTAAATGAAGTTTTTAAGGGAATTTTCTTACGATTTCATCGATGTTGATATTTTATCATCTTCTGATAATATACCACAACATTTAAAACATATCACATCACCCTTTTTAGTTAAAAAATATGATGGAGGGACCAAAACTGTCGAAATTTAAAATAGGGGGACCAATTTCACAAAAAGATGAAAATAGGGGGACCAAAACTGCAATTAAGTCTTTATTTAAATGCACAAAAGTCGGACACCGTATCTAACACATGAATAATACAATTCAAATGTGTGTGGCATCGGAACCGGAAAGAGAGAAAAAATAATGTAAAAATAAAAAACCATATATACATACGATGTTGATGTCAGATTTTAGGTAAAACAAATCATTAATTTTTATTATAAACTATTTTCAAGTTTTATCTTATCGCAACGTTAAACTTGAATTTTTAAAAATGAGATGCTAGACATTATTATATTAGAAACAAGATTAAAACATGTTTTCAACGGAAACCAACATGAAAACTTTTTTAATATGAAAATGAAAGTAACAAATCAATTATAACAGCCTAATAGTGTACAACCTCAAATTCAAAGAGAAACTAATGAGTAGTAGTTGAAGAACAAACCAGATTAATAACATCTCGAGTTGCCAAAGCAAGAATATCAGCACAAGAAACTTTGTTTCTGCACTGTGGAACAGCATCTAATGCAGCTTTTGCTTTAATCACTGTGTCAAAACCATCACCAGCCAATGACAAATTATCAGGATGATCTTTCTCAGCTTTGTTATTTCCACTTGATGCAACCAAAACTGAAGCATCACAACCCTATAACAAAATAATAAGCATATCACAAATCAAAATTTTTAATACACTATAGTAATATTCATATATTAATTAAAGCTATGCAATTAATTAATTAAAAAAAATTTACCTGAACAAAACAATCATGAAAGAAAAGACGAAGGGTAGCAGGAACAGTAACAAATGTTTGTTGAAATTTCTTTTGAACCGCTGATCTTACAATGCTTTGAACATTAGGACAAATTTTAGCATAATGGTTTGGACTAAGCTGAGCAAAAGTTGTATATGGAATAAGAAACAACGTTAATGCTAGTGACCACACAAGTATAACATCATAACGGCCCATTTGCAAAAGGGTACTAGAATATATGAATAGATATTTGGTTTCAAATATGCTTTGTAAGTTGAAAAATGTGATGAGGGGGTATTTATATAAGAGATATGAAGTTGTTGTGGTCACGACCCACGAGCCAGTTGTCTTGAAAAAACTTTTTTTTTTTTTTGAAAATGACTTTCACAGCAAAAAAGTAATTATTCTTTAAATAATTGAATAATAGTACTAGTAAAAATGGTTGGTTACGAAATGGACAAATTGTAAGGTGTCATATGTCTATACTCTATAGCCGCCTTGTTTAATTTGAGCTTTGTCAAATCAAGAAATATTCGAGTTAGAGCTGGGGAAGGAGCCTTACTTGAATCATACATTTCCAACTTCTATAAACTTTCTTGTGCAAGTTGGGAAAAGATTTTGATGGAGAGGTAAAAATAGGGTAAGTTATAGGGGCTGCTCCAAATTCAGCACTTTAAGAATTTGGACTAGTGTTCAAATTAAGGTTACTTCCATTGAACTGGGCCCTTGTAGGTAAGTAATAATAGACTAAGTGTACTACTTTTCTTAGTAAATTTAGTTGTTCTTCTAATATATTGCACGCGGTTTAATCATATGTGGCTCATAGTTTCCATAACTAGTTAGAATTAACCGAACTTTAGAAGGATCAAAACTTTGTTTGCGAGCTTGGAGAGGAACATGGGGGAGTACTTTGACTAAAAAAAAAGGAATAAGTAAGTGGAAAAAATATAATACTTTGAGAAGGAAGGACTTTGAGGGTTTATTTTTCTCCATGATACAAAATCCTTTAATTTAGGGAAACTCAGAAGTTGTATTGAATGAGAGTTTTTGAAAGGTTTATATAAATTCTTTAAATTCAATCTATATTGTTATAATATTCTTAAAATTGAAAATATTTTAATCATAAACATTAATTTATCATTCTCTAAAAAAAATACTCTTTCAAAAAATGTGAAAAATTTCATTTTTTTCCCATATTTCCCACTTCCAAAACAAAGGGGTTTCAGAGGGAGGACTTTGGAGGGGGAAGTCAATATTTGAATAAATATATTCGAGATTTAAAAAAAAAAAAAAAAGAATATCATGATATATGATCATATAACAATTCAATCACACTTCATTCATTATTAAATACATTTTATAGCTTTAATTTAAAAATGAAAAACAAACTCTTTTCTCCCCTCCAAAACATAGGTGACACTATAAAAAACGGATTTAGATCCCCTCCAACATGCATCCCTCTCAAACAAAATAAATATGAATCAAATGAGAGAGAAAATGACAAGGTGATTAGGGTAGGCTGCCGGAGAGAGAGAGAGAGAGTAAATGAGTGAAAAATGGATAGAAATAAGATGTAGTAGAGGGGTGTGAATAATTTTTGTGGGAGAGAATCTAAGTCCGTAAAAAAGAAAAAGTATGTAATATAACCGCTCACAACTACAATGGGTTATAACTGAGAGTGCATAAATTTTATTTGACTACAATTCTCTTTAATATCAAGAATAAATCATCAATTTATTTTCTTAAACTATCATTTCCTCTTCATTTAGTCTCCAAACCATAGAAATATACTAAGCAGTCCCTAAAAAATATAAAGTTCTTCAATTTACCCACCCCTAAAAAAAAATCTTCAATTTAGTTACTATTAAAATATAATAAGAATTAAATTGCCTGATTTTCACAAACTTTAGAAGTAAATTTATGGATTTGATATATCTTATAAACTTCTTATTATGGACTAAATTGACAAGTTATTCTAATATCAAAGATTGCAATGCGCAGCTATATGTGGTTTAAAACCATGAAGGGAATCAGCACACGTATATATCAAGGAAGAGTAAACAAATTTGAAAGTAAACTAGAGTTTGACCTATTCATGTGACGATGGTCGATTCTATACAGCTGGGAACCATAATATTTTATATTAGTAAGTGTTATTTGATACTTAATATAGTATTATAATATATATTAGCCTGTGCCTTGCCATAAGAATCCTCATATGTGATGAGATAAAAGACAATAACCCTTGGCTTATATAGAAAAAGAACAATCCAATAATTTAATTGTTGCAGTGCGAAAAATAATAATGTGATTGTTGCATTTCAATTGGATAGATGTGTAGCTGAACAAGTCTTACTTTAATCGTTGTGTGGGGTTGCTTCCATCCAAATAATGCGTAGGGGAGAGACTATTAGATCCATATTCAAATGGATTGATTTTTTTCTAAATTAATCTATAGATACGTGTACGATTTTTATTAATTAAATGGGTTTGGGTTAGTATTTGAATAATCAATATTGTTTTTAATGTCTGAATAATCAATATTCAATCATCTGTAAAAAAATTCTAGATATATATGCCGAAGTGAATATTAAACTAAAAATATATATAGGTAGAATATTAAACTAAAAAAATATGAATGTTAGTACTCTTTTTTGAGAAATTAAAGAATATTGGGGTTCATTTGTCATGATAAGAGAGACAAAATATGATAAGAAAATATATCATATCTTGATCTAATGTTTGAAGAACCAAGAATCGGATAAATCAATCTGACCACTCTATCTTATCATGTTTGTTTCGTAAAATGCTTATCTTAGATGAAGGCTGGATTAAAAATCAATTATAGGATAATAAAATATTTTTCACATTCATCCTTGAAAAAATAGTTTAATATTTGAGTTCGTCTAATATGAACCTCCTAAAAAGAGTTTAAAGGTAAACTCTTACTATTTTTAGTAACATGATGAATTTTATAATAATAAAAAAGATAATTATATAATATTTTAAAATAGACTTTTTTAAAATATACTAAAAATTGTAAGAATCTATTTTTGGACATTTTTAATTGGTCTGCATTAGATTGACCCTTAAAATCTCTTAAAAAATTCAAAATATTCAAAACTTAAATCAAAATATTGATGTTAAAAATTTAAAATATATAAAATATAAACTGAAAGCTAAAAAAGATTAAATTGTATAAAATCTGCTTTATGAAAAAAATTGTATGAAGTGCGTCAGACAATATTATTCACTGTGATTATTATGTGTATGGCAATATTAATTTAAGACAATGTGTTGGATAATATATATATGATCTTAGGAGAACGACGTCGGATGAGTTTTGTGTGGTATTGAAATGATTCTTGGGGAGTCTTTCTTTAGGCTTATGTCTGTTGAGTCATGGTCTTACGTAAAGCAACAGTGTGGATAGTATTTTGTACTGCGTAGAATAGGACTCGTGTTTGGTTCCTGTTCGATAATGATTTAGAAAATTGTTTTTCCCACTTTAAATAAAGTTAAAACACACCAGTAATTTACGTTTTTACCCGGTGGCAGTTAGTTGCCGATGGGAAGGAAACCAGCGGCAGTTAGTTGCCGCCGTCTCTATCGGCAGCTAACTGCCGCTGCGATCAGTACTTACGAAGCTCAGCAACCAGAACTTGCAACTTCATCTCTTCAATCTCTAAAAACTCTCTCAAATCTTCCAAAAATCTTAAAATTTTCAACTTCAAATCAACCAACACTCCAATAACAAGTAAGTTTCCATAATCAAGTTCATTGTCATTTTATGCTTATATGTTTTATTTATTATCTTAATTTAAATTTATTTTTTTAGTTTTAGACTTTGTTTAATTTTTTATTTTTTTGGCAATAAATGATAGAATGTTTACATGGAAATGACTTATGTTGCTTAAATGTTTAGATCTTTGCATGTTTATGTTGTAATTTTTAGCTTTAGGGTTTATGTATAATTTGCACTACAAGTGTTTGATGAAATGTTTGAATGAGTTTTTAATTGGATTGTTTTTAATTTCTTATGGTGTAGATCTGAAAAAATGGCTCAAGTATACTTTCATGTATCCTTCAATGGTGGTAACCAACATTTTTTCAAGGTTCGCGACGATGTGACGTTAAAAGAATTGAAGGATCTACTTCATGAAATCAATCAACGAATCAACCACGGAGACGCGAGGAGGGTGGAATACGTTTGGTATGAACATCCATCGTTCGACTCAGAGGGGAGATTGACGTTCAGTCGGCCAGAGTAACGAACGACGACGACGTGAGGAGTATGTTCTCGATATTTGCTGAGCCGAACATGATTCCCCTCGAGATGGATGTTACGTTGCTGAGGTCGCCTGAAGATATTCTCAAGAGTTTGATTCGGCCGGATGAAGATGTTTAGGTAGTATTATTATGTTGTGTCGTTGTTTTGTTGGATTTTTTTTAATTCTTGAAAGTTTGCAGAAAATCTTGGCATTGAAGTGTCTTATACTTAGTGTAAATGTTTGCAAGTCTTTTTGGAAACTCAAAAGAATGAAGAGAACACAACATGTATTTTACGGAATCAACTATATAGGTTCTCACATCGAATTCCTTCGTATAGGATGAGTGTGACAAAAGGGAATGCAGTTCTAAGATGATGTTTTGTACTTGATCATGCTCCTCTGTCAATTGAAACTTTGTCAGTTGGCAGGGCAGTAAGATTAAGTTCAAAATAATATATTGGAATGCATTCCTTTTTGACATGACTCATCTTATATGAGGGAATTAAATGTGAAAACATATATAGCTGATTTCGTAGAATACATGTGTTGTGTTTTCTTCATTCTTTTGAGTTTTCAAAAAGACTTGCAAATTTTTACACTAAGTATAAGACACGAGAGCATATATATGTTTTCCGCAAACTTTCAAGAATTAAATTTAAATCCAACATCATTCATGAATCATAATGATATAACATATTTAGGGATAATGTAATGTAATGTAACGCTTATTTTGTGAATTTTTAGTTATGATTTAGTTCGGATCATGAATGAATTGTTGTTATTGTTGTTTCGAAGTAATCAAAATAATCAAAATAAAGCAAAATAAACCCGAAATCATGTTAAAATTGTACCAAAAAAACTACGATAACGTGAATGTGCCATAAATTTATAAAAAAAAAAATCTAACAAATGTCAACAAAAAAAAAACTAACAAAAGTCCTAAAAAAATGTCCTAATCCTGATCCTTGTCATCATGCTGCTGCTGCCGCCTCCTCGACCTCTTGGACAATATCGGTGCCATCATGTCCCTGATATGGCTCATCGCCTGATACAGCTGCTCACTGCTCATTGCCTCCTGACCCAAGTACTCATCAGTCTGGCTCACAACGCCACCAACAATGCCAATGGTATCAGGCGAGCCTCTCTCCTGGTGCCGCTGCTGATGGTGTGCAATGATCTGCTCCTCATTTGTTGGCCTCGGAGGAGATCCATCAATAGGAGGCAGAATCTTTGGGTGAGACACATGTCTGTACCACCTCATGTATCCCTCCTCATACTGTCATGGCTGATTAACCTCCCTACCTCACGCAGCCTGAGGAATGATGTGCACACGGAAGTCTAGGAAAACTTGTGCAACGGCCTGAAAAGGGAGAGGAAGCACAGACGTCGGAGCTCGGGGGATGTCCTGCACCTATCCGTATTGCCTTTTAATCCGCTCAAGCAAGTGACGGTAGATGATGTCACGACCACACATGATCCAGCCTGAATACCAGCATATCTCCACAAACTCCTGGATCTCCCTATGATCCTCGTATGTCATTCAGGTAACATCATCCATCTCTAAACGATCTAGCGCCAGATGGTAGGGCTTCGGATTCGCATGACCCCTGTGTGGAATCCATCTGGTCGCGCAAGGATAGTTTTGCCTGTATTTATCATTATGGTCATGTGGGTAGACTTCTGGAAAATGTGGCAAGAACCATCCCTGCACAAACCAAACACATTTATAAGTTATTAGCAAACATAGTAAATGAAAAGGCATAGTAAATTAAAAAGCATAATAAATTATTAAAGACATAGTAAATTAAAATTATTACCATCAAAAGTATCGTGCTTCCCCCGATCCTCTTTCCTACAAGTGAAGAGGCCTCGGATAGAGTGTGGTAAAGGTGTGTCAATGTCATTCCTCCCCACAAGTAGTCCCTCATCCCAGCAAAGGTCTCCATCGTCTGTAGGTATGTCAGGTCGATGTGTTTGTTGCTCAAGTCACCGTACAACGTACATCTAAGCAGGTGTAGGAGGAAACACCTCACACAGGCAAGCCTATGCCTGGCTAGCTCATGGGGCTGCTCCTGCGTCTCAGCAAGCGCTAATCTGGTGGCCACACTCAGGTGATCCTCATAAAGCTCCTTCAGCGCCTTATAGCTAATGTAGCCACCATAATCAGTCTTGCAGTTTTTCACCGCATACTCCTGGGTGACACCTAAGTATCTCACCATCAATTCCACCCCATCAACCTGAGACACCTTCTTTCTATGACTCAGCATCCACCCTTCAACATGAACATGCAGCAGACACGCCACATCATCTAAAGTGATGGTCATTTCCCCAGTAGGCATGTGAAAGCTGCTGGTCTCAGAATGCCACCTCTCGCTTAGCGCCTGGAGCAGAGCATGATTGACAGTAGAATACCCTGTGTACAACAAATCATGCAACACACTCGCCCTTATAGGATCCCAAAACCAGAGTTGATTCATATGTGGACGCTGGATCTCTGCCACCTTCGGCCCGTGATTTATGCATCTCATCCTACGGGTGTTGCGAATCTAAAATAATAAAAAAAAACACCACATAAATCAAAAACATACAAAAAAAAGCATATACTTCATATATAAAAAATTACGCGCGAACGATAATCGAAGACAAAAAAATAATCAGACAACAGCATGTGTTCATGTCATTTTTTTAAATGTTATCATACAAACAAAAAGCATATACTTCATATATAAAAAGTTACGCGCGAACGATAATCGAAGACAAAAAAACAATCAGACAATGACATGTGTTCATGTCATTTTTTTAAACGTTATCATACAAAAAAAAGCATATACTTCATATATAAAAAATTACACGCGAACAATAATCGAAGACAAAAAAATAATCAGCCAACGGCATGTGTTCATGTCATTTTTTTAAACGTTATCATACAAAAAAAAAGCATATACTTCATATATAAAAAAATTACGCGCGAACAATAATTGAAGGCAAAAACAATAATCAGACAACGGCATATGTTCATGTCATTTTTTTTAAAAGTTACCATACAAAAAAAATATATATTGACTTCATATATAAAAGTTAAAAAAGAAAAAAGAAAACTTACATTATTTGCATTATACCACAACGGTAATGCAACGTGTGAAGCGTATGATGACAACAATGAGTCATCATAAGACCCTCCAGGAAATGGAGCCACATCAGGTAACTGCTCGGGGGCTGTCACAGCCGCAATCTCATTCATCTAGCGCAGCCGCATCATTGTCCCCACCCTCATCAGCAACATGTTGGACGTCATAGCCACCATCTGTGGCATCATGTAGCTGCTCCTGATAATGCAGGTACTGCGTGGGGTCCTCCACCTGCGACACCTGCTGTGTCGGCTGAGAACTACTCTCACCCCCAACAGGCCTCCGTCCTCTTCCCCTCTTAGGCACATGAGGGTTTGCAGCCTGTCTCTCCCGTCGGTAGCTGCTAGTCATGGGCTGCTTACCAGCTCTAGTCGTCCTATCTTGGTTCTGATCAGACATATCTACACAAAAACAAAACTAAAAAAATTAGGCATAATAAAAACATCATTCTATCACAATTCCAACATTCTCACAATTCAAACATTCTTTCAATTCTATCACAATCTAAACAACATTCATCAACATACTCATTTAGGCATTTTAACAAACATTTTGAGTGCAACATTCACATTGGACAACATTCACAACCACATTATACTTAAACATAATCTAAACAACATTCACAACAACTACATTCATCTATAACAACATAAACTACACATTCAATCTACCAAAATTTCAATTTAATCATAAACCCTAACCACATGCAATCTACCAAAATTAACAAAAATAAATCTATCTAAACTAACATTAACATTAAAAATGATTAATACTACTTACTTGTTGCTGATGGGTATGAAATTGCTTGAATTTAGTGGAATGGAATTGGAGAGGATTGGAGAGAAATTGAGAAAATTTGGAAATTTTGAGAATTTTAAAACCTGTAAACAGGTTGTTTTGTTTCTGCATAAATACAGATCACAGCGGCAGTTAGCTGCCGATGGGGACGGCGACAACTAACTGTTGATGGGTCTAGCGGCAGTTAACTGCCGATGCACCATCCCAGCGGCAATTAACTGCCGTCGGGGTAAAAACGTAAATTACTGGTGTGTTTTAGCTTTCTTTGAAGTGGGAAAAGCAATTTTCAATGATTTAATAGGCCAAATACATGTTGTGGATCTTTAACGAGATTTAGGCCCATGTTCGGATATTGGGATGTCAAACAAATCATTTGGATCAGGGCCGTATCTGAGGCAGGACGAGGAGGACAACCGTCCTAGGCCCAAAAACATAAGTACGAAATTTAGGCCCCATCAAAAAGAATCAGGGGTTCATTAGACCCTAAAAAATTAGTTAAATTCTAAAAGGAGGTGGTTGTTAGTAAGTTCTTTGTCGGCTAATTTATAGTTTATTGTGATACGGTACTCGATACTAAATATTAAACATATATAGAATTATATAGTAACCCAAATGACTTTTTTAAAATTTGATTTATTTTTATTTTTATTTTGTAGTGTCAATGAGTCTTTATGTTATTGGATTTATAAAGTGTCTCATTTTCTTTCTATCTCTAACTTTACGCCGTCTTTTCTAATTAAATTCCTTGTTTATCAAATAGCTAGTAAATGGACATATTGTGTATTATTCTCTCTGTTTCACAATACATTTACAGTCAATTACTCACACATGTCAAGATACAACTTTGACTATTAATATTTCAAATTATCTATAATAAAAATTATAAAAAAATTGATATTTTGAAAATATTCATTAAGAAAAAATCGAACATTATCTTATATGCTAACATTTGTATTTATATACTAGTTAAAAAAGTATGATCAAGGTAAGTTATGTGAATAGTGCACATTTTCAAAATGTTACATGTATTGTAAAATGGCTCGAGTATATTTTATACTGATATTTTTAGATGAAATTCTTCAAAAAGATTTTTAAATTATTTCTCTCTCTAAAACCCATCCTTTGTCTTCTCTCTAGGTTTCACATGTATTCCACCTCCACCTAATTCAAAAACCATCGTTCAAGATGTAGCTTCAATAGTGGTGCTGCGATGAGATTCTTCTTCGCACCACCTCCTCACTGATCTCTCAACACTAGATCCGCCGTCGTTTCTCTTTGTCAAAACTGGTACTTTGGTCTTTTGTTTGGTTGGTGACACCCGTAAGGGTCAGGTTGTGATTGTTGTTCGTCAACAACGGTCGATCTATTGTTCTGATGACCGTTTGTTCCCTGTTCTGAAATGGCAAATTGTTGCTACAACGTCATCTATGGTGGTGGTCGTCCTTTGTTGTCTTATAAACATGTTGTTGCTCTCCAACATCAGGTCGGTTCTTTCACAGAAGGCACATACCAGAATCTGCCTCTTCTTGGTGGTGGGTGATGGTTTGTGTGTTCGAAACATTGGTTGTTATAGTTGTTGTAAAATGTTGATCTCTTTGTCGATGTATGTGTTCGAATACCCTTTCACGGGATTGGTTTCTCATGATCTGCATTTACGCGTGGTTCTGTTCCCCCAAGATAAGTTACTATCCCAGTGGTGGTTGCTTGGTGACGCTGCTGCAGATTCACGTCTCTTTGATGACTCCTTAGCGTGGTTGTTATTGGATGTGATTCGTAACAAGTTTTCCAGGCTAGAAATGGCCATGTACTTGTTGTCTGTTGTTGTTGCGAGTTGTGGGTTTGGGAAATTGTCACCGTGTTGGCGGTCAATTTCATATGTCGTTCCTTAAAGAGATGAGTTCAATCATGTCTCTATTTTATTTTGTTGTGTTTGGGGGACAATTACACATCTCTTTTTGCAATCCGGTTTCGTGCCCCGCGTTGGGTCCGCTGATTGTGGTTGTGTATTCGTCCCAAGGCATTTGGTTTTTTTAAACTGGATTTTTGTCCAGTCTGTTTTCTTTACCACTTGTTTTCGTTTGTTGTAATACCCTATGAGGGATGAGCAAGTGGTTGTTAGGTCAAGTAGATGTCCCCTGCAGCTTTTTGTACTTTTTTTTTTATGTAATATATTTTTCGTTGCTTAACAAAAAATTCTTCAAATTTTTTTTTAAAGAATAACATACTTTGATATGCTTTGTTTTATTTGTATTGAAAAAAAAAGAGAGAGAATGCGTATACTATTCTATTTTATATATAATCAATTTTGTGATAAAAATAAGCGACATTCATTCATTCAAATGATAGACTGATACATTATAAATTCAAAGTCGCCAAAATAAAAAAGATGAATTTACGAATAAACTCACAGTAACATCCATGTTAATAGCATAAAACATTAGAGTACATATGCAAAATATGACTATATTCAAGTCTCTAGAATTCTCATGTCTCCAGATTTGCAATGTTAACAACGTAAAAGTCATTGATTGGATTTGCACTTGATCAAACCTAATCTTTCAACCTGAATCAAAGAAACACCACACTAAGACGAGAAGTCAAAACACACCGCACAAAGATGAAAAATTAAAACAAATAGAGTCGTGCAAAGACGATGAAATTTCAAAAAGAAACGAAAGAAGAGTGAAAATATATGAAAATCACTTATTTAACTAAAAAAGAAAGAAAAACAATTTGGAGGGATTATTTTAGGTCAAATTGACCATAAATCATCATCTTCGATGGATCAAGAAGAAGAAAAATGGCGACAACAAGGGTTTAAAAAGGAGAAAAAAGAGAGAGAGATCATCAATTTTAAGAATGATATGACAAATAGTAAAATTCCATTAAATATTAATATAAAATTAGTTTATACTACCACCTGTACTTATAAAATATATTTTTTTACAAAAATAAACGATATTTATTCTTTCAAATTGATAAAGTACATCAATACAATACAAATTCAAAGTCGTTAAAAACAAAAATGATGAATATGCAAATAAACTCATAACATTCATGCTAATAGCATAAAACGGCAGAGTATCTATGCCTATAAATATGACTATATTCAAGTTTTTGGATTAAAAATCTGCAACATTGACGACACCAAAGTCTTCGAAATAAGATTAAAAATATATGGAGATCACTTAATAAATTAAAAAAGAAAGTAAAACAATTTGAAGGGGTGTTGTTGGCTCGAAATTAACTCTAAATCATTGCTCTTCAGTATATCAAGAAAAAGAAAAATAGCGACGACTCGAGCTTGGGGAGGAGAAGAGATTCGTGCAAATGGTATTTATAAAATATATTTGCTGAGCATAATTTATTTATTTTGCTTATAAAAATATTTACTTTTTACCAACAAAAAAGTTACTTAAATGAATTGTTTATAAAAAAATTATTGATCATAAACTGTCGGTGATTTCATATCATTATTAAAATAACAATTCGTACATGATTTTCTTATTATTTTTAAGCTGTATTGACACACAGATTATTAAGCTTTTGACTCATGTAAGATACACTGTTAGCAATGGTGCTCTAAGATGCACATGGTGATGACGCTACCAACTGAGAACAAAATCCACACTCTTATCAATAGTATCAATTAAGAAATTAATTAAGTGGTAAAAAGAAATGTTGAGTTAAAGGTTGTTTTACTATGGATCTATTATACTACTCCGTCCCAAAATATAAGCAAAAATGAGTCAACATAAGTTGATGTATTTGGTACAAATTTTGAACCAAATACATTAACTTTTATTAACCAATTTTTGTTTATATTTTGGGACGGAGGGAGTAATGCATAATTGACTTCACTGAATGTGATTATGCGAGGAATTACGGCAGTTTAAACTTTAAATTGGATCGTTATCAATGATTAGGGTATAACGATTCGACATAGAAGGGTCAATTCAAATTTTGATAGCTTCCTCAACTTCATATTCAACTTTTAATAATTGGCATCTCATGCACGTAATCTTATCCTCAACTTCATATTTGACTTTTCCAAACTCTTATGCTCCTTTTTTGTATGTGATCTCTTGAATATTTTGAAATGGATATTCCCTCGTTTGATTCGTTTTTTTTTTTTGAAACATTTTGCCAGTGCTTCTGTTTTCTGGATAAGTATTGATACAAATTATTTGGGCAACTTAAAACAAAGGCAGAAAGAAATTTCAAAATTGAACCAAAAAAAATTATAATTAAGAATCTGTATCACCGTCGAAAATAAGAGACAAGATAAAGATTTATCTAACATATGTAATAGTGCACATGTTAAAGGAATTAAAAGTAATATTTTTTATTAAAAAACAATAATTATTTATTAAAAAGTTATATATTTAATATAAAATGCGCAAGCTCCAATAAAAATTTATTTATTATTTTGATCTTTTTAACTTGTAGGAAACCCCTATGATAAATGCAAAATTGTTCTTCCAGTTTTTCAGTTAATTTTATGTAACGATTTAGTTTTTCTTCTTTTTCGATTTGGTCTTTTACGTTATTAAATGTTAACAATGTTATTCTTTTTTAATTCTTTAATTTGTTTCTAATGAAGGATAAATTTCGTGAGAGATACATTTTTTTTATTCAAGCAAAGAAAAATATTTTTTTCGTCTCAAATAAGTGACTTAGTTTAACTATTTCAGATACCATAACTTGAAACCTATAGAACATAGTTTCAATATCTTCACCATGACACCATCCTTCATTTTGAAGGTTTCATACTATTGCACCAGTAGATTGCTCTTCGCCTCTTTGATTTGATGTTTTCTTTCATATGTAATACAAAGAGCATCAAAGAAACTCTTGGGAGTAGACTTATCAGCAATCTTGTTGAACTCTTTGAACTCTAAAGCATTCACCAAAAGGTTTTTGGCTTTACCTATATACTGCCGTTCCATCTTTATCAACAACCACCATAGTGTCATCTTCAATGACATCTCATATGTCTTCATCTTGAGTAATGCAGAAATTGTATAGCTTTTTTTCTACCAAGCAAATTGTTCTACATCACCGCTGAACATATGCAGTCTAGACAAATAAGAATCATTGTTAGAATCACTTTTGGAAGTGGAGGAAGAGGACACATAGGAAGACATGTTTTTCTCAAGATCTTTTCTCTGACACGGTCAAGTGAAACCTCACAGACCTAGCTCTGATGCCAACTAAAGATGAGAAAAATACATGAAAGAGGGATTTAAATTGTGTTTGACACTTTTGCTACTCTTTTGAAAACACAAATAGTAGCGGAAAGTAAAGAGATAAGAGAAAGAGACAACACAATAATTTATCCTAGTTCACCTCACAACCCAGGATTACTTTCAGTCTCCTTGCACTTCCAAGGGATCTTCCACTATAATCAAATCCTAGTTACAACAACAATATTAAGACAAACTTGTCCTAGATTTTCTTGCCTCAACATAGATGACTTCCTAATCTCAATCCAATACACAACAACAGGTTGTTTTACAAATGACAGTGTTTACACAAACTCTAGTAGTAAACAAATATTAAGCGCAGTACACTTAGAGTGTATCCCTTACAAACGTATCTTTTAACTTTAGCTAAACAAGGTATATACTATGAACAAGTATGTATGTAATTACAATAGTATATATGAATAGGTTAGACTTTGTATATATATATACGTGAGTCTGCTTGTAGGTGTCATAACCTTCTTCAATCAAACTTGGTCCTTTATATAGAGATGAAGTAGATGATCGTTGATGAAGAAATCCTTGTCTTTGAATGCTGATATATCTTTGAGATTTGAGGTCAACGTTTCAGTCATTCAATTCCATCAATGATGTTAATTAAGGAGTTTTTATTCCCTTGCTTAAGTCAGAATAAACTTTACTTTTTGAGATAAATAGTTGTTGCATACATCAATGATGATTACTTGAGTCAAATGCTTGGTACAGAGGATCTCACTACAAAGGATTATACATCATCATTGACTACCACAATTGACCTTAATTTTGGTGCAGAGCTTTGCCTTTATCTATGACACATAGCTCATCAAGGTCCAGAGCTTTCAAACACTTAGAGTGGAGTGTGGCACAAACTCAGAGCTTTGACCGGTACTGCAAAGCTTTGACTTCATGTCCAGAGCTTTGACTTGGTCCAAAGCTTTGACTTGTTACAGAGTCATACTTCACCTCTACTTAGAATTTTTTGCATACTTAAACACACACTTAAAAAGTCCTAATTGTTCTCAATCTAGCTTCGTACATTGCTTTTGTTATCATCAAAATTTAAAGGCTTTATTATTTTAACCAATTTTGGTCTAACAGAAGTGTCTATACTTTATTATAGAAAGAGGAGAGCTTGTGGAGGCACGTGTGAAATTGAAATGCTCACTAGTTTAAGGATCATGACATATAAGTAGTTTTTTCGTCATAAAGAAACAAGTGTTTTATTTGATAATGATGTTTTTTTAGTGGTCGTTCGATCAAGATCGGACGATCCAGAAAAAACAGATTTGATTTTTTATTAAAATACAGAACTTAAATCATGGTCGTTTAATCTTGATTGAACGGTCACAAACGTGAGACTGCGTGATTTGTTAACTACTGCAAATCGTGGTCCATGATATTGTTGTTAGAGATGAACATTTGAGTTTTTCTATAAAATAAAAAAATAAAAAAATTAGGTTTCTACGATGGAGATCCGGGTGCTTGTTGAATATGAAGATGAATGCTGTTAATATTTAGGTTTTTATATGAGTGTATAATAGTTTCCGTGAAAAAGATAATAATATTAGCATTTTAAAATATAAATGATCATATCGAAAGAAAAATAAGTAAATGATTGAATCGTTACTTAAAATCAAGCTAAGGGACCATAAAAACAATTTTACCTATGATAATTTATCATATTTTATTTTCAGTTTAATGTTTTGTTTCAACTGGATATAAAATAAATTAATTATGTTACCAAATCATGAATTATTATCATGTGATGTGATTTGGTTTATAAACGGAATAGAATAAGAAATTGTTTTTTAAAGGGAATAAGAAGTTGTTTTTCCTAGTAAAAAATAATAATTTTCCCACATTTATCTTTATAGAAAGTCGTTCAAAATCTAATAAAAATAAAAATAGTATTTAATACTAAAATCAGAATATTAAAAGTTACTCCATCTGTCCTAAATTATATGTTATTTTGGTAATTTTACATGAACTAAAAAATGTAATTAATGTTGTATGCAGAAGAGAAAAAAAAAGTCACATTACAAAAACATCATTCATTAATGATATGAAAAAGATAAATTAAAAGTGTTGGAAAAAGATAGAGTAATAAATAATAAGGGCATAATAGAAAAAGAAACATTATTTTTTCATTGATATTAAAAATGAAATATAATTATGGACAAACATATTTTATCAGAATGACATAAAAATTTGGTCGGAGGGAGTACAAAAATTTCGTGGGTAAACTGGGATATGGTTTGTTTTGATAAGGAGAATGCAGGTATGGGGGATCATAGGATTCGATACTTTAATTTGGCATTGTTAGATAAATGGTGTTGGAGGATGTATGTGGATCAGAAGAGTTTTCTAGTACAATGTGTTAGTAGCTAGGTGTGGCGAGGAGATTTGTGTGATAGATTTTGGCGTCTGTATGATTTAGCGGAAACTCATATGTTGTTTGTAGCTTATATGTGTTCGTTAGACTAGGGGGTTGGTGGAGAGGCTTGGAAATGGTGTCGTCGTTGGGAGAATGAGCAGGTAGAGGAGTGTATTGAGCTTTTGAATAACATTCATTTGCAGGTTACATTGTTAGCGATGTCTATCACATGTTGACGGAAAGGGAGCCGAATGTTATGGTGGTTACTAATGACACAATTTGAAATAAATCAGTCCCATTAAAAGTGTCTCTTTTTGCTTGGCGGTTACTATGAAATTGGATTCCCTCACAAGATGATTTGGTTCGGCGAGGAGTACTTCAATAAAATTATTGCATGTGTGTTAGTGGTTGCGGTTCATTGGAAAGTATTCATAATATGTTTGTGGGGTGCGATTTCTTTCAGTTCATTTTGGTGTTGGTATGGGAATGGATATGTGTTCATTCAGCAAATCCTTTACTTTTGACTAATCATCTTTTTTATTTTATTAATCTTCGAGGTTTTTCCAAAATAATCGGTCCTTACTTCAAGTGATTTGGCAAGCTTGTGTGTGGGTGATTTGGAAGGAATGGAATTGCCACATCTTTTGGCAAAAGGGAGACTCAATTCGACATCTGTTTCATAAACTAAAGATACTATCTTATTCTTGGTTGATAGCAAAAAAAAATTGTTACAACATTTGATCTTCATCATTGGTGGTTGAACCCTTTTATGAGTCTGGATATCTTGAAACATTTTTTTAATGATCAATGTTAATAACTTATTGTTAGGTTAATATGTTTATCCTTCATCGGATTTAAACTCTGGTCCCCCAACAACCTTGTTGTGAATACAGGCTCAAATCACATACTAATAAACTTAGATGTGTGTAAATAGGAAGTAGTAACTAATAATCAAAGAGACATCAAGCAACAACAAGGATCTAAATCTAATCTAGTAACCAAGTGTAAAGCACGAACCACAAACAAAAACAAAGCATAAGGATAAAGAGGGAAGAGAAACAAACACACAATGACTTGTTCACTCAGTTTGGCCCAACAATGACACTTAACTATCAATGAGTTCTTTACAAAGAGATACAAAAGAGTAACAAGAAATTAGCTTCAACAAGCTCTCCAAGACACACCTAATATCTACCTTTTCCCGAATCTTTTTCCGTAAACAAGAGACTCAATGATTTTCATTCACCAAGGTTTTTACAAATGTTTCCCAACCCAAGAATCCCACACAAAGATACTCAAGTCTTAGTCTCTAAGTTCCCTAAAAATTCACATCTTTGGTTTCATGAGATTATCCATCAAAGGGTCAAATAATGCTTATATAATATCCAGATTCCGAGCAAATCGTGTCACGATTTTTTCAGATTGTGTCACGATTCACTTTTTTGTACACAGTACGAATTTGTCATTAGCCAAATTGTGCCACAATTTTTGACGAACCAAAACATGTTCCAACATCACCAAATCGTGCCACGATTTCTTCAAATCGTGCCATGGTTTTTCCAAGACTTCCATCATCAATTTTGAGTAACTTATCAACAAACCCTTACTCAAAGAAGTCATTTACCAAAAAAGTATTTTTATCCTTCATCGGGTTTGGGTTAAACTAGTTGATTTACCCATGTTTTCAACATTATATAGTAACAAAGTAATTTACAAAAAAGAATATATAAAGAATAAATTCATTTTTAGGTATACAAAATTTCTCCAATCCAAAAAAGAAATACATATAAGATATCTTATTTTATAAACAAATTATTATTAATAACAGTGACTCTAATGACCATTGACAAATATCTCATATGTAAATCAGGACCGTTCCTATGAAAATAGAGGTCCGGCTCTCAAATAAAAATTAGGCTCCTAATAAGATAAAAACACAATTTTTTTAAAAGAGCAATCATCTATTTTAAATTGAAAATAAGATCCGTAAACATAAAAAATATTCATCATTGTAAGTAATACATAAAAGATCAATATTCTAATAAAGAAATATAAAAAATACATTTCAAACGAATATCTTTACTAACTTTCTAGGTTGTTATTTTTCTTATTTTGTACAGAGGCAAAAAAAAAGTTTATAATTTTTTTTAGAGAATAAATATAATGTTTGTTGTTAGAGCATTGTTATTTTATACAACAAGTATGAGCCAAAAATTAGAAGAAGTGTTCTAATGAAAGCGAGGCCCTCTCATACTAAAAAAATTTAATTAAAGAAGAAAAAAGGAAAAAAATTTAATTAAAGAATAAAAGCGTGATTTATGGGTGTTGAACCGAAGACAAAGGGAACGCAAATGCAAGTTGGTAACATTCTGAGACACTTATGTGAATTTGAAATACTTGCCACCTTATTTGTATATATTAATTTTTTACGTGCAATAGATATTTAAAAAAAATATTGGACCGTAGATCTCACTATCTAGGAATTAAGACCCCAAAGCCAAGGGTGTGAACCCTTAAAATAGGGCTGGACGTCCTCCAAGAGGGCATAGGGCCCACTTGACAATCACACATAACCTTTTGGGGGCGCCCTCAGCGGCTTACGAGGGCGCCCAAGTCATGGTTTTGGCCCTTTTATGATTTAGGCCCAAAACCATGACCGGGTAGGCCCAAAAAAGGCTACAAATAGTAACCTCGGGACCATTCCCGAGGGATGACCAAAACACAGCACAGAAACCCTAGTTTCTAGAAGCATTGTACTCACTGCCAGTACAGTTGGCGCCCACCGTGGGGCTACGGTAAAACTGACCTAGCCACCGTCTCCCAGAGAAAAACGATCGATCCACGGCCCCTGAGAACCATCGGAGCGCCGTGTATCCACTATACCTCCCAGAAGTGACCTCAAAGCCTTTGAATCCGCCGTGATTCAACCCTAGACCTACCCCTAAGACCATAAAACGACTGACCCACATCTGTTCGGAAAACCCTGATCTAAACCTAGGATTCAAGGTTTAAGGTGCGAATCTCTGACTACCAGTCATAAACTCAACATTCAAACCCAAACTACCGTTATCACCGGCGCGATGGCAGACCCTGCGGCCTTGGAGGCCCTACAACAACAGATCCAGCAGCTTCGCGACCACAACGAAGCCTTGCAAGCAACCATGGAAACCATCCAACAGCAGCGACACGCCGAAGGAAATGGGTCTCAGCAAGATGAATCGACCGACCCCGACCCTCAACCACTGTCCGCCGAAATTTGGAACGCGCCGGTGCCAGAGAATTTCAAGCCGCCATCTCTTTCCTCCTTCGATGGAAAAAGCGACCCAGTGGAGCATGTGACCGCCTTCAACACTCAAATGGCCGTCATCGGTGCGGCCGATTCTCTCAAGTGCAAGTTGTTAGCAGGAACCCTGAAAGACGCCGCCCTGAGGTGGTATATGAACCTGCCTCGATTTTCCGTCGTCAGCTACCAGCATATGACGCGCAAGTTAACGCACCAGTTCTCAGCAAGCCGCCACCGCAAAGTCTCGTCTACCAGCCTTTTCAACGTCCGTCAAGGACCCAACGAGACTCTCCGCGAGTATCTTGCACGCTACAATGACGCCACCATCAAAGTCATTAACCCTAACCAAGAGTTGTTTGTGGGAGCCTTCCAGAACGGTCTCCGCGCTGGCCAGTTCAACGAGTCGTTGGCACAAAAACCAGCAGACTCCATGGAAGAAATCATGTCTAGAGCAGAGTGTTATATAAAGGGAGAAGAAAGTAACGCTGAGAAGAAGGCAAGAGATTCCAGGGAGCGTGCTCCCTACGGATATGATCATCGACGCAATTATTACCCGTCTAGTAGCAGAGACCGAGCGCCATACAAACGCCAGGGTCATGATAGGCGCCCACCCCCTCCAGAATCCTTCACGGCCCTCAACACCCGCCGTGAACACATCTGGAGAGAAGTTTGCCACTCCAGAATCATCCCTGAGCCTCAGCCGCCGAGAGGAACATTCATGGGGAACGATAAGGATGCCTGGTGCAAATACCACCGCATCAAGGGACACACTACAGACGATTGCATACATCTGAAAAGGGAAATAGAGAAGCTGATTCAGAACGGCAGATTGAGGGGTTACGTAAAGGAAGGTAGAGGAGAGGACAGGCGCCCCCACGAAGACCCCCAGAGAGAAAAAGAAGTGGCGAAAGAAGGAGAGCGCCACACTTTGAACACAATATCTGGCGGTTTTGCAGGAGGCGGGGAGTCCAGCACCTCCCGGAAGAAGTACCTCAGACAAATAATGCTGCTTGATGACCACACCAGGAAGGAATCAGAGCGTCAGGTGGATATCACTTTCTCAAGTGAAGACCGTAGGGGGGTAATTCCTCACGATGACGATCCCATGGTCGTCACTGTCCAAATCTTCAACTGGGACGTCAAGAGGGTGTTGATTGATCCAGGCAGTTCTGCAGACATCCTCTATTATTCTGCTTTTGAGAAGATGGGTCTAGACGAGGAACAGTTGCAGCCTTTTAAAGGAATACTGGCCGGCTTTACAGGGGAACAGGTGCACGTCCGGGGGTACGTCACGCTGAAAACAACATTCGGTACGGGCAGTAATGCTAAAACCATCAGGATTAGATACTTGGTAGTCAACTCGCCCTGTTCTTACAATGTCATCATAGGCCGCCCAGCCTTTAACGCCCTCGACGCCTACCTTTCCACCAAATTCCTCGTCATGAAATACCCGCTGGATGATGGGCGGGTTGGTACCATTAGAGCAGACCAGCGAACAGCCCGAGAGTGTTACCACAATAGCCTGAAGATTCAGAAGGAGAAGAAAGGAAGCAGTAGCCTAAAAGTGCACCGAGTGAACCTCATTGTATCCAGCCTAGAAGAAGAAATTCATGTCCAGAAAATCAAGAAAGTCGAGGAAGAAAATAACAATGTTGGAGAAGAGGATACAGAGCCCGAGGAGATCGAGAGAGTCGAGGAAGAAAGTACTCCCTTCTCGGTACCCCACTTGAAGCCAATCAATTCAAGAGCCAATGCTGATGAAGAAAACGCAGAACACGGAGAGGCCAGGAAGGTTGAGGAAACTAGTACTCCTTTCCTGACGCTTCGCCCAAAGCCGGCCAATCCAATTTTCAGGACCAGGAAGGAAGAAGTAGAATGTGACGAAATCAAGAAGGAGCTGATATTATGGACAGAACCAGCTAACTGCAGGATGATGAAAAAGATTGAGGGCAGCGCAGGATGGAACTCGCCATGACAACTCAAGGGCGAGCTGGAGGGAAGACAAAGCCTCTTTAGTTCTTACCGTTTTTTATCTTATAAATTCGCTTTCTTTTTGTACAGTTAAGTAGTAAGACAGTAAGGGGCACTCTTTTCCCCCCGCAGTAATGGGGGTTTTTAATGAGGCCCCGGGTTTTTATTAATGTCATATATATATTTTGCTTGTCCGTCTTACTCTCATTGCATTTAGCAGATCGCCATTGCCGAATCTCAAATGAGCTCGCCGTATGGTATGTTAACCACAAAGAAAACGCCACCTAATTCCTTAACCCCCAAGAGGGCTCTAAGACGTCGTGTGCTTAAAATGAAAATGCCACCTAATTCCTTAACCCCCAAGAGGGCTCTAAGACGTCGTGTGCTTAAAATGAAAATGCCACCTAATTCCTTAACCCCCAAGAGGGCTCTAAGACGTCGTGTGCTTAAAATGAGATCGCCGCCTAATTCCTTAACCCTCAAGTGGGCTCTAAGACGTCGCGAGACGAAAATAAGATCGCCGCCTAATTCCTTAACCCCCAAGAGGGCTCTAAGACGTCGCGAGACGAAAATAAGATCGCCGCCTAATTCCTTAACCCCCAAGAGGGCTCTAAGACGTCGCGAGACGAAAATAAGATCGCCGCCTAATTCCTTAACCCCCAAGAGGGCTCTAAGACGTCGCGAGACGAAAATAAGATCGCCGCCCAATTCCTTAACCCCCAAGAGGGCTCTAAGACGTCGCGAGCACAAAACAAGATCGTCGGGAAAACCTTATAAAGGAACCCTGTAGCATCGAGCGATAAAAGAAAACACGCCTACAACGATCGACGCCGTTACGAAATAAATAGAATCACCGCCCAGGCGAGACCTTCCGAAATGCTTAAGTTTGCAGGAAAATAAAAAGCTTAAAAGCGAAGATAATACATCACGAACACAAATTCAAAGCAGAACAATGAATTTAAAAATAAGTCAAGGAGTTAAAATTACAATAAACAAATTAGGGTTCGTCCACTAGGACGCCATCTACAATGATTTTGAAAGGATCAAAAGCGGAAGTATCGACGCCAGGATGAAGGAGGGCAAATTGTGCTTTGGCCCTTTCAAAGCCAGCATTAAAGTTCAGAGCCAGCTCGCCCTTCGCTTCAGAAACTTCGGCCTTGAGTTGAGCCTCCTTTTCCGCTCCAGCCGCGACATCGTTTTGTAGCTTGGCAATGACACCGTCCTTTCCGGCGAGATCTGCCGCATAACCAATCTTCAGATCGGAGATACGTTTCTCAAACTCAAGCGTCACCGCCTTCCTAGCCTCCCGCACTTCTTTCTCCCTGGCATTCCCGGCCTCCTCCAACTCTTTCTCCAACGCCCTCACCGTAGCTTGAAGGGCCTCCTCATTCTGCACCACCTCCTCATACTTGCGGTCAACCGAGTCTATGAGCAGCATAGTCCGCAGACAATGGATCCCCATATCCTTCATCATAAAGGGCACAACACCCTGACTTCCCGACTCCGCATCCGCAGGATTGAACACCAGCCTCTCCCTCACGTAAGCACCATAGTCAAAACCTTTGTCCCAGAAAGACGGCACCGAGCTACTGGTTTTGACGGCACCAATCAAGGAGGGAGAGGGCGTCTTCTTCCCTTTCTTCTCTGATACTGCCTTCCCTTTATTATCTTTCCCGGGCGACCTCCTATCGCGCGGAGCCGCCGGAATGCTCTCAACTGGGACTTCGATCGGATGATCAGCCTTCCTCTTTGGTTTGCGGGTAATAAGCCCCGCGGGATCAGTAGTCGCCGTCCCCTCAGCCGCCTTCTTTGCTTTCATCTCTTCAAGATATCTCTTCCTCTCTGCCGCAGTCATGGGCGCCATATCCTCTACAAAAAATAAAGCGAAAGGTCAAGAACAAGACAATATAAATACAAAACATAGGCTTGAGCAAATAAATGTGACTCACGTAAATACTCGTCTAGGCTATCTACGTCACCTTCCCTGTTCAATAATTCCCGGATGTTCATAGGCAACATCTTGTCCAAAAAACAGACGACGCCCTGGTCATACGCGTCCAACTTCTCATAGTCAAAACCCATGATGGACGCCGGAGCACTCGTCCAACACGTGGGAAACTTCAGCTTACCGTCCACCCATACTGCGGCCGCCTCACAACCTTTTCGCCCCTTAACCCGAAGGAATGTCTGTCTCCAATTTTTGTAATGAGAGGCATAGGGCGGAAATAGCCTCTTACCGGGGTGCGCACTGACAGACACCCAAGACTGCCTATCCACCCCCTTCGTGCCATAGAAAGTAAAAAAGGACCCAACCGAGGGCTGGAAGCCCAATCCCTCACAAAGTATCTCAAAGGCGCGGATAAAAGCCCAGCTATTCGGCTGCAGCTGAGAAGGCGCGACGTTGAGACAGTTGAGCATGTCAAGTTCAAAGGGCGTGAAGGGATACTTCACGCCCAAATCTTCAAAAACAGCGGTGTACATATGGAACATCTCACTCTTCAGACTTTTCGGCCTCTGTGCGCACACTTTCTCGCCCGGACGGCAAGGTTCCAAAACCACGTCCTCCTCAAACCCCGTAGAAGAGACGTGCAGCTTACTCCGAAAAAACGCCACCCGTTGCGAGTCCAAGTATACAGACTCAGAACGAAGCACCTCGTCGGCAAAACTCTCTTGTTCTGAATCACTAGAAGACGCCATGTAACAAATTCCCTTCCTACAGAACGGACCTGGGCGAACAGAACGAACAATAACGTCAGATGAATCTTCACTAATACTTCCCGCTTCACCCCTATCCAAACCAATCGAAGACTCCGTCTCAAGGGAGTGGCCATAGTAGGCCTTATCGAACACCACCCAATCCATGGTTCCATCAGAGCATCTCGCATGCCTAACGCTCTCCCCCCACAACCTACACCTCTCCTCCGAATTAGCTGGGGATAACTCCCTACCCGCCGCATCGCACTCTCTAATTCTCACCATACTACGGATGTTAAAGCAAAAAGAACGAGATCAAGTAAGGTACCTGGATCTAGACAAACGGAGGGCTTGAGAAGCAAACAAGTACTCCGGACGATTTGTAAAACAGTAAGCTGCAATTCTCTCCACGAACACCGCAACCGCTTGAACGAGAAAAAGAGAGCGAATAGGAAGGAAAAGACGGAGACAAAAGGAGAAAGAGAGATAAGGAAAATCTGAAAGTACAAAGTAAAGTAGATCTGTTTCAGTTAAAAGCGAAAAAGCCTGGGGAAACGCGCAGATGACGTCACTTAAGTTGGCACGATTTCCGAGAACCGCTACGATTCGGACACGTCAGCAAGAGCGAACGGTCGCCTCACGCCAGCCGTCGGATCCCAGTAGGGGGCGTCCTCAATACGCGGTCCAAAGGGCGCGGCGAGCTACACGCAGTTTAATCACTTCGCCTCGTACCAAGACTTGTGCTTGTTGGGCTAGCATAAGTATTCCTGTTGGGCTGGCGCCCAACACTCTCGTAGGGCTAGTGCCGCCCACTAAGGTACTCAAAACAAAACATGGAGCTAGTACCCACGTTGGGCTAGTATCCGTGTTAGGCTAGTACCCATGAAGGGTTTAAACACCCATGTTGGGCTGGTATTCATAAAATTTTTTCACATGGCTTCGTAGCTACTAAGTCCCACTTGCTGGGCAAAAGGTTATAGACAAACCCCCTGTAAACAGTTTAATCACTTCGCCTTGTACCAAGACTCGTGCTTGTTGGGCTGTGGACCGTAGATCTCACTATCTAGGAATTAAGACCCCAAAGCCAAGGGTGTGAACCCTTAAAATAGGGCTGGACGTCCTCCAAGAGGGCATAGGGCCCACTTGACAATCACACATAACCTTTTGGGGGCGCCCTCAGCGGCTTACGAGGGCGCCCAAGTCATGGTTTTGGCCCTTTTATGATTTAGGCCCAAAACCATGACCGGGTAGGCCCAAAAAAGGCTACAAATAGTAACCTCGGGACCATTCCCGAGGGATGACCAAAACACAGCACAGAAACCCTAGTTTCTAGAAGCATTGTACTCACTGCCAGTACAAATATATATTTTGTGCCTCATAATTTTGGAGGTCAAGCTCTATAGATCTGTTTGTACCCCCTAAAAACTGACCCTGATGAATAACTGAACTATGTCCTTCAAGATTACAAAGAAGTAAAGAGCTGACATTTCATGGACATATAAAACTTCTTAAACACAACAAAAAAAAATATAAAACTTCTTAATTGATGGAGTGTGAGGTGAATATAAATATAAAAAATAAAAAAGGATGATGATGCGACAAAACTTATAACATATGAGTTAATGGTATAAAACAAAAAAATACGTCTACAAATAATGTGATAAAACCAATATTGACCACAATACTCATACTTCGGATCTGCAGCGTTGACGACCAAGTCATTGATTGAATATGCAATTGATTGAAGTTAATTGTTACCATCTAAATAAAACAAATACTGCAAAAAGATGAGAAATCAAACAATGTCATACTAAGACGACGAACACATCAATATTACACAAAGACGGTGAAATCATAAAGCACACAAAAAAAAAACTTGATTTATATAAAAACCACTTATTTAGATTAAATGAAGAAAAAAATAACGAATAATGATAATTTCAAACCAAAAAATTGACCTAAAACTATCCCATATCCTATGAATAAAAAAGATAAAAGAGAGATATTAGAGAAAATGTGAAACTTCTTTCTCTAAAGAAAATTAGCTGCAAATTTTAGGCAGTATTCGTGAGGTGAGAAATCGATTCTTTTACAAACTAAATAACAAACCCCTTTTTTAAATATGTAGGAAGTTTTTTTTTTTTACAAAAAATATGTACGAAGCTTTTACGTTCCTTTCAATTTGAGGGCAAGAAAATAATAATATATGTAGTACTTTAAAATAGATGATAATGCTCAACTAATCTTCAAAAAAAGAAATGATAATGCTTAATTATTGTGGGGTAATGGTTTTGTCAAATTGTACTTTTGGCCCCCCGAAGTTTTAAAATGTTGCGATTTTGGTCCCCTATTAAAAAAAATGAAAAATTTGGCCCCCAAGAATTTGTCCCTTTGTAATAGTAGTCCTTTTAGCCAATTTTGACTTAGTCAACGCGCATGTGGTCTGCCACATGTGTAATTACTTAATTAAAAAAATACTAAAAAGCCACATAATCATTTTCTTAATTAAATAAATAGAAAAAGAAATTAAAAATAAAAAAAATCAGAAAAAATTAAAAATTAAAAGGAAAGAAAAAAGAAAAAGGTCTGAATTCCAGTAAATTGCATCTTCTCCTTCTCCTTCTCCTTCTTCTTCATCTTCAATTCACAACAACTTCATCTTCTTCTCCTTCTTCTTCACCATCAACCACAACCACAAATCATAGCTTCATCCAAATTAGGAATTCCACATGTGGCCTTTTTCTTTCCTTACACAGAGACCAAAACTTATGGCTAATATGGTACAAAGGTCAGTGAATGTTGAATTTTCAACCTTCCTAATCCTAATCAAATCATCATCAATGAAAAAGTAGAAAAAAAAAAAACATTTTCTCTAAATTAAAAAACAAAACAAAAATTAAAATAATAATTAGTCGAAGATACTGAACATATCTGGCGACGGCAACGGCGAAACCACGATGGTTGAAAGCAAACCCGACGGAAGCAAGTCTCGCAGCTGGAGAAATCGCGCCAGATTGTTGAGGTGCTTCTTCACCGGTGGAAGGTCTGGTGAGTCGCTGAACAACGTCCATAAAGTCGCTGACGGGGATGTGGAGGACTTTAGGAGAAACGGAGTAAATAATGAGTGGTTGTCGGTACTGGGAGGCTCCTGCGGGTTGGTGGTGGTGGGCGGCGGCGGCGGGTGGAAGCGGTGGTTTACGGATTGTGCGAGATTCTTTGTTGACTATGAGTGATTGTGCGAGATTCTTCACCTCTTCCTTTTTCTTTCCTTTTTAATTTTTTCTTATTTTTTTTATTTTTAATTTCTTTTTCTATTTATTTAATTAAGAAAATGATTATGTGGCTTTCTAAATTTTTTTAATTAAGTAATTACACATGTGGCCTGCCACATGGGCGTTGACTATGTCAAAATTGGTCAAAAAGACTACTATTGCAAAGGGGCAAATTCTTGGGGGGCCAAATTTTTTCATTTTTTTAATAGGGGGCCAAAATCACAACATTTTAAAACTTAGGGGACCAAAAGTACACTTTAGCCTTAATACAACAAGTAAAAAAGTTTAGTTGTGGTCTCTCGTTAGCTTAGATTAGTTGATAGAAATATTGCATAATAATATATACATGGATAGGTGTTCAAATCCAGATATCCACTTATTAAATTTTTAACCAATAAGATACTTAACAAAACAAATTGAGTTATTTGGTCAAAAAAAAAAAAACAAATTGAGTTATTTAACATTATAGCTAGAAAAATCCGGTCCCCTCAACAAATTGAGTTATTTGGTCAAAAAACCATTATTATTGCAAGAAAAGTCCGGTGCGCATTTCACATTTTTCTTTCGTTTTCATTCAAATATATAATAATTGATAAAACTTTGTCTCATACATTCTTACCTATTATCAAAAGAGCATTTTCTCCAAAACTAGTCAAACTATTTTTCTCAAATCAATGAGTACTGCTTAATAAAATTAGCAAAACCGTGTCCCGTAAGTACTATATACATAGTCCACTATAAGAAGTGATATATAAATACTATTAAAGATACTAAAACCTAATTTTCAATTTAAGTTTTTTCTTTACGGCCAAATAAAATAAATTAAAACAAATGAGAGAAGTACAATTGGTATTTGACCCACATAACCAAAGATTTATTTCCGTGACAAACTCCTAAAATCCAATGAGGAGCCCCGAACTCATGAAATAACGGACCTATTAGCCAAAAACCTAGTTCAAATAGAACACGAAAATGGAAAACAACTACTCCCAAAAGTTTTCCTTGACCCAAACATTTTCAAGTACATGTGCAACCCTTGGAAAGACTATTTGATGGTCAAACTCTTAAGGAAAAACCTTGGCTACAACACCATGAAAAGCATACTAAAGAAATGTGGAATTCCAACATAGTTTTGAAATCATGGATAACAACAAGAACGATTTTTACAAGGTGAAGTTTGATTAAGTTGCGGATAAAGAAAAGACCATCTTTGATGGCTTATGAATGATTTTTTACCGCAGTCTCCTACTAGTCACCAGAATTTACTTATACATATGTAAAAGTAGATCACACAATGGTTTGGACAACTTTTTTGAGTCTTAACCCCATTTGCTATGATGATTTATTTATTTTTGTTAGATATGGCTTCGACTGAAGGACACTCAATCAAGGTGGTTGCCAACACACTGAAGGTCGAAAAAGAAAAATTCACACATATTTATGTTGAAGTAGACATCACCAAGCTCGTCGCCAAAAAGTATCGATTAACACTCACTAGTACAATGATCAGTATCACAGATTCCAAGTCATCTACAAAAACCATGGTTGCTATGGCCACCTTAACCAAAATTGTGATATGAAATAATGACCGGTCGAATTAGAAAAAATTCAAGTAAAAATGGTGCTCAAACCAGTCCAACCCCTAGACACACTCACACCCAACAATCTAAACATGATCACACTCCCAACACCCCAACTCCATTTCACGCATCCAATTCAAAATTAGATCAACACCATTGAAACATGATTTGGGATTGTACCTTCCACCCTTGTCACAATCGAAAATTAGATTGTTGCTCCTTCCTCTCTTTTCAGTCTCTATACTTGATCTAGTAATGGTAACAAACACTTTATTTCTAATTCCAACCTCCCCAACGCAAGTTACTACAACTTCTCGTGTTTCAAATATCTATGTAGTTGTGAATACATTAGTGGTGTCTACATATGATTGATTTTTATCGCATAGCTGAGACATACTTGCACATGTTAAAAAAAGATAAAAAAAAAATTATATATTTTTTTAAAAAAAAGGAAAAAAGTGAATATTTATAATTTTTATTTTAAAAAAATATTACCAAACCAATAAACATATTATAGTTTTCCAGTTTGCATAGTTTTCCGAATTTATTTTCAGAAATGTTAAATATGAGTTTTTCGGAAATTTCAACCAAAACAGAAATGTTTTTAGTTTTTCGAAAATAAATTGTATATCGGAAATGTTAGTTATAGTTTTCTAGGAAATACAAACACAGAATGTCATGTGTGTGGGGTAAACTCATGCTAGACTCGAAAATGTTGAAAGTGCAGGTGAAAAATTAAGGTGCGAGAAGTTAAGTGGCAAAAAAGGGACGAAAATTGGAATTTTTAATAATTTGTAGGTGTGAATGTACATATATAGGGGTATAAGGTAAAACTTTTTCAAATCATTAATTGGATATGTTATAGATCAAACTTGATCCATCAATCTGAATCAAAGGAACATTACAACAAGATGAAAAATAAAACAATGTTGCACTAAGATAGTGAAACTCCAAGATGATAAAAAAGTATCTAAAAGCATCTTCTTCGGTGGACGAAAAAAAGGAAAAAATGACTTAAAATTAATTGATTAGATAATAGATAGGTAAACAACAAAACTCTCGTATGATTTTTGTCAACATCAATACGATAAGTAAAAATGTCTAATTATTTATATTATAGCCAAAAAAAGTGATGCACATTTGCTTGACCAAAAAAAAAAGTGATGCACATTTCACATTTTTCTTTCGTTTTCATTCCTTTTATATAAGGCTTTTACTTTTTCCACCTTATGTCATTCTCGCGCGTCCTATAATTTTTACGAAAATACCTTTTGTTCGAATTTTAGAATCCGAACCAAGTTTGGATTTTAAAATTCAAAAAGTGTCAAACAACTTAAGGCCAACATCATTGAGAGCCATCCTAGACAAAAATAGGGTGAAACAACTTTCAGATTATACAATCCGAATTTTATTTATACATTTTGGAATGTATAATCTGAAATATTTACTTTTAAAAAAGCGGGAAAAATATCGGAATGTTTTGGATTGTATAATCCGAAAGGTTTGAATATATAAGGTTCACCCAGAACCTAGCAGAACTTCACCATCTTTATCACCAAACACTCCCTACACCTTCAAAAACTCACCATTTTGGGCGAAAACGTGATTTGGAGTAGCAATCTGGTCATCAAGGGGCGTTTACAACATCATTTTCGTCTGAATGCAAATGTAATGTTTATATAAAACCTCTCTCAATCGATTTCTAGGCGCTTTCCTTTTGATCACGTCAATGAATCTGCACTGACACGTTTCATAATATAAAATTCAAAAACCAACAATCTGTTTCATATTGTATGATCCGAACAGCACCAGTACAGAAACTGCTTGCATTTTATGACCATGTTTTCGCACTGTTTCAGTAATGGATGTTCCCGTTGATGCCTCCAATGAATTTCCACCTGAGATTGAACCACCTATTGTGTTGCCAATTGTTGCACTTGAAGTTATAGATGATTCCGGAAATGCCAAAGTCGAGGATCCTCCACCGAAAGTTGACATTCCTTCTGGCGATGCAAAAGTAGAGGATGCTCCTCCGGTTGTTGTACCTCTAGATGTTGTTGTTTCTATTGATCATCGAGAACATTTTACCACCAAACAAAAGTTTTCTACACGAAACGATTTGTTGGAATGGGTTCGAGAGGAAGCAAGGAAGCTAGGATTTTCAACCGTTATCGGTAAATCAGATAAAGGTGGCAATGGGAGAAATGCATTTGTTACTGTGATATGTGAAAGAGGAGGTTCATATATCGAGAACAAGAAGTTGACGAGGCGTAAAATATTTGGTTCGGTTAAATGTGAATGTCTGTTTTGGGTGAGAGGTTATTTGTTGATTGTTGGTGATTGGAGCCTCAAAGTTGGTGACGGTAGACACAACCATGAGATGACAGATGTGTTGAAAGGTCATAAAATCGTCGGACGTCTCAACCCAAATGAAAGCCTATACCTTCGTGAGTTGACAGACTCAAATGTTCCTCCGAGGCAAATTCTTACAAATTTAAGGAAAAGGAACAGTAGAACTTCAACTACTATCAAGCATATTTATAATGTTTGTCACATGTATAGGCAGTCCATTATGGGTACGAGAACAGATATGCAACATCTCTTGAAATCATTGGTTGAGAATGAGTATGTGTATCATTGTAGGAAGTATCCTGAATCCGATGATGTCAGTGATATTTTCTGGGCGCATCCAAATAGTATCAAGTTGTTTAACACGTTCTCTACGGTGCTTGTGTTGGATTCCACTTATAAGACCAACAAATATTGTCTTCCATTGCTTGAGTTTGTTAGTGTCACTTCTACCGAGTACATGTTCTCTATTGCATTTGCTTATATGATGTTTGAGAAGGAAGATAACGTTACTTGGGCTCTTGAGAAGTGTCGTGATCTGTTGCATTCCAAAGATATTTTACCCAAAGTAGTTGTCACTGATCGGGACCATGCTTTGATGAATGTTGTGAATACTGTTTTCCCAGAGACTACTGCTTTGTTGTGCGAGTATCACATTGAAAGAAATGTTAGAGAAAAGTGTAAGACGGATTGCAAAGTTAAGGATCTCAAAGGCAAGGATGGGAAAGAGATCAAGTCAAGTGAAGTGGTGAAGACGATGATGCTTGCATGGGAGGATATTGTGAATTCCGATACAGAGCAAGCATATATTAATAATTGCAACCAGTTCAAAGTTGTATGGAAAAGTTTCTTAAGTTTTTGGAATATGTTGAAAATACAATTTTGGGTCAGGTGAAGGAGAAGGTTGTGAAGTTTTGGGTCAATAAAGTCATGCATTTGGGGAATAGTACAACAAACAGAGTTGAATCTGCACACAGCCGGTTGAAAAAGTACTTGACTAGTAGTATGGGTGATTTAAGTACGAACTGGAACTCCGTTCACAACATGCTAGAGTCACAATATACTCAGATACACACATCCTTCCAGATCTCCATGAACATGCTTGAACATAGGTTCAAAGGAAAGTTGTTGTGGTCTAGGTTGATTAGAAACATATCAAGGAACGTTTTGCATTATCTCGCAAACGAGGCTGATCGAGCAGTTGCAGTTGGTACGGACAAATCTAAGTGTGGTTGTTTAATTTTCATCACTTACGGATTGCCGTGCGCGAGTACGATTGCATTGAAGATCAAGAAAAACACCCCCATCCGTTTAGATGAAATCCACACTCACTGGAAGAAGTTGCAGTTCGAGTATGAAGGTGATCCTAAGGCTAGAAAGGAAGACATCTCTCTATTACCATAACGGGATTTGCTTCAGGTACTTTTTCATTAAAACTGTGTTTATTTCTGCCCAGTTTTTTTTACATTCTGTTATGTACCCGTATGTTTCGGAATGTATAATCCGAATTACATTTACATGAATTTCGGATTATATAATCTAAAAAGTTTGCATTTGAGGCCCCATGGAGACGTGCTTAAGATGCATGATTTGGGGTGCTTGATGGTTTTCGAATTATATAATTTGAATTGTGTCTTTCATTTTCTGATTATATAATCTGAAACCTCATAGACACAAAACAAAATGCATTTTTTTTGCAGTTTTTTCCCAGTTTTCTACAACATTCCACCTAACAGTTTTTTTTACACATTGTATGTCCGGTTCAACGAGGCTGATTACAACATGAAGGTCCATATCAAAGAATAATTTCGACAGTTTGTTTTGCCGGAAACAACCTTTATACGTCCACCGCCAAAAAAGGTCACCACTAAGGAGCTCCAAAGAAAGATAAACATATCATTCGGTCGACAAAGCGATCGCCTTCACTTTGGGAGCATGATGACTCGCAGAATCCATATACACTGGCTTCACAGGCATATTCAACAGGGACAAGTAAAAAAAAAGTGCAAGGAAAAGCAACATGTCTTCCAATCCTCCTAAGCCAATTCTGGTTAAAGTCAACATACCACACAAAGACCAAATCCCACCTTTCATGCATGAATTTATTGAAAAGGTGGTGGATGTAGTCGGTGATGGTCATTGTGGGTTTTGTGCTGTTGCGGGCCTACGTAACTTGATTGTTGATGATCACCAGATGATCTGTTGCCAACTTCAAAAATAGCTTACCGGTGAAGAAAATGAGTGTTATCAACGGTTGATTGGGGCGGATAGGCGATATAATGCGGTCTTAGGCGCTTTCAACTTTTCTGGTATTGGTCATGCACCACCAGATAAATGGATGATCATGTCGGATATGGGCTTTCTCATTGCACAGAGATACAAACACATGGTTGTTCTACTGTCCATTGAGAAAGGGCGATCAGAAACCTTTTTCCCTCTGTGCGGTGAACGGTCACATAGAGACCGATTGATGTGTCTGGCACATGTGAATGACAACCATTTCATGATGATATATTTGAAGGATGGTTGTCCAATTCCTCCCACTTCCGTTCTATGGAGATGATACCATCGAGATGATGCAAAAGAATGGCCTGGTAGATATGTTCATCGGATGGTTGAGTATAATGCAATATGTCAGGCGACAGGTTATGAGGTAGTATGAGATAACGAAGATTTGTACATTATTAAAATCTTGATCCTGAAGAGAATGTTGTTACTGAGAAGAAGGTTGAAGATGGTGTGAAGATTGAAAAGGATGAAAGCTTTAATCTTGATGATTGTAGTATAGATCTAGGAGCAGATTAGATTAAATGTATATCATTAGTTTAAATGTATATCATTAGGTGAAATGTGTAATGATATAAATTCAACTTTTTTAGTATAATGATATATATATATATATATATATAATGGTTTTTTGTATAAATATAACCTCATTGTCATTTACATTATTTATATATTGCAAAAAATTGTTGAATCCACAAAGACATGGAATGCTGTTGCAGTTCTGTGCAAGCTGAATATTTTTGGATTTTAAAATTCGAAGTAGGTTTCGGATTTTAAAATCCGATGGATATTTTGGGAAAAAAATAGGGTGCGTGAGAAACGCATAGGGTGGAAAAAGTAATAATGGATAACTAACTAGCTCTATCTCACAATGGGCCTCGAATAATAAGGCCTGTTGACTTAGAACCAGATGTTCTCCATAAAAATATGAAAACTTTATTTCCTACCCCTCAAATTTTACTTCTACATCTACAAATTCCCTAAATCTCAAGCTTGTCCCTTACATCTTTATAAAATCAAATTTTCTTCAGTTTCTCTAACATTCCAAATTTTAGAACATTAATTAACTAATGAAATTATAAAAGCAAAAAGGAGGATTATATTTTTTAAAGGATATAATTAACTTTTAATTACTCGTTTACTATAAAACTAAATAATAAACTTTTTATATTTTTTTTTCAAAAGTAATAAATCATAGTTGTTGCAATTACAATACATTAATTTAATCCCTAAATAAAAAATATATTCTCAAAGTCAAAACTCCTTGCCTTTTACTACTAAAGGCATATACTAGTTGGTCATAAGTTTGGATGTTTGTGGACATCTCTTCGAACAAGTCTAACACCAAAGAATCTTAGATTCTTCAACTACACGATATTGTGTTACTTCACAACTTCTTCTATTAGAATGATCCACAATTTCTTCGGTTAAAAAATACGAGGGAGGCGTTCAATCCAAAAGTGCAAGGGTCATCTCCAATTAACAAATAGGCTGCCTATTACATGCATGCATATATATGATCAGAAAAATAGTAAACAACATACATGATTACTCAAATAAGCATCTATCAGAACACAATACAAAAGACATTTTCAACCAAAAGATGCACAAAATCTTATTTGTTAGACTATATGGAAGTGCACATGATTCCGGTATATCACCTCTCTCGCAAGGGCAAAATGTTCCACCTGGACACCACCCATACACCTGCATGATTTTTTTTTTTTTTTGGGTCTAGAACCACACTCAGGTTAGGGTATTAGATGAGACACCCACCTTTAATTTTTAAGGGATTATCGTCACGTATTCGCGCTAGATCAATACGACCCATGCATATATAATCACAATGCACCACCTTTGGTAACCACTCGTAACCAATCAAATTATAATGTAATCTCGTAAAACATGAAAATCACGTAATACACATGGACTGAAATTACTGCAGCAACCCAAAATCAGAAAATCATCACAACTAAAGCATAATGTAATGAGTTGTTCATAGAGAGAAATTAAGCTAAGAGAGACTAAAAACTATAACTAACTACTCTAAACATTAACTTCATTTATTTGATAATGATTACAATGATCAATCACTTATTTATAGCATTGATATTCTAACAACTTCACCTAAGACTCATCATAAATGATTTATCTAGATCTTTTTATAACATAATGACTCACCTCTAAAATATCTAATGCAATTAACTCATTGTAGTCTTTAGCTACTTGGGCTATTCTATTCTCTTGAGCTTATCTTAATTCATTACACATAACAAGACAACATGAAAACATGCTCATAAAATTACATAGCAACGCAAATTTACGTAAATCACATGCACACTTCATTCAATGTTAAGAAACACCATGAAATGACAAATTTAACCCCAAATTTCATCGACCGCTAGTTAAAATTCATCGGCAATTAACTGCCGATAAAATTATATTGGTAATTTCGTGGTATTTTATAACAACCTTTGATGTGGGAACATCAATTTTCAACGGATTAAGCGATGCCCCCACCATTGTAAATGTTGTTCTTAAACTTTATGGGCCTTTGCTCCAAATGGTTCACCCCTTCCTAAACTATTCATCACTTAGTATTGAATTTCACTTACTCCTACTGAATGCTTGGAGTTTTTGGCCAAGAATTGTGTTACTAAAGAAAATATTTTGCATAAATAGTGTCTACTTTTATTTTATATCCAAAACAAATATATAATTTTTAACAACTTCTAAAAGATAAAAATTTCTATAACAACAATTATTCAAGTAAATATAAACAAGAAAGTGAGAAAATTTGAGTCCTCATCCCACACACCACCCCCAATTGGAAAATTGGGGGGGGAGGGGGGGGGGGTGTTGAAGCAGTATTTCATACAACAAAAGTAAGTATTTTCTATTATCGTCTCCACAGGGATTGGTGCGTTACTTCGAACCGTTCAACAATCGATGTTGTTTTGAGTTAAGGGTTTGTACGATTGGTTTCATAAACTAACGAAATGTAAATGCGGGAATTAAAACGACAAAGAATTAGGGAATAAAAGCGTTGAGATTAAAGTTCATCAATCTTGCAAAGAATGTAATAAATAAATCATGCATATGAATTTAGCGTTTTAGCGTAAATATCACGTATCGCTCTACAATATCATTGATTTCCCAAATGACATCGTGAAATCGATCGTATCGTTTAATCGACGATTTCCCAATCAATCAAACGATCCGAAAGCATTACGATCCGAAACTTAGTGCGATTATCAAAACCCAAATCCATTTCTAGATTTTCTTATTTTGATAGAAGATTATTCTTAAACATAGATTCAAAAGTATTTGTCAATATCATTTGAATCAATCATGAGAATGAAAAGCAAGAATAACTTCATAAACATATAAATTGCTAAACCATATATTCACATAATCATTCATTACAATCAAAGCTAGAAGGAATACCTCTAATCCCAACAAAGGGATGTTAGTTGCTCATTTTCATGACAACTATACAAAAGATGAGAGAAAATATGAAGATCATTACCCAAAGTCTTGATTTCCCAAAGCCCTTGGTGATTTCAACAATTCAATCCTTTTGCTCCTTGAAGATCATCTCTTCTAACCCTATTTACTAAGTCCTAAACTATTACTAAAGCAATCCTAACAATTGGAAGAAAAAGTACTCAAAGTGTAACACCCATATAGAGATTGCCTAGGATCTCTTACGAGTATTAAAATTTCGTACCGGATACATTAAATACAATACAGAAAGTTGTTTATTAATTATACAGAACATAAGTCTTGTGATACAACATATCATCCGTTACAACATTCTCCATAATATACATCATAATACATCATTCACATACAAATGAACATAAATATAAAGCATAAGCTGCACGATCAATCCGTAGCCTTCTCTTTACCTTTTCGTCGTGCTGCCTGCGAAGAACCTGCACCAGAAGGAAAGGGATGAGACATAACGTCTCAGTGAGCTCCTACCCTACCTACTGTTTGGCAACCTCAGGGAACCTAGGGTCACCGTGCCTACCTCGGCGATCTCGGGAATACCTATATCGCCAAGTCTTAACTTTCATCGCGATCAAGGGAATCCTAGGATCGCATCATTGTCATATCACATGTATTTCATATTCTATTCTTAAGCTTGACATATACGGAGTGATCTTGGGGACAACCTATGATCACATCTCATTTACTAAGAAATGAACATCATCTCTCGTACTACATATAACATATACATATTCGTCTTACGTATCATTAGGTTAGCAGTTAGCGTTGAACAGACATAACATTATCTTGGTTCGTTTTACGGAGTGCATCCGGGTGGAGTAACCCCGAAGTACAACTCCCATCATACCGGTGAAACTCCTATCATATCAGGCTAACACCGGACTCCTCTTATCTTTGTGTAGGCAACCCTCTCGGTGAAGCCCCATCCGGCATAATCCGGAGCCTGCTGGACACATCTTAATTACATGTGGACGACCCTCTCGGAGAAGTCCCATCCGGCGAATCCCGGAGCCTGATGGACATGCTTAAATCTTTTAACTTACGTGTGGATAACCCTTTCGGAGAAATCCCATCCGGCGAATCCCGGAGTCTGATGAACACGTGATCATATCATATTACATATTCATATCGTGTTCTTATACCTTAATTGTCATTCATAAGGGCTTAACCTATAAAGGTTCTAATCTTAATCATCGTGACATTCTTGATATCGTATGAACTGAACTAGGTTCATTTCATTGTTGCATAAGGGACAAACCCTAAACTAATTCTTGGCATCACTATGACTACTTATGGAATAGTACAATCCTATACTATCTTAGTGCCTTTCCTTGTCTCATAATTCATCTATACATTTCCCAAAAGATGGGTCTTACAATGCCTAAAAGTATCACTTAATCCCTACTAAGCGTTATGAAGTCCGAGGTAGCATTGGAAAGCCGGAGTGGAGCGAGAAAGGATGAAAAATCATAGTATGCCCTGTCCTGTCACATCGTGTCACGATTTGGAAATCGTGACACGATTTTCTACCCAGAAAATCAGTTTGTTTCTGCCTGTGAAATCGTGACACGATTAGAAAATCGTGACACGATTTTACCTGCAGTTAGACAGTATTTGGCAAGTTTTTAAACGTGATTTTGCACCAATTCAGCTTATCCAACATACCCAGACATCATAACATGTTCAAGGATCATTTTCTAAGGCATATAGCTAGTTTATATCATCAACAATCAAAGATTAACCTAGAAAAGCAATTAGGTACAAAATACCCTAATCTAGGTAAATAAGCTGTAAACTTTCAAACTTACATAAACGGGTTCTAAAACCCTGTGGAGCTCACCTTAATCCACAATTTAGTGCTAAAAGGCTTGAATCCAAAACCCTAAGCTTCTCCAACTCTAATTCTTCTTTTGTTCTTCCTTGTTCTTCTTTTCTTTTCCCTTGCTCTAGCTTTCTACTCAAGTTTTCTAGCAAGATTTCTTACTAGGTTTAAGTTGAAGTTTGGTGGAGTATTGGTATGAAGTGTTTGGGGCGTGAGAGATGAGAAATGGAGGGGAAGAAAGCTGAAAATGAAATAGAAAATGAAAGAATGAATAGGGACATAATTAAATATCTTGTCCCAAATTCAAAATAATCTCCCTCTTAGGCTTAATTTACAAAATTGCCATTCCTCAATTTCTTGTTTGTCTTGCTTCTCAAGTTTTCTAATACTGATAAATGATACTTATAAGCGGGATATTACAATCTACCCCCCTTAAAGAAATTTCGTCCTCGAAATTTAGAATTTACCTGAAAATAGATGTGGATAATGCTCTTGCATATCTGATTCAAGCTCCCACGTCGCTTCGCCGTCGGGAGAACCTTTCCAAACAACTTTAACAATAGGAATTTCTTTATTCCGCAAGGTCTTAACATCATGATCGATTATCTGTTCTGGCTCAGGTTGAAAGGTTAAGTCCGATCTCAAATCAATACTGTCCAGTTCCACTGGTTGGAAAGGATCGGGAATGAACTTCCTCAGTTGTGAGACATGAAATACATCGTGCAACCCTGACATAGCCGGTGGCAGCGCTAACTGATAAGCTGCTGGTCCGACCCGTCGAAGTATCTGGAAGGGTCCAACATACCTTGGACAAAGCTTCTTCGTTCTGAACGCTCCTCTTAACCCCAACTTGGGTGTAACTTTAAGGAATACGTGATCTCCTTCTTCAAACTCTAATGGTCTTCGCCGCTTATCCGCATAACTTTTCTGACGACTTTGAGCAGTTCTCATCTTATCCTGAATGGATTTAATCTTTAAGGTCGTCTCCTGTATTATCTCAGGTCCCAAAATACTTTTGTCTCCAACCTCAGCCCAGCAAAGTGGGGTTCTACACTTCCTACCATATAAGGCTTCATATGGTGCCATTCCAATGCTAGAATGGTAACTGTTATTGTAAGAGAATTCGATCAACGGGAGGTGATCATTCCAACTTCCTCCATCTTCTAGGACACATGCACGTAACATATCCTCTAACGTCTGAATAGTCCTCTCGGATTGTCCATCTGTCTGAGGATGATGGGACGTGCTCATCTTTAATCTGGTTCCCAACGCCTTTTGAAAAGCCTTCCAAAAATGGGATGTGAAGATAGGATCTCTATCAGACACAATGCTGGCTGGCACACCATGGAGTTTCACAATCTCCGAAATAAATAACTCAGCATATTGAGAAGCTCGGTAAGTAGTCTTAACCGGTAAGAAATGTGCTGACTTAGTTAACCGGTCCACTATCACCCAAATGGAATCATGTCCTCGTTGTGTTCGAGGTAATCCAGTCACAAAATCCATGGTTATATCTTCCCATTTCCATTGTGGAATCTCTAATGGTACTAACATTCCTGCAGGCCTTTGATGTTCAATCTTCACCTGCTGACAAACAATGCATCGCGACACAAATTCCGCAACATCTCTCTTCATACTGGGCCACCAATAATCTTTCTTCAAGTCTTGATACATCTTGGTGGTACCGGGATGAATACTAAAACTGCTCTTGTGCGCTTCCTCTAAAATCAACCTTCTCAATTCTATATCATTCGGAACATAAACCCTACCTTCAAACAATACTACACCATCTGGTGCCCATGAAAATCCTGCTTGGCCAACCTTCCTCTGGAGGTCCATATCCACAGATTGAGCTTGTGCAATCCTAAACCGTAGATCACACATAATATCCATCTTGTTCAGTAAGATGCCACCTTCTAATTCTGTAACTTGAAGGTTAAGATCTCTGAATTTCTCATACAACCCACATGTGTGCATCATTACTTCAGCTTTAGCTAAGGCTTTTCTACTCAAGGCATCAGCTACCACATTTGCTTTTCCTGGATGGTACTTCAGATCGAAATCAAAGTCCTTCAAGTACTCCATCCATCGTCTTTGTCTCATGTTCAAATCTCGTTGATCAAACAGGTACTTCAAACTCTTATGATCGCTAAACAAATCAAATTGTGCTCCATACAGATGATGTCTCCATATCTTCAATGCAAAAATTATGGCTGCAAGCTCGAGATCATGAGTGGGGTAATTCTCCTCATGAGTCTTGAGCTGTCTAGAGGCATAAGCTATCACGTTCTCCCCTTGCATAAGTACACTCCCCAGCCCCTTAGAGGATGCATCGCAGAAAACGGTGTATCTCTTTTCAGGATCTGGTATGGCCAACACTGGCGCTTTAGTCAATTTTCTTTTCAGAACTCTGAAACTTTCCTCACATTCTTCGTCCCAGACAAATGGTACATCCTTTCTGGTAAGTCGTGACAAAGGTAAGGCAATCTGAGAAAATTTCATAATGAACCTCCGATAATAACCTGCCAAGCCTAGAAAGCTCCTGACCTCCGCTACATTCTTGGGTCTTTCCCAACTTAATACAGCTTCAACTTTGGATGGATCAACGGCTACTCCTCCTTGAGAAATAACGTGACCCAAAAACTTAATCTCAGATAGCCAGAACTCACACTTGCTAAACTTAGCATACAGCTGCTTGTCTCTGAGGACATCCAAAACAATCCTCAAGTGCTGAGCATGCTCCTGAGAATCCTTAGAGTAAATCAAAATGTCATCTATGAAAATTACCACAAATTGATCAAGGTAAGGCTGGAATATTCTGTTCATGTAATCCATAAAGACTGCTGGAGCGTTAGTTACACCGAAAGGCATAACCAGAAATTCATAGTGCCCATAACGCGTTCGAAACGCTGTCTTAGACACATCTGAAGACTTAATACGGATTTGATGGTAACCTGACCGAAGATCAATTTTAGAAAACACAGTTGCTCCCTTGAGCTGATCCAGGAGATCATCAATCCTTGGAAGAGGATACTTGTTCTTGATAGTCACTTTATTGAGCTGGCGATAGTCTATACACAGCCTCATACTTCCATCCTTTTTCTTGACTAACAAAACTGGAGCACCCCATGGTGACACACTAGGTCTGATAAAATGCTTCTGAATCAAATCTTCCAGCTGAGATTTCAGTTCCTTAAGTTCCGTAGGCGACATTCTATACGGTGCCACAGATACCGGCTCCGCTCCTGGAATTAAATCAATCGAGAACTCCACCTCACGCTCTGGAGGCAAACTATTTACTTCTGAAGGGAAAACATCTAAATACTCATTCACAATAGGAATATCACTGGGACTCAACTCTGATTCTGAAGCCACAGTGAGCATAACATAAAATCCCTTATCTTGAGCACAAATAAACTGGATCAACTGATGGGTGCGGTTAATCAATTCAGATAAAGCCACACCTTCCGCCGTATCACTGGTCGGCATATAAATACTCTTTTCGGAACATCCAATATACACATGGTTAGCAGATAGCCAATCCATGCCTAAAATCACGTCAAGTTGCTCCATCGGGAGACATACCAGATCAACATAATAAGTTTTACTTGACACAGTGATAGGACAGTTTTCACAGACATAACTCGCCTCAATTCCGCCCTCAGTAGCGGTAGTTACTAACATTGGAGGATTCAACGGAGACAAAGATAATTGAAGCGTCTCCACACATTTATATGAAATAAAAGAACATGAAGCGCCACAATCAAAAAGAACTTTTACTGGGTATGAGCCAAGATAACACATACCGGCAATCAGATCTTCATTTGCCAAGGCCTTTGCACCATCTAGGGAATACACCCTTCCTTTGCTTGTGGTAGTTCCTTCAGTTCCACTTCTATTCCTCCGTTCTGGACAATTTGCAATGATATGCCCCGGCTTCTTACATCCGTAACAGATACCTGTACCCTTCATGCACTCGCCATAATGTGACTTTCCACAATTGTTGCATATAGCACCAGCCTTCGGTGAATATGTCTGTTTACCCCTTTGAGGAGATCCCTTCGGTTTCAACTTGTCATGATACTTATCCTGCATCCTACTCTTCCTTCTTTCAAAAGCCACTGATCTTTCCTTTGAGGTCTTTGCAAGTCCTGCTTCGACCACCAAGCTATCATGTACCAATTCATCATAACTTGCAGTTCTTTGGAGACTTACTGCAGTGTCGATCTCACCTCGTAAGCCTCGTTTATACTGATTCATTTTCCACACTTCATTCTCAGCATATTCGTTGTGTGTGGAATAATAGGATAACTCTTCAAACTTCTTAGTAAATTCTGCAACTGACATTCCTCCTTGCTTCAACTCTAAGAATTCTTGCTCTTTCTTTACCTTGTAAGACAAAGGTAAATACTTTTCCAGCATTACTCCTTTAAAGTTCTCCCAATTCACTTCTACACCGTTGGCTTCCATCCTGCGCTGAGCAGATTCCCACCAGTCTTCTGCTGCGCCTCTGAGTTGGTTCGTGGCATAGACCACTTTATCTTCTTCTGAACAATCAGCCATTCTAAAGATCTTCTCCATCTGCTTAATCCACTTTCTTGCTTCTTGTGGTTCACCTTCTCCGTTGAACTCCGGAGGGTGATGCCTGTTATACTCCCGGAACACGGGATTACCAATTACTGGAGGAGGTGGTGGCTGTGGATGGAAACCTTGCCCTTGCTGCATCATTTCCATCCATTGTTGTTGGGCTTGAGCCTGTTGCTGAGACTGCTGTTGCATCATCAGCATCATTTGCTGATACTGTAACGTATTCTGAGCTTGTTGCTCTTGGTATTGCTGCTGCCAGGCCTGTTGTTGTTGCATCATCTGTTCCCATGAATTCTGACTGGGTCCTCCACTCTCGTCACTGGCTTGATTAGTACGAGGTCTACCTCTTCTTCTCCCAGACATCTTATCCTAGCTGTCATATACAAGTCAAAGTGATCAGTTTTAACTGAACATAACATCTAGAATAATGTCCTGGATCCAAGAGGTCCACGAACTTGGATTGTACTTTAATGACCCAAGGCACGGTCTGAATCGACCTGCTCTGATACCAAATTGTAACACCCATATAGAGATTGCCTAGGATCTCTTACGAGTATTAAAATTTCGTACCGGATACATTAAATACAATACAGAAAGTTGTTTATTAATTATACAGAACATAAGTCTTGTGATACAACATATCATCCGTTACAACATTCTCCATAATATACATCATAATACATCATTCACATACAAATGAACATAAATATAAAGCATAAGCTGCACGATCAATCCGTAGCCTTCTCTTTACCTTTTCGTCGTGCTGCCTGCGAAGAACCTGCACCAGAAGGAAAGGGATGAGACATAACGTCTCAGTGAGCTCCTACCCTACCTACTGTTTGGCAACCTCAGGGAACCTAGGGTCACCGTGCCTACCTCGGCGATCTCGGGAATACCTATATCGCCAAGTCTTAACTTTCATCGCGATCAAGGGAATCCTAGGATCGCATCATTGTCATATCACATGTATTTCATATTCTATTCTTAAGCTTGACATATACGGAGTGATCTTGGGGACAACCTATGATCACATCTCATTTACTAAGAAATGAACATCATCTCTCGTACTACATATAACATATACATATTCGTCTTACGTATCATTAGGTTAGCAGTTAGCGTTGAACAGACATAACATTATCTTGGTTCGTTTTACGGAGTGCATCCGGGTGGAGTAACCCCGAAGTACAACTCCCATCATACCGGTGAAACTCCTATCATATCAGGCTAACACCGGACTCCTCTTATCTTTGTGTAGGCAACCCTCTCGGTGAAGCCCCATCCGGCATAATCCGGAGCCTGCTGGACACATCTTAATTACATGTGGACGACCCTCTCGGAGAAGTCCCATCCGGCGAATCCCGGAGCCTGATGGACATGCTTAAATCTTTTAACTTACGTGTGGATAACCCTTTCGGAGAAATCCCATCCGGCGAATCCCGGAGTCTGATGAACACGTGATCATATCATATTACATATTCATATCGTGTTCTTATACCTTAATTGTCATTCATAAGGGCTTAACCTATAAAGGTTCTAATCTTAATCATCGTGACATTCTTGATATCGTATGAACTGAACTAGGTTCATTTCATTGTTGCATAAGGGACAAACCCTAAACTAATTCTTGGCATCACTATGACTACTTATGGAATAGTACAATCCTATACTATCTTAGTGCCTTTCCTTGTCTCATAATTCATCTATACATTTCCCAAAAGATGGGTCTTACAATGCCTAAAAGTATCACTTAATCCCTACTAAGCGTTATGAAGTCCGAGGTAGCATTGGAAAGCCGGAGTGGAGCGAGAAAGGATGAAAAATCATAGTATGCCCTGTCCTGTCACATCGTGTCACGATTTGGAAATCGTGACACGATTTTCTACCCAGAAAATCAGTTTGTTTCTGCCTGTGAAATCGTGACACGATTAGAAAATCGTGACACGATTTTACCTGCAGTTAGACAGTATTTGGCAAGTTTTTAAACGTGATTTTGCACCAATTCAGCTTATCCAACATACCCAGACATCATAACATGTTCAAGGATCATTTTCTAAGGCATATAGCTAGTTTATATCATCAACAATCAAAGATTAACCTAGAAAAGCAATTAGGTACAAAATACCCTAATCTAGGTAAATAAGCTGTAAACTTTCAAACTTACATAAACGGGTTCTAAAACCCTGTGGAGCTCACCTTAATCCACAATTTAGTGCTAAAAGGCTTGAATCCAAAACCCTAAGCTTCTCCAACTCTAATTCTTCTTTTGTTCTTCCTTGTTCTTCTTTTCTTTTCCCTTGCTCTAGCTTTCTACTCAAGTTTTCTAGCAAGATTTCTTACTAGGTTTAAGTTGAAGTTTGGTGGAGTATTGGTATGAAGTGTTTGGGGCGTGAGAGATGAGAAATGGAGGGGAAGAAAGCTGAAAATGAAATAGAAAATGAAAGAATGAATAGGGACATAATTAAATATCTTGTCCCAAATTCAAAATAATCTCCCTCTTAGGCTTAATTTACAAAATTGCCATTCCTCAATTTCTTGTTTGTCTTGCTTCTCAAGTTTTCTAATACTGATAAATGATACTTATAAGCGGGATATTACACAAAGTTCTCCAACTGAATATATTTGAAAATGAGCCAAAAATTGCTTTATAAAACTGAATATTTGCACGCTCACTACAAGCGATGAGTTGGTCGCTTGTAGCGAGGAAGTTTAATGGCCAATAGGGATCCTCCACGTCAGCATGGAGCCTTAAACCGCCCTTGGTCGCTTGAAGCGACCAGTCCATCGCTTGTAGCGATGAACCTCTAAAAATCCCTGCCTATCCTCGCTTGTAGCGTGGCATCTGGCGCTTGAAGCGATGAAGCCTTCAAATTCCCTGCCTATCCTCGCTTGTAGCGAAGAAGTGTGCGCTTGTAGCGATGGCTTTGATAAAAACTTCATTTCTTTGCTCAGCATGATCAATCATAAATTTCCTACAATAATAACATGGGGTAAGGCATAGGATCACAAATATAACATTTTGAACCATAAATATGGGCTTATCCTATGATAACTTGTGAAATAAGTAACATAAGTGCCTTAATTAAATGAACAATTTAACCATTTTCAGGCACTTATCACACTCCCCAACTTGAATCTTTGTTTGTCCTCAAACAAAGGACACAACAAATAAGGAAACAAGTTTTAATCATGGCTTTGAGCAAGAATGCGAAAGAATTAAAAGTTTGAAGCAAATAAGTGACAGATGAATGATTCAACATGATTGCGCAAACTAGGGTTAAGTTTCTCATAAAACGAGATACATACTATGAATGTGAACTAGTTCTAAACACAAAGCATCAAATCACACAATTCTTAACAAGCAATATGTTTAAAATTGAACCAAACCTAACACACTTCTAAATAAAGTATATGAACAATTGAAATCATTTGTAAGGGTTATGAACACTCATCCAACAAACATGATAACATACAATCAAATTATGTGTCTATCTAATTATCATTTCCAAAAGCATAAAAGGCATTGATCAAAAGGTCTTAAAGGGGTGTAATTGGGCTAAGCTACAAAAGAATTGTCATATGTGGGATATTTGAATTCAAATGGCCAAGCAAAAGGAAACATTCAATCTAATTACAACTTCCTTCTTTTTCCAATACAACACTTGGTGAATTTCCAACTTTTCTATTCTTGATTGATTCCTGACAACTTTTTCTTTGAATTCTTGCAAACCTTTTCATTTTTCTCTTTTCTTTTTCTTGGTTTGCTTAATTTTTTTTTTCTTTTCTTTTCTTTTTCTTTTTCTTGTTGTCAAGATCAAATATCATCATTCACCCTTACATTGACATAAATAAAACCTTCCTTTCTCCCCAACTTATTTCAATGATACCCTAATCGAATGTTCCTTTGTTATTATGGCAAAGGTCAATAAAAACGATGGATAAGGGTTCAAAAGAAAACAACTATCAGAATTCATTAAAGAGTTAACTATGAACTGAATTTTTTTACAAACTCCGGCAATTTAAATAAGCAGATGAGCTTATTAAATTGACAGTCCACAGTTAACAATTCTGATTCCATTAGGCTCAGATGGGTTAACAGATACTCACACATCTCACAGGGTAGGTTCATTTGGTCAAGTATTTCACTCAATTCAAAAAATTGCCTTGATCATTTCAATGCTCTTATACAAATTAAAACAACAACAGATTTAACATAATATAACTGAGTTAAACATGAAATTGGTCTCCTGCATATATATACAATGGTTGAGGATTCCTCACATTATGGCTAGTTCTATATTGGTTCAAAACTAAACAAATGCTTGCTTAAAAACTGAATAAATTAACTTGTGTGTGTAAAGAACTTATTCACATTCACGAATATACCTAGAAAAACAAGAAAACGAGTACCTTAGCTGCGCGCTTTAACACTCATTCTATTATTATCACTCAGATGATTCAAAGTTCAAGCATTGGCTTTTGAATCTTTCATCTTTCTTTCAACAATGTTGGGATAATTCAAAAAATTTTATACCAAAAATAAATACTAAAGCATAAATAAAAATATAAACTATACTAACATGTAATACCCAAAATAAATAACATAAACATAAATAACTTAAACCAAAAAGGTACATCATCCATGGTACAAAAGAAAATAATTAAACAAAGTACAAAGCATCGATAAAAAATGTTAAAGAAGTACAAAGCTGAATAAATAAAACGAAAGAAAAAACAAATCAAGATCTGCAGCTCTGCATCATCAATCTGAATCTGAATCCATGATAGAATCTGAATCTATCATGTCTGCTGCCATGCGGTCTAGGCTATTAGTAGCCTCCGATGAATCATCTCCAAGATCAGCATCGACATCAGCGTCGTCGTCACCATCGTCACCAGCATCCTGATCACCAGCATCCGCTGCATCTGCCCCTCCTGGAAAGAAAGGCCTGTCCCCAGGCCAAGCTATGTGCTCAGAGAAGAAAGCAGGTGTCCACGGGCTTTGGCCACTGTCGTGCAGATGGCTCTGAATCGTAGTAAGTGCCCGGTGATTTGACGCATTCTGCGCCAACAGGAAAGAGCCCACAGTAGCAGAATCCCAACTCGAGAAGTCCAATGGTGGAATGGTCGGGTGGCTAGGGTGGCTAGTATGCCGAGGTGGTGGTGGTGGTACATGAGAAGGTCCTGCTGAGGATGATGGTCCAGCTGAGGGGGGAGGTGGGGCAACAGGTGCAGGTGTAGAGCAGTACCTATTGATGTATCTATCATCAATAGGGTTCTTGATTTCCTCATCAACCTGTGATGGCATGTGCACTCTAGCTCGCCTACATAATCCCATGATCAACCCGGGAAAAGTGAGTGGGCATTTAGGTTTGCCCGGGGGTAAAATACCACTCTCAGCTACTATCCTCATCTCATTTGCTATCAGCCTAGCAACGTCAACCTGACGCTGAGTGAGGATATAATGAACAAGAGGGGTCACATCTAAGGTGGTGGAAGAGGTGTGAGACTTAGGGCGGATGTTATACAGAATAAGGGTAAGGATTACCTGAGCCTCAGTGGTCATGTCATCACGAAATGCTCGGAAAGGCTTACCCGAAGCCTTACTCAAATCATAACTCTTCCCCTCCTGGAAGATATCGCGTGCAATGCTCTCGTGATCCCAATCACCACTCCTCTGATGCTCGCAGAAATCACAAAGCGCAGTGGGTGCAAGCGGATTATCCTCTTCAACTAGCTCCAGAGGTCTGCCCAGATACGCGTTGATGGACATACGATCGAAGGTGATGGTGCGCCCTCGCACGTAGGTAGTCCAAGTAAACTCATCAGATGGATCAGAAGGGATCGCGTTCGCGTAGAACTCGCGCACGATGTCATAATTGATCCTCCTGGGTGGCGTGCATAAAATCCCCCACTTCCTCTCGTTAATCATGGCTGCTAAGCCTCCATACTCCCCCTCTTCAGATATCTCGAACCGCTTCTCCGACCAGATTCGTCTTGTCCTCAGCTCCTCGTAGCGTTCTTGGTTCCTCCAGCTTAGGAAACGACTTGCGTCGTGTGGTTGAACGTTTGCTCTTGGTCGTGACGAGGAGCTTTCAACATTCCTTTGACGTTTAGACGAAGTTTTAGGTGCCATTCCTACAAAATGATTCAAAACAGATGAAAATCAGGTAGGACACAAGTCAAGTTTCAATTAAAACAAAAATAAAACAAATTCTGGGTTCGCTCGCTACAAGCGACAGCTTGGTCGCTGTAGCGACGAAACCCAGAAAATGCCTCTTTCCTTCGCTACAAGCGTACTGTAGCGAGGAAGACCCTTTTCAGATTTTCATGTTTTTTCTGATTTTAACTAACTTGTAGCATGCGAAATCAACATTAAAGCTAAAATAAATGACTAACAATTACCTAAACTTCCTAAATCCTCAAAAACCCTAATTTATTTTGAATTTTTACAAAGGGTTTTTCCAAAATACGATTTCTATGAACAAGAGGATTAAAGGGGAGTTTTCCTAGTGATTCTAGGTCATTTATAACAACTTAAATCATATCTAAACATGGGTAAACAACAGGGCATTCATTAAGTTGAAAATCTCATAAACCCTAAACCCTAAAATGTCTATTCAGCACGCAGGCATATTCATGAAGTAAAAAGCCTAAAAACATGAACAAACAAGTGCGAATTACATACCTGGAGAGTTGTTGAGTGAGATTATTACAGGTACAGAGTGGATTAGCAGAACTTAAGCAGAAATAGAAAAGTGAACAATGCAGAAATGTAGCAGAATGAATGGAGTATGTTCAGAAGTGTAAAGGGTGCGAAAAATAAAGACTAAAACGGCTAATGTATTAAAGAAGGTGGTTGGGAGGTAGCTGAAGCGACAGGAGTGGCCTGGGTATTATAAAACTGTTTTCTGATACGCTCGCTACAAGCGCGCGATCCGTCGCTACAGCGGCAGGCAAAAAGCTCATCGCTACAAGCGTGGTGTGGTGCTACAAGCGCAAGTGCAAAAACTGTCGCTACAAGCGACATGTGCGTCGCTACAGCGACGTAGTGTAAATTCCGTCGCTACAGCGATGAGTTGGTCGCTGTAGCGACCATGACAGGAAACAGAAAAATAAAATTTGGTGTTCTTGCCACTATCCCAACATGCATGGATGAATGTTAAAAATCAAAATACTAATTAAAACAAACCTAAACAGTTGGGTTGCCTCCCAACAAGCGCTTGTTTTACGTCGTTAGCTCGACGCCTTTTTCGTTAGGGTGGCCAGAATGAGACGGAGATCACACCAGCTTTAGTATCCCTTTGCAGCGGGAGGAATTCCATGAACTTGAAGAACCGCTGATGTGGAGTCCATAACCTCCCTATCCAGAGTAAGCTGAGCAAGGAACAAACACAATCTTGTAAAAGTTCAAGCTCCGCCTTGCTCACTTTCATCCCCTCATCCTTAGAAGTTTGTTCCTTGTTAAGAAACGGTTCCGGCTTCTCAATCTCCATACTTTCTTCACTATCAACAACACTGGCCTCTTCAGTATCTGACCTTTCTTGAGGAGTTTCATCTTTGCGTGGTATCTCTAATTCTTCCACTAATGGCTCTATACCACATCCTTTAAACATTGGTTCTTCCTCACTCTCATCAACATCATCTTCAACAATCTCTCCACATTCCAAAGTGGATTGATTGTTGGTCTGAACATCCATGATTCTTGGTAGATAATTCATTTGAACTTGCAAAACCTCCAATTGGCATGACAACGCTCTTAATCTATGGTTGGTGTTTTGCATGTTGATCATGGATTGTTGCATGAACATGTTCAGAATATTCTCTGTTCTTTCCATTTGTTCATCTTCAGACGGATATTGTTGATATTGTTGATAAGCTTCATACTCGTATGGATCATAGTAGTTGAAATAATCATGATGATCAGCCATGATTTCTTTCAATGAGAATCTGAAACACAATTAATTAAAAGGAAACTTTTCTTTGCATAACAAAGAGGGTTAATGCCAAACAGTTATATATACAAAAGAAATGAAAGAATATTAACAAGGTATATACTAAAGCTCATAACACTATCAATTATTGCAATGATCAAAATAACAAAACACTAATCCCCGGCAACGGCGCCAATTTGTTGAAGCAGTATTTCATACAACAAAAGTAAGTATTTTCTATTATCGTCTCCACAGGGATTGGTGCGTTACTTCGAACCGTTCAACAATCGATGTTGTTTTGAGTTAAGGGTTTGTACGATTGGTTTCATAAACTAACGAAATGTAAATGCGGGAATTAAAACGACAAAGAATTAGGGAATAAAAGCGTTGAGATTAAAGTTCATCAATCTTGCAAAGAATGTAATAAATAAATCATGCATATGAATTTAGCGTTTTAGCGTAAATATCACGTATCGCTCTACAATATCATTGATTTCCCAAATGACATCGTGAAATCGATCGTATCGTTTAATCGACGATTTCCCAATCAATCAAACGATCCGAAAGCATTACGATCCGAAACTTAGTGCGATTATCAAAACCCAAATCCATTTCTAGATTTTCTTATTTTGATAGAAGATTATTCTTAAACATAGATTCAAAAGTATTTGTCAATATCATTTGAATCAATCATGAGAATGAAAAGCAAGAATAACTTCATAAACATATAAATTGCTAAACCATATATTCACATAATCATTCATTACAATCAAAGCTAGAAGGAATACCTCTAATCCCAACAAAGGGATGTTAGTTGCTCATTTTCATGACAACTATACAAAAGATGAGAGAAAATATGAAGATCATTACCCAAAGTCTTGATTTCCCAAAGCCCTTGGTGATTTCAACAATTCAATCCTTTTGCTCCTTGAAGATCATCTCTTCTAACCCTATTTACTAAGTCCTAAACTATTACTAAAGCAATCCTAACAATTGGAAGAAAAAGTACTCAAAGTTCTCCAACTGAATATATTTGAAAATGAGCCAAAAATTGCTTTATAAAACTGAATATTTGCACGCTCGCTACAAGCGATGAGTTGGTCGCTTGTAGCGAGGAAGTTTAATGGCCAATAGGGATCCTCCACGTCAGCATGGAGCCTTAAACCGCCCTTGGTCGCTTGAAGCGACCAGTCCATCGCTTGTAGCGATGAACCTCTAAAAATCCCTGTCTATCCTCGCTTGTAGCGTGGCATCTGACGCTTGAAGCGATGAAGCCTTCAAATTCCCTGCCTATCCTCGCTTGTAGCGAAGAAGTGTGCGCTTGTAGCGATGGCTTTGATAAAAACTTCATTTCTTTGCTCAGCATGATCAATCATAAATTTCCTACAATAATAACATGGGGTAAGGCATAGGATCACAAATATAGCATTTTGAACCATAAATATGGGCTTATCCTATGATAACTTGTGAAATAAGTAACATAAGTGTCTTAATTAAATGAACAATTTAACCATTTTCAGGCACTTATCAGGGGGGAATTGCCAAATATTATATATTTTTCTTTAAAACCCGCCTTCTAAATTCATTCCAGAATTAACCATAAAATTAAAATCTTACACTTAATTAAAATTCTAACTTTCTAATAGTTAAATCATCAAGAGAAAGTTTTCAACAATTAAACTTCTTAAAAAAAATATTTCTATCTAATCCTTATTTTTATTTGCCTCGTCTTCAATATCGGATAAGTCAAAGGAAGAGTTTTTTTTTTAATTCTCAGTGTGAAGGGACGAGAGGAATGATTCAAGAGATATAATGTACAATTAGATATGGTGGAATTAATGAATCCATGACAAACAAGTGGTGTGTGCAATACACAACCCATACCATCATTGGACGGAAAAACCAACCACAAACATATTTTTGGACAAACATGTTACTCAAAGTACATGATGAGTTTGTTGAAATAACTAGATAACTCGTAGGAGAAATATTATTATGATATAAATGGTAAATATAATGAATTTAACGTGTATACATAATCCATATAATTTTTTGTATATTTGCATTCAATTATATTTAACGATTATGTTATTTTCTTTAAAAAAAAATTGATTATGTTACTTTATTATACTAGTTCTTAAAATATCTCTAAAAATGGTGAAGATATTCTCTTTTGGTCGGATTCTTGTGTGGACGGTAGTAGTCTCTGGGAGTGTTATCCTAGATTTTTTTGGTTTATCCTAGATCTTAACACTTTGAAATGGAATAAAATCCTTCTAATGAAGGTGTCATTATTTTCTTGAAGGTTATTGAATAATCGTCTCTATACTATGGACAATTTAGTAAGGTGAGAGATTAACACTCTTAATGATTCTTGTTGCCTAAGTGGATTTGGAAGTCTCAATCATCATTTCTTCGATTGCGTGTCATTCGGTTAAGTGTGGACTTCAATATGCATTTGTTTGGTTTGTCTTGTGCTTTTGCTAATGATGTATCAAGTCATATCATTCAATTCAAAGGATTACAAGTTCCTCAAGTGAAATAAAAAAATTCTTATCACATTATTTGGTCAGCTTGCATTTGATCTATTTGAAAATTTTGCAGTAATGTTGCTTTTTCTCGAAAGAAATTCAATTTAAGTTCTATTTTGGATCAAGTTAAAATTTAATCTTGGTGGTGGCTTAAATCTAAAGTGAAAAGGTTCGATTACGACTTATCTCAGTGATGAATGAATTCGTTACAATGTCTTGAAATTTATAATTGCATCATCATTTAATCTTTGTAATTTTTTAGGAGAGGGAATTGTTATTTTGTTAATGTGTTTGGGTTCTCTTTTGAGTTGTTGTCATTTTTTTTTTTTGCATACCTTCTTTTTCTTTGTATTTTAATTAGTCTTATTTGTGTCTACCTTATGCCCAATAAGATTTATTAATATGAGTTGTTTATTTTTTAAAAAATCTCTCAAAATGCTCATAGGAGTTGAGTTTAGTGAAAAGGGTAAGACTGGCAAAATATAGTGAACCAATGCTCAAATCTCAGCTAAGATAGATGTCTATATTTAGTGTCCGACAATGTCTCAAATAAGATTACCTCAAGAGGAGGAACCTATAAGAAAAAAAAATTATCTTTACAAATATTTATATAGTGAAGTGTGGTTGCATGTATAAGTAAATTTTTTATACTTACATTGCTTTTAAAACAGAAAAGTATCACATGACAAACTAAGACATCCCAACTATATTGACACTCTTAACCCGCCAACATCACAACAGTTTAAAGGCACTTGAGGGGGGACTAGACCAAACCAAAAAACCTTGAGGGGTAAAATTTGGCAAGGGAGAAAGAGTACAAAGTAAACAACAACAAAAATAAGGAAGAGAACCATTCACAAAGATTAACACCAACAAAATCTAAATTTAGTAAATCATAATCTATTGTGATTTAAAGAATATTAAATGCACAACGGAGTAGAATTCATCCAAATCAACTGATTGTTCTGAGGACTAATAGAAATGATTTTGTTTGTACACTGATTCTCCTCTCTTAAAATATGAGAAATGTAAAACTTCATATCAATTAAACTACAATATAATTTGATAGATGTATAAAACTTTTTTTAATTATTATTTATGTTTTTTCCAGAAGTTTTCTTCTCTATGAAGTAATCATATTATTTAGAATATGTCTATATTCATTGTATGTTTGACTTGTAAATATTCATTAGCCATGAATTATATTCATTAGCAATTATTTAGTTTTCAAAATAGGATTCACAATAGTTGTATATTATCCACAAATCATATCAATGGAAATCAGGGAATTACATTCTTACAAGGTATCAACTTTCTCGATCCATAAACTCAAAATTCATAACCCAAACTGTCGCCCTTCTTCATCATCTCCATGCCTGGAACCACTTCCCTCACAAACAACGTTGATAACACTTCGCTAACGTCCAGCCAAGCCACTCCGGCGGCAAAACCCAACTTTCATTCCGCTTTCGCCGTAAACAACGTCAAAACCATCATACCAGTGACGTTAGAAAACGACTCTAGCCACTATCTCTCATGGTCCACCCTCTTTAAGGTGTAAGCACGCATCCACAACGTGCTCGACCATATCATCCCACCTTCTGATGAGCAAGTAATCCAAGCGGTTGCCGCCATCAAAGCTAGTGATTCTGACCTTTAGAATCGTTTAGATGTTGTTGTTTTGCAATGAATGTATGCAATTGTCTCACAAGACATCCTCAATGCCATACTTGTTATCGACAACTTTGCCGAAAAGTGTTGGAACCACATTGCCACTTTGTTCCATGACAACAAAAATTCAAGGGTTGTTCAACTTGAAAATCAATTTAGCAACACAAACTTGGAGGATTTTCTGTCCACCAAAGACTATTGCAACCGTCTCAAGCTCCTTGATGATCAACTACCAAATGTCGACTCTCCAGTCTCCAATACACGTTTGGTATTAAAGATGATATTTGGCTTCACCGATGCCTATGCAGGGTTTGTCACATACATCCAACAAATTGATCCTCTTCCACCATTTGCGACCGCAAAATCTAGATTGGAACTTGAAGAATCCACGATACGTCAAAGGACAGCACGTGAAACCGACTCTTCCATGCTGACGGCTCTTGTGGCCAACACCACATCGTCAGTTTCGAATTTCCCTCCCCAATCTTTTCCCGCAAACAGAAATCCAAACCAACCCCCACAAACAAATGGTTATCGTGGTAGAGGCAGGAAGAACAACCGTAACAATGGCGGTCAAAACCCGGGAAGAGGTGGCCGGACCGGGCCCAATCACTTCAGCGGTGGTGGCTGAAACCAGCAGCAGTGGGCACCTTGGAATATTCCACCTTGTTCTTACCCATCCTACAATTTAGGTAGGTCCAACAATGCTCCCCTGTAACACCCATACTAATGTAATCTAGAATATTAGCATGCGCGTTAAACTGATACTGGATACATTTAAATTTTCAATAATAATATTAATACATACAACTGAAAGGGGTACAAGTAGCTCGTTTATACAATTATCTGTATACCAAAATGAATACTTATACATAATAATAATAATAATAATAATAATCTCCTGAGCTTGCACTTGACGAGCAACTGCACTCCAATCCAGTATCTCCCTGATGATCTTCTTCACGAACCTCTTGCTTACCTGGAAACCTGCACCAGAAGGATTGGGATGAGACATAATGTCTCAGTGAGCTCCAGCCCAACCTACTGTTGGCAACCACGGGGGAAACCTAGGGTCGTCGTGCCTACTCTTAGCGATCTTGGGGATACCTACGATCACCGTCATTCTCTACATATTTCGCGATCAAGGGGAAACCTAGGATCGCTACATGTCTTAATCATATGCTTATCATATTCTAACTTTAAACTTAAACTTATACTTAGTGATCTGGGGACATCCTATGATCACTTTCTTTCTCTGCTGACTACTTGTCATATTCTCATAATAATTTCATCATCATTCTTAATCATAAAGTTAGTAAGTCAGCGTTGAACAAACAGTCATTATCTTGGTTCATTTTACGGAGTGCATCCGGGTGGAGTAACCCCGAAGTACATCTCCCATCATACCGGTGAAATTCCTATCATATCAGGCTAACACCGGACTCCTCTTATCGTTGTGTAGACAACTCTCTCGATGAAGTCTCATCCGGCGTATCCCGGAGTCTGCTGAACACAACTTATCTTACATGTAGACAACCCTCTCTGAGAAGTCCCATCCGGCATAATCCGGAGCCTGCTGGACATGTTTCATCTTTTAACATATGTGTGGACAACCCTCTCGGAGAAGTCCCATCCGGCGTACCCCGGAGCCTGCTGGACACGTTTAACATAGTCTTATAACTTACGTGTGGATAGCCCTTTCGGAGAAATCCCATCCGGCATAATCCGGAGTCTGATGAACACGCATAATCTTTATCATTAAGTTCTTAACTTAAGTTCATATGTATACCTAATACGTTACATATTCTTGTGCATATCTAATGCATTCTTTAAGTAAATCATTCTTAAATGTTTAACCTATAAAAGGTTCTTAACTTTGAACATTGGGTCATTCTTGTGCATACGCACACTTAACTGAGTGCATCTTAAACTTGCTATTCTAGGTGCATTCTCATTCTCACTAATTCTTATCTTAAGTACTTGAGAGTACGTCTAATAATTTACTATGAGCTTTTGCATATTCATTGCATTTCTTAAGGGAAACAATCTCCCAATACTTAACATATGAGTATAGGATCATAGGCTTATCGTTTTCATAAGTCTCTACTTAGTTGTTGGAATCATTCCCATACCCGTCTGACTTTGCCCTTGTTCATCTATTCATTATGTGTTATATGCCCCTCAGATATGTCCACAATGGTGTTTTCCTTAGAAAATAAGGTTTTCTTTGAAAATGGTTACCAAATGCCTCGCCTGACGCGTACACAGCTCACTCAACGAAGCAGAACAGCCCTGGAAGGTCTGTCTGAACTCGCTGGGCGAGCTCCATCTCGCCATGGCGAGTTGAGGCAGGGAAAAATGTTGAAAAGTCGCTGCAAGCTCGCCCCGAGCTCGCCGGGCGAGTTTGACAGCACATAAATAGTTCAAAACGTGATTTTCCACCATTTTTGACTTATCTAAGCATACCCAGGCACCATAACAGCATAAGGAATGAATTTCTATTGCATATTGATAGTTTAAAACATGATTGAACAAGGAATTGGCAAGCAAAAAGGATTAGGGCACAAATCTTAACTTAACATAAATTGTGACATATACTCAAACTTACTCATAGTGGGTTCTAAAACCCTAGGGAGCTCACCTCAATCATTGCTTTGCTTCCTTGCCAAGTTTTTCCCTTCAAATCCTAGCTTGATTTCTTCTTCCCTTTATTCCTTCTCCAACCCTAGCTTTGGTCTTTCTTTCCTTCCTTGTTTTCATTTCCCTTTCTAGCTTCAACCTCCCAAATTGGTGCTCGCTTGGTTTGACTAAAGATTGAGAGTTAAGATGGATGAAGTTTTTGATGATTAGTGGAGGAGAAGAGGAGGTGGCGTGAGAGAAGAGTAGAGGAAGAGAAAGGAAGAATGAGGAAAGTGTGGGAAATTTGGGAACAAATGGCTTTTATAGCCTGATTCTCCAAAATTACAAAAATGCCATTTCAAAATATCTCTTACACATGCCTCGACACTGATAAATACTTGAGTCTGAAGCGGGATATTACATCCCCAATCACAACAAGGAGGAATTCTTGGGTCAAGACCTCAGCAGGCTGCTTTCAATGTCAACACGCCCAACCCAACTGACATTGAAAATGCTCTTCACACTCTCAACCTTGCTCAGCCGGACCCATCTTGGTATATGGACACTAGAGCCACCTCTCACATGACATCCTCACAAGGTAATCCTTCGTCTTATTTTAACTTGAGCAAAACTAATAAAATCATTGTAAGAAATGGTCATTTTGTTCCAATCCACGATCTTGGTAGTGCACACATACCACCCGCTCACCCTCCTTTAGTTCTAAACAATGTCCATCATGCCCCAAACATAATTAAAAATGTAATATATGTTCGTAAATTTACTCAGATAATAAAGTTTCAATTTAATTTGACCCGTTTGGTTTTTCTGTGAAGGATTTTCAGACGGGGGTGCCTCTAATGAGATGTGAGAGCCAAGGTGATCTCTACCCTATTACCAACACCAAGACAACAAATAAAACCGAGCCTACATCTACCTTTGCAGCTTTGTCATCCTCCCTTTGGCATGATTGTTTAGGTCATCCGGGAGAACATGTTTTAAATTCTCTTAGGAAAAATAAATTGATTGAATGTAATAACTCTAAAAATTACATTCTCACTTTTGTCATTCTTGTCCTCTTGGTAAACATGTTAAATTGCCCTTCATGGATTCTCATAATAGTAGTTTGTTGTCTTTTGATATTTTACATAATGATGTATGGACCTCTCCCATTTTAAGCTCATCTGGTCACAAATATTATGTTCTTTTCTTGGATAACTATTCAAATTTTTTGTGGACATTTCCTCTTTCACATAAATCTCAAGTATATCCAACTTTTCAAAAATTAAGAGCATACATCAACACACAATTTCAAAGGGAGATTAAAACCATTCAATGTGATGACGGTCATTATTATGTCAATAGTAACTTTCGAAAAATGTGTGAAATTAATGGAATCTCTTTTTGTTTATCATGTCCTTATACTTCTCCTCAAAATGGTAAATCTGAAAGAAAAATATGTTCCATTAATAATATTATTCAACTTTATTAATTCACGCGTCTTTACCACCTTTTTTTGGCACCATGTTCTAGAAATGACAACACATCTTTTGAACATTTTACCAAGCAAAACCATCAATTTTGAAACACATCTTAAAATGTGAGAAATAATATTTGTACAACAATTTTTTGACAACTTTTGTGACAACTTTCTCTCTCATATTCACATGATAATTTTACTTTCTCTCTCTATTGCTTTGGTTTTTGTGCCAATAGCTCATTTTCTTTGAAAATTTTGGTTGTCTCAAAAGTTGTCATATAAATGGTTGTTCAAATAACACAACTCTAAAATGTTGTACCTCAAAGAACCCGTATACTCCCACTTACGAGTGTTTGGTTGTCTATGTTTTCCACTCTATCCTTCCACTACAATAAACAAACCACAACCTCGCTTAGCACCATGTGTCTTTCTTAGATATCCGTCAAACCATCGAGGCTATAAATGTCTAGAGTTATCTTCAAATAAAATTATTATTTGTCACCATGTCTTGTTTAACGAAACCACATTTCCTTATGCAAAGCTGCATAATGCCAATCTCCTATATACACCTTCCTATACAATGATTTGTCTCCTTACATAATAAACCACATCATGACACAAGACCAAACCGACCCATCTAATTGTCCACCGGCCCAACAACCAAACTGCACCTCCCCTCCTACTTCTAGCTCACAAACAGTCGAGCACAACTCACTTCCCTCACTCATTCAACCCGAATTTCCTATTTCCGATCATCCCAGATCACCTCAAAACTCTTCATCGCTATCCACACCCCCTCCACACAACCACGACCTCAAAATACTCTTACCCCATTTTCCAGCCCACTGTGCACACAGACACCAAACTGATAACTACGAGTCAACATGACATCTTTAAATCTAACCAAAAATATTATGGCCTTCACACCCATGTTGCAAAATTCCCTTTACCTAGGAATCATGTGTCTACACTCAAAGGTCCAAATTGGAAAATGGCCATGGATGATGAATATAATGCTCTAATTAAAAATGAGACGTGAGATTTAGTACCACGACCACTTGATGTTAATGTTAATTGATTTATGTGGATTTTTAGACATTAGGAAAAATATGACGGTTCTTTTGAGAGACATAAAGCCTGACTTGTAGGTGATGGTGTAGTTCAACAAGTTGACATTGATTGTGGATAAACTTTTAGCCCACTTGTCAAATCGGCTACTATCCGTACAGTTCTCAGTATTGCGCTCTCCAAATCTTGGCAAATTCATCAATTGGATGTCAAGAATGCCTTTCTACATGTAGAACACAAAGAAACTGTCCATATGTATCAACCATTAGGCTTCAGGGATTCAATAAATCCTAATCATGTGTGTCGTCTACATAAATCACTATATGGGCTCAAACAAGATCCACGAGCTTGGTACAAACGATTTGCAGACTATGTTTCATCTATTGGCTTTTCTCAAAGCAAGTGTGATCACTCTCTCTTCATCTACAAGAAAGACACTCATATGGCCTGCATCCTCCTTTATGTCGATGATATAATCCTTACTGTCGCGGTGATTTTTGGATATCAAGCTATTAATTAGCGTTGACTCGCAATTTTAATTTCACCACTGATCTTTTATTTTTCCGAGGAAAAGGGAGAAAGTTCGAAAAAAAAACCCTATTTATTAGAGATCAAAGGTCCGGGGGTTGGTTACGCAAAGGGAAGATATTAGCACCCTAAACGTCTATAGTACTCTATAGGAACCTCTTGTTTTTATTTATCTTTATGCTAAAATAATTATTTGTTTGTAAATAAATGTTTAAGTGTGAAAAGACTAAAGAGATGAGAATAAAAGAAAAGAAAAATGTTTTTGTTATTTTGTTGATTTGGAAAGACAAAGTCTTTTGCCTACGTACCCGAGCGGGATCAAAATCACGTAGTTCGGGGTAAAAGAAACAAGTGATTGGTTTTGGTTGATTTTAAAGTTTGAAAAAAAGTTTAAGAAAGATAAAGAGGCCGTAAAGGCATAGAAGAAATAAAATGAAGTGAGTTTGATTGATTTTAAATTGAAACAAAGTTTCATTGATTAAAAGTTGATTGAAATTTGATTAAGAAAGAAAGGATAAAAATTGACTTTTTTTTGAAGTTTGGATTATAAAATGTTTTTGGATTTTGACTTTTTGACTCTTTTTTTTTTGTGAAAAATTTTGATTAAGTCCTAAGGTCCAGAGACTAAGTTATGCAGAGAAAGTCCAAACGCGCCGGATCCCTCAAAATGACGTTGGATCAAGTGAGGGTCCTTTTCCTCGGATACGATCAAAATTACAATATCGTCCTCGACATAAAGCATAAAAAATAAATGTGGTGTCGGTGCATATTCTCATTTATATTTTTATTTACATTGGACCTATATACATTCTAATTGGCAATAAAATAAATGACAAAAATAATAAAAAGTAAAAATAACAATTGCAAATGCATTAAAATAAATATGCTAGAAGAAATAAAAAAAAATGCATGAAATGCAAAACAATAAATAAATATGGTGCATAAAATAAATAAAGAAAATAAAAATGCAAGACATAAAATAAATATGATGCTGAAAATAAAATAAAGAAAATAAAGATGCAAGACATAAAATAAATATGATGCAAAAAATAAAAATATGCAAAACATAAAATAAATATGATGCATAAAATAAAAAAAATAAAATAAAAATGCAAGACAAAAAAATAAATATGATACTGGAAAATAAAAATGCAAGACATAAAATAAATATGGTGCTGGAAAATAAATAAAGAAAAAAAAAATGCAAGGGCATAAAATAAATATGATGCATAAAATAAAAAGAAAATAAAAATGCAAGACATAAAATAAATATGGTGCATAAAATAAAAAATAAAAAAAATGCATGGGTACTGGAAATTAAAGGCAATAAATAAAGTGCATAAAAAATAAAATAAATAAATAAAAAATAAATAAAAGTGCAAGAAAAGAAAATAAAAATAAAAAGAAAAGAGAAGGAGAAGGGGGGGTGCAGAAGTAGGAGAGGGGAGGCGCAAGTAGCAATTGAGTAGAGAAGAGGAAGAGAAAGAGGCTAGGCCGAACTCGGGCCTGGCTTATGGTAGGGCTTTAAAAACTGATTTTCTTTCCTTTTACTTCATTTCTCTTCTTCTTCCCTCTCTCTTCACTTCCTTCTCACTAAAATTCTCCCTCTTCTCACTACTATTCAGTCCGGCCAGATGAGCTTTCCGGCGCGGTGGCCGCCGGCCTAGACGGCGGCGCCACCGTGCCGGAACCAGAAACCTTCCTTTTTTAAAAAAAAAAATTAGAGTTTCCGAATTCCTTTTTCTCACTCTTACCGAATATCACCTTAGATTCTTTGAATTCTTTTTAAACAAACCTAGATCTAAGTTTTAAGTATTTTGAAAATCTACCTTGTCTGGCTTATTTTTGATTCGGCTTTGATTCTGATTGTTGATGACTATTTTTGGTTCGGTCTAAGCTTGTGAGGGAGAAGAAAAAGAAAGAAAATTAGGGCCGGTGCGTGATGATTCACGCGGCTGGTGTAACATCCGGTGGCTCCCAATGGGCTGGCCTCCCTATCTTTCAAGGGCCGAGATGTACTCATGGACTTCTCCACCCCCCAAGTGGAGTTTCATGCCTTCTGTGATAATCGAACCACGTACCCTGGAGGCTATAAGTACATGGCCAATGCATTCCCACTACCAATTGACGCCTTTTTTGTAACATCCGGTGGCTCCCAATGGGCTGGCCTCCCTATCTTTCAAGGGTCGAGATGTACTCATGGACTTCTCCACCCCCCAAGTGGAGTTTCATGCCTTCTGTGGGAATCGAACCACGTACCCTGGAGGCTATAAGTACATGGCCAATGCATTCCCACTACCAATTGAGCTACTAGCTCAATTGGTAGTGGGAATGCATTGGCCATGTACTTATAGCCTCCAGGGTACGTGGTTCGATTCCCACAGAAGGCATGAAACTCCACTTGGGGGGTGGAGAAGTCCATGAGTACATCTCGGCCCTTGAAAGATAGGGAGGCCAGCCCATTGGGAGCCACCGGATGTTACAGCTGGTGGTTGTGTTTGTATGCTGGTTGCGTGAGTAAGATGGTACTGTTGGCGTGATGGGCTGAGTTGTGGGTGAGATGGCCGGGTGTGTGAGTGTGTGTGTGTGTTGAATTTTCTGATTTTTTTTGTCTCCCGGTGGCCGGAATTGGATTTTATGGTGGCTGTGTTGGTGGTTTATGGTGGTGGAGGTGGTTGTTGTGTGGTGGTTCTGATTGGTACTTTCTCTGACACGTTTCTCCCTCTGAACAGTACCATTAATGGTACTATTTATAGTAAAGGACTGGACAAAAAGGACCAAAACGCCCCTCTGGGCCTGGACTGAATAATTGGATAAAAAAAACTAAAAACAAACACTAATCAGTAAAATAAAAATATTAATAATAAAAACAAAAATAAAAAACAAAAACTGAAAACACTGAAATAAAAGAGAGAATAAAAAAAAGGATAAAATAAAAATAAATAAATAAGTAAAAAAAACAATAACTGATAAAAAAAATAATAACAAATAAAAATAAAACGGTCGCCTTCGGAACAAAATATGAGGTATTTTAAAATACCTCCCTGCCGAAATTTCGTCTGAAACGACGGAAATTTCTGGCTTAAAAGAGGAGAGAAACGAATTGAACACGGGTCAAAAATGGGGTATGACAGATGCCCCTATTTAAGTTTCTTCGTTTCGGAGATTTAAAAGTAAAATTTTTTAATCGACGGGTCGAAGAGACTTAAATACAGAGTACACCATTTTTGACCGAATTCAACTGCAAAATGCTATGAATGTAATGCTATGCATGTGATGATATGCATGTACTGCTATGTGAATGCTCGTGATGCAAGTATGAATGCAAGACGGCAAAAATTATTCGACTGGGGATAACAAAACAAAAGGATACCCGAGTCTGTTAAAAGAAACGGGGTCCGACTCCACTGGGGATAACACGGTTTCACTGGGGGATAAATGCCAGCTGTTCGGGTTAATACCGAACTGCCGCTGACAACAAAGGAACAACGATAAATGTCAGCTGTTCGGGTTATTGCCGAACTAGCCAACTGACAAGAAACAAAGATAAATGTCAACTGTTCGGGTTATTGCCGAACTAGTCAACTGACAAGAAACAAAGAAAAATGTCAACTGCTCGGGTTATTACCGAACTAGTCAACTGACAAGAAACAAAGATAAATGTCAACTGCTCGGGTTATTGCCGAACTAGTCAACTGACAAGAAACAAAGATAAGTGTCAACTGTTCGGGTTATTGCCGAACTAGCCAACTGATAAGAAACAAAGATAAATGTCAACTGTTCGGGTTATTGCCGAACTAGCCAACTGATAAGACACAAAGATAAATGTCAACTGTTCGGGTTATTGCCGAACTAGTCAACTGACAAGAAACAAAGATAAATGTCAACTGTTCGGGTTATTGCCGAACTAGCCAACTGATAAGACACAAAGATAAATGTCAACTGTTCGGGTTATTGTCGAACTAGTCAACTGACAAGAAACAAAGATAAATGTCAACTGTTCGGGTTATTGCCGAACTAGCCAACTGGTAAGACACAAAGATAAATGTCAACTGTTCGGGTTATTGCCGAACTAGTCAACTGACAAGAAACAAAGATAAATGTCAACTGTTCGGGTTATTGCCGAACTAGCCAACTGATAAGACACAAAGATAAATGTCAACTGTTCGGGTTATTGCCGAACTAGTCAACTGACAAGAAACAAAGATAAATGTCAACTGCTCGGGTTATTGCCGAACTAGCCAACTGATAAGACACAAAGATAAATGTCAACTGTTTGGGTTATTGCCGAACTAGTCAACTGACAAGAAACAAAGATAAATGTCAACTGCTCGGGTTATTGCCGAACTAGTCAACTGATAAGACACAAAGATAAATGTCAACTGTTCGGGTTATTGCCGAACTAGTCAACTGACAAGAAACAAAGATAAATGTCAACTGCTCGGGTTTTTGCCGAACTAGTCAACTGACAAGAAACAAAGATAAATGTCAACTGTTTCGGTTATTGCCGAACTAGCCAACTGATGACAAGAAAAAGGTAAATGCCAGCTGTTCGGGTTATTGCCGAACTAATCAACTGACGACAAGAAACAAAGATAAATGTCAACTGTTCGGGTTATTGCTGAACTAATCAACTGACGACAAGAAACAAAGATAAATGTCAGCTGTTCTGGTTATTGCCGAACTAGCTAACTGATGACAAGAAAAAGGTAAATGTCAGCTGTTCGGGTTATTGCCGAACTAATCAACTGACGACAAGAAACAAAGATAAATGTCAGCTGTTCTGGTTATTGTCGAACTAATCAACTGACGACAAGAAAAAGGTAAATGCCAGCTGTTCGGGTTATTGCCGAACTAATCAACTGACGACAAGAAAAAAGGTAAATGTCAACTGTCCGGGTTATTGCCGAACTAATCAACTGACGACCAGAAGCAAAAATAAATGTCAACTGTCTGGGTTATTGCCGAACTAGCCAACTGATGACAAGAAAAAAGGGAAATGTTAACCGTTCAGGTTATTGCCGAACTAGCCAACTGATGACAAGAAACAGAGGCAAATGATGCACAAGCTGTTCATTAAAGAAATTGCCACTTGGCGGAGAGAGGGTGACATCTTTGGACCAGACACACTGGGGATGACATTTGGGGAAAGAGAGGGTTACAAATTATTCATGATTGATTGATATGGGAAGATACTCAAAACAAGACTCAGGGTGGTTAAGACAACCATGATGTTGCTTGTATGCATGAATGTGTATATATATGAATGTATGAATGCATGTATGATTTATGTGACTGTATGACTATACGAAGGATTGATTTGTGTGATAGTGTAATTGATGAGACAAGATTGGACAAGTACAGTGGGGAGCGGACCGACGACACAGTACAAGCACTCGGCAATCTTTATTGGGGATGATACCATTGGAGATATATCAAATCATTGACGAGGTAAGGCCCGCCATATGCAACAATTGATGGGGAGTAATCACTTCCTGGAGAAGACGGTTACAAATTATTCATGATTGATTGAAATGAAAAGATAATTGAAGCAAGACTCATGATAGTTAATGCAGTCATGTATGCATGATATTGTCTTTATTGTATATGCATGAATGTGTATACGCATGAATGTATGAATGACGACACGACTTGTATAACTATATGGAGGATTGACTTGTATGATTGTATGAATGATAAACTTGATGGAACAAGATTGGACAGGTAAGATGGAAAGTGACCCGACGTCGCATCACAAACACTCGGCAATCTTCAATGGGGATGATGCCACTGGGGCATATCAAAACAGTGACGGGGTAAAGCCTGGCATATGCAGCAACTGATGGGGAATAAACATTTCCTGGGGAGAGCGTGCCAATCCAAAACCCTGGTAGAAGAACTGATGCTTCTGTGGTCATGCTTATTTTTGTTTTGTCTTGTTGTTTTTTTTTTTGAGTCCCTAATTTTTGCCTGGACCGCCCTTTCGGGTTTTCAGCCCACCGGGAATATATTCTTTTGTATGCCCCTAATTTTTGCCTGGACCGCCTTTTCAGGTTTTCAGCCCACCGGGACGCTCCTTTTTGCCTAAGCCGCCCTTTCGGGTTTTCGACTTACCGAGCTCTTTTCTTTTCTTTTTTTTTTATATATTTCTCTTTGTATTCTTTTTTAAAAGCAATTGACCACGTTCAACCTGCAAGGTTTGTCCGTTCTCAGGATAGCTGTTGACGCACTCTTCACTTATTCACGAGTTCAAAGAAAATGTGTTTTGTCGTTTGTGCTTTTCAAAAAAGACATGAAAAATATTTATGATTTTGAAAAATATTTTGTTTCAAACACTACCATCAAAATTAGAAGAAGTTTTTTTTTTAATAAACTGAATAAATAGGAATTCCAAATGAAAGGCAATAGGCTCAAATTTATTTAGAAGAGTGGTGACCCGCCAATGGCATGGCTCCACGGATCTTACAAAGTTTGGAAAATGGTAAATATAAGGGGAAGGTACATTGAACACAATAACCGTTATTCTCCCTGACAACTTTGAATTTCACTGCTTGGATGCTTCAGATTCAGAGTCTCTTTGACATTCAATTTGCCCCAAGTGAGTAGAGATCAGACCAATGCAGTTACTTTGTCTTTTGATCCTTAACTTTTGCATAGATCGCCCTTTCGGGTTTTCGACCTATCAGGATGATTATTTTCTGTTTTATGTCTCTAATTTTTGCCTGGACCGCCCTTTCGGGTTTTCGATCCATCGAGACGCTCATTTTTGCCTAAGCCACCCTTTCGGGTTTTCGACTCACCGAGCTGTTCTTTTATTTTTTAGACAAAGTATTTCTTGACTGCATCGGCATTCATAGGACGGGGAAGCTCGTCACCATCTATTGTCGTAAGAGTCAAAGCGCCACTGGAGAAAAACTCTCTTGACGACATATGGGCCTTCGTAATTAGGCGTCCACTTGCCCCTGGAATCAGGTTGAAAAGATTGGATCTTCTTTGAGCACAAGGCCTCCTTCTTGGAGCACACGAGGACTGCCCGTGACACAAAGCATTCATGCGTTTCTCTTCAATCAAGTTTGAACTGATCATACTTGTTTTGACATCATTCAGCCTCTGATAACTTGGGCTTCCATTAGAAACTTTCATACCGTATACCAGAGAGAAAAGGGGTTGCCCCTGTTGAGGTACGCACTGAAGTACGATATCCGCGTAAAAGCATTCTGTAACATCTCATGCACGTCCTTGTAGGTGGTTACCATCTTCTGCACCATCCTTTATATATATTTTTTTTGCTTTTGTTTTCTTTTTGCTTTTTATTTTTTTTGTTTGATTTTTGCTTTTGATTTTTTTTGCTTTTGCTATTGTTTTTTTTGCTTGTTTTTTTTTTGCAGCCTCGATGGCACCACTCATCTGGAATTTTATCAGGAATACCGTAGCAGCAGTCCCTCGGAGCCCAAGTTTATCACTTTCCGTGTTTTTTCATGAGACTGAATAATGTTCTTTTCATATTCTAGTAACAGAGAGATCTTTTCGAGAATTCCTTCATCCTCCTCCTCTTCAGCCTCGCAAACAGGGAACTCAAAGTCGGGAGAGAGCATAGGGCTACGGTGTTCAACGGGCTTATTGGTGCTTAGTCTGCATATGATTGATGATTGATTTTAGAAGATGAGTGAACAATGCAGACTTTTTGAAATTGATTGAAAACAGAAAATAAAAATAAGATATTTTTGGGTTTTTTGTGTTACCATTTTCCAGAAAAAGCTAAGAATAATAAAAACATAGTCAGGAACAAAACGACTTCTTATTTAATGATGGGAATGCATGAAACAAAAGCCCTAAAAGTTCACCTTCGTCTCGGGCAGAACGAAAGGATTTTTTGAAAAGACAAGACAACAAAACACTTTACTTGGACCTATGAGTAGCTGAGGAAATGTCAACAGCGATCCAATTGCAGTAATCTCTGCCACGTGTTACAAAATTCACTGCCACCTTCTTCAACAGGGTGAGCTTCTGGGCAATCTTGCACCAAATTAACAGATGGGGTCCCATGGCCAGGTAGTAGATTAGCTTGCACACTGGAGTTCGACTCTTTGAAGGACAAGATGTTAGCCTGGATCAACTTCTGGACTTCGGCTTTCAAGGCAGAACAATGCTCAACGTCATGACCGGGTGCCCCTTGATGGAAAGCACAAGAAAGATGAGGTTTATACCCCCTTGGCAATCTTTCAGGTACCTTAGGAGGTGCCTTAGTTTGAACAAGATTTTTATCAAGCAAAGCGGGGAGCAACTCTGCATATGCCATGGGGATTGGATCAAAATGCGATATTCGCTGAACCCGATTCTGTTGTCGAGGCTGTTGTTGATGATGTTGCTGAGGCTGCTTATGGGCCACCATACTTACCTTTTGCTCTTTCTTTCCTGAAAAGCCATTCCCAAGCCCCTTTGTACTGCTGGCAGCAAAAGCACTTTCCATGACTAAACGTCCTTCTCGGACTCCTTCTTCCAGACGCATTCCCATATTTACCATCTCGGTGAAATCTGTTGGCGCACTGGCAACCATCTTCTCATAATAGAATTGACCAAGGGTCTTCAAGAAGATTTTGGTCATATCTTTTTCTTCTAAAGGCGGGATAACCTGAGCTGCCACTTCCCTCCAGCGTTGGGCATACTCCTTGAATGTTTCTTTATCTTTCTGTGTCATTGCACGGAGCTGATCACGATCTGGGGCCATATCCAAGTTATACTTATATTGGCAAATGAAAGTCTCACCAAGATCATTGAAAGTGCGGATGCTGGCACTGTCCAGGTTCATATACCATTTCAAAGCAGCACCAGTCAGACTGTCCTGAAAGAAGTGGATAAGAAGCTTGTGATTATCAGTGTGCATAGACATCTTCCTCACGTACATCACCAGATGGCTACGTGGACACGAATTCCCCTTGTATTTTTCAAAGTCAGGGACCTTGAACTTAGGCGGTATTACAACGTCAGGAACCAAACAGAGTTCTCGAGCATCTTTGCCAAACAAATCTCTTCCACGGAGGGTTTCAATTTCCCGTTGCATTCCGTCAAATTTCTCTTGAAGCTCATCTATCTTATCGAAGGCTCCAACATTTTCGGCATGAAAGATAGGCTCTGCCTCTTGCTGAGCAGTGTGGATAAGAAGGGTTGAATCAGGAAAGGTGAAGCAATGGTAAAGTGGCTGTTCAAGAGTAGTGACAAAAGGCTGAGGAACTGACGCCTGGGCTTGGGAAGCTAACAAAGCATTCATCATGGAGGTCAACTTCTCCATCCCCTCCCTGAGACTAGCTACCTCTTCCCGGAGGTTTTGGTTTTCTTGCTCTAACAGATCCATTCTTTTTCTCTGATGTGCTCGAGTGTTGTGAATGCGAGTAGGCTTGCAATGAACACGCCGGGCCACTTCCTTTGACTGCGGCAGATTGACCTTTTATTGGTGAACAAAGTGTAAGACTCGATTTGGAAACTATGAATGCAGTATGATGCATGATTATGCTTATGCAAAAAGAGGTTTTGTTATCGAAGGACTCGTTGAAGTAATTGTAAACATCATAGTTTGGACGTTTCATTCAAAATATTACAAACAATCCCCTTTTTAGAGACAAAGCCAAGGGATATGCTCAAAAAGTTCATCAATAGAAATCTTAAAAGGACCCCGATATTTCAAACTTGAAGGAGCCAAATGATCTCTTATAACGAGCTTGGAAAATCCTCCGGACTAGTCATTAAAGATCCTAGCTTCCTTGAGTTTGTCAAATCCGAGTTTTTGAGTTGTACTTCTGAGTATTTCTCTTTGTGAGGTTCATTCCTACGATGTTTACAACAAAACTTGTCTAAGTCCTTAGATACTTGATGGTAAAAATGTTTATGAATGAATGCATGCATGCATGATTATGCTAAAGAGCGGAGAAAACATGGTGAGGTTAAGTCCATAGTGTTGGAGTCAAGGGAAAACACGCCATTTGGTAAGGACTATGGTTTCATATGTACCTGTATCACGGGTTCTACCAAGTTCTCAAAGTCCTCAACCCCTTCCAAATACCGTCGGGTTACGAGATTGACTCCCGATCCAATAATATTTGTAAGAAAGTCTCGTTTGAGTGTAGTATCGCGTATCAACTAATTCAAGATTACTCTTGGTTAGCCACCGCACTACGTCCTAAAAAGGCCAAGATGGGTTAAAGGTAACTAAAGGTCCTCAACTTCATGGGTCACTTGAAAATATCAATGCCGGACACGACTTACTCATGCCGACATAGTATACTTCCAAGGTTCCTCCATTGAGTGGGGTTATCACATGTGCCACATCCGAAATTTACCCTCGGAAAGACACTTTGATTATACCACCGTCCTATCTTATGTTTCCCTCAAGTCCGGGTGTAGGACTTATCTCACCACTCACGTAAAAAGATAAACACTTAAGCACATATTCACAATTACAAGTAATAATAAAGCATAAAGATAAAGAAAAGCAAGATAGGTTTAACCCACTTAGGATTTTGGTCCCCAGTGAAGTCGCCATTTTTCTGTCGCGGTGATTTTTGGATATCAAGCTATTAATTAGCATTGACTCGCAATTTTAAGCTCACCACCGATCTTTTATTTTTCCGAGGAAAAGGGAGAAAGTTCGAAAAAAACCCTATTTATTAGAGATCAAAGGTCCGGGGGTTGGTTACGCAAAGGGAAGGTATTAGCACCCTAAACGTCTATAGTACTCTATAGGAACCTCTTGTTTTTATTTATCTTTATGCTAAAATAATTATTTGTTTGTAAATAAATGTTTAAGTGTGAAAAGACTAAAGGGATGAGAATAAAAGAAAAGAAAAATGTTTTTGTTATTTTGTTGATTTGGAAAGACAAAGTCTTTTGCCTACGTACCCGAATGGGATCAAAATCATGTAGTTCGGGGTAAAAAGCCGAGTGATTGGTTTTGATTGATTTTAAAGTTGGAAAAAAAGTTTTGAGAAAGATAAGAAGCCGAAAGGCATAGAAGAATAAAAAGAGGTGAGTTTGATTGATTTTAGATTGAAGAAAAAGTTTTGATTGATTAAAGATTGATTAAAATTTGATTAAGAAAGAAATGGCAAAGATTAATTTTTTGAAATTTTGATTATAAAATGTTTTTGGATTTTTGCTATTTGACTTTTTTTGTGAAAATTTTGATTAAGTCCTAAGGTCCAGAGACTAAATTATGCAGAGAAAGTCTAAACGCGCCGGATCCCTCAAAATGACGTTGAATCAAGTGAGGGTCCTTTTCCTCGGATACGGTCAAAATTACATTATCGTCCTCGACATAAAGCATAAATAAAATAAAGGTGGTGTCGGTGCATATTTTCATTTATATTTATTACATTGGACCTAGATACATTCTAATGGCAATAAATAAATGACAAAAATAATAAAATTGCATTAAAGTAAATATGCTAAAAAGAAATAAGAAAAATGCATGAAATGCAAAACAATAAATAAATATGGTGCATAAAATAAATAAAGAAAATAAAAATGCAAGACATAAAATAAATATGATGCTGAAAATAAAATAATAAAAAGAAAATAAAAATGCAAGACATAAAATAAACATGATGCTAAAAATAAAAATATGCAAGACATAAAATAAATATGATGCATAAAAAATAAAATAAAAATGCAAGGCAAAAAATAAATATGATACTGAAAAATAAAAATGCAAGGCATAAAATAAATATGGTGCTGGAAAATAAATAAAGAAAAAAATAAAAAATGCAAGGCATAAAATAAATATGATGCATAAAAGAAATAAAAATGCAAGACATAAAAGTAAACATGGTGCATAAAATAAAAAAAATAAATAAGAAAAATGCATGGGTACTGGAAATTAAAGGCAATAAATAAAGTGCATAAAAAATAAAGAAATAAAAAAATGCAAGAAAAAGAAATAAAAATAAAAAGAATAGAGAAGAGAAAGGGGGGTGCAGAATTAAAAGGGAAGTGCAGAAAGTAAAATATTAGAAGAAACAGAAAAAAGAAATGGGCTCAAGATAAAACTGTGGGCTTAACAGATCAAATCTGGATCGTCAGATTGATCAAGGCGTCCAGATTTGATCATGAGGAGACAGAGTCTTAGCCATTAGATCAAAGATCAAAGGTCATAGAGAGAGCAGAATACGGTAAAACCAAGAGGTGAAGCGCATCTGATAAAAACAGGGGATAACAGTGGCCGTTAGATCTTGGATCCAACGGTCCCTCCCTGATGGTCCATAGGAACACAGAATACGCGCGTGCACAAAATAAAAGGGCCAAGGCATTAATTTAAAAGGGAAATACAGCATACAAACCACATAACTCTCATCTCTTTCTCTCTCTAAGTTTCAGAAAAAACAAAAGCTCTCCCTTCTCTCTTCACACGCGGCCGGAAAGGGGAATCCGGCGCGGCGGCCGCCGGCGGCGCCACCACGCCGGAGGAAGAAACTACCTTTTTTTTTAAATCTTTTTCGGTTTCTAAATTCCTTTTTACTCCTCTTTCCGAATCCGAGCTTAGTTTCTTTCAAATCTTATTAACAAAGAGTAGATCTAGGTTTTAAGTTTTGAAATGAAAACTACCTTTTGTTTTTTACTCGGATTTGGCCTCGGATTTGATTTGTTTTCAGTTTGTGGGTTCGTGTATGATATATGGCTGTTGTAGATTTTGGGTTTGTTTTGGCCGTGGTGGTGATGGCTTTTGCGTGGCTGGTGTGGGCTGGGATCCGGGTTGTGTTGTTAGTGTGGTGGCCGCTTGGCTTTGTGTATGATTTTATAGTGTTATGGTGAAGCCTGGCCGAATTTCTATGTTGGTTCTTGGTTGGATTTTGGTTTTTTACAGTGGTTATGTGGTTTATGATGGATTTTGTGGCTGAATTTGGTTTTCCGGTGGCCGGATTATTGCTTTCCGGTGACCGGGTTCTAGTGTGTTGGTGGTTGGTGGTGGTTTGTGATTTACTGTTCTGACTCAGGTGTCCTTGGGGTCCGTGAACAGTACACTCAGTGTACTATTTATAGTAGAAAAAGGACTGGATCAAATGGACAAAAATGCCCCTGGACAGTATTGGACTAAAAAATAACTGAAAAATAAAATAAAATGAAAACAGTAAAAATAACAGAATAATAATAAAAACGAAAAATAAAAAGAAAACACCTAAAAAAAGAATTTTAAAAAAGAAATAAAGAAAATAATAAATAATAATAATAAATAAAAAAACAAAATAAAACGGTTGCCTTCGGAACAAAAATGAGGTATTTTAAAATACCTCCCTGCCGAAATTTCGTCTGAAACGACGAAAATTTCTGGCCTAAAAGATGAGAGGAACGAAATAAAAACGGGTCAAAAATGGGGTATGACACTTACCACCGCTTCTGATACTCTGCGATAATCTATCATTTCACTTCTGAATTCCAAGTTTGCTATGAAAGATTTGGGACACCTAAGCTAATCTTGGGTATTGCAGTCACTCGCCATCCAAAAGGCTTATTCCTCTCACAGAAACAGTACGCTAAAGAAATTCTTACACGAGCTGGAATGTCTTCGTGCAAATCTTGTCCAACCCAAGTTGATACAAAACCAAAACTGAGTGCCACACATAGTACTCCATATGAGGATCCATCCCTCTATCGCAGCCCTGCAAGTGCCCTTCAATATCTCACATTTACTCAACCATATATTTGATATACAGTACAACAAATATGTCTCTTCATGCACAATCCAATGGAAAACCACTTGCATGCTCTTCGAAGAATCTTGCGAAACATTCAGGGGACAAGACATTATGGTTTACATCTTTATCCATCATCTACTACCTCCCTAATCTAATAAAAAGATGTTAATTGGGGAGGATGCCCTGATACTAGACGATCTACATTTGATTATTGTGTGTTTCTAGGTGATAACTTGCTCTCTTGGTCGTCCAAATGGCAACCCACTTTATCTCACTCTAGTGCTGAAGCCGAATACTGTGGTGTTGCCAATGTGGTCTCTGAATCATGTTGGTTACACAACCTTCTTCTTGAGTTACATTGTCCTATTTACAAGGCACCATGGTCTAGTGTGACAACGTCAATGCCATCTATCTCTCAGGTAACCCCGTTCAACACCAACATACCAAACATATTGAGATGGACATTCATTTTGTTCGTGAAAAGGTAGCTCGAGGTCATGTCCGTGTTTTTCACGTTTTGTCACGATATCAAATTGCGGATATTTTTACCAAAGGGTCTCCCCTTAATATTAAATCAAGATTTCAGAGACGGCCTCAACGTCCGTCAGCCTCCCGCTTCAATTACAGAGGGGAGTATTAGAATATGTATATATTCATTGTATGTTTGACTTGTAAATATGCATTCGCAATTCATTAGCCATGCATTATATTGATTAGCAATTATTTAGTTTCCAAAATAGGATTGACAATAATTGTATATTATTTACAAATCATATCAATGGAAATCAGGGAATTACATTCTTACAATATTGAAACACACTCAGACATTAAATATGAGCATCTCTTTCATACTATATTCAAATTTGGATTTGAGACGGTAAGAAAGATTAACTCTTCTATTAAACTAAATCCTGATTGGTATATAAAATTTCTTTAAATATGAGTTTTGCTAACAATTGTTTTATAAATATATTTTAAAGAATTTAATATAAGAATATCGTATTAAAAAAAACAACTTTTAACTTTTGAGGAATTGAATACATTACTTTCAAAACATTATTTCTTACTATTTTTGTATTTCTTAATATGTTCTCTCAAAACCCTTATTAGCATTTGCCTTAAAATATTGTAGATAGTTATCAACTTCATAAAATTATTAAACCTCGATCGAGTGAGTCAAATGAAAATGTAAAAGAGTTTGGAGAAAAAGTTTATACAAGAATCATCACGGTTCCCTTACTTTAATATTGTTACCCAAGTTCGTTGTTGTCCTTGAATATATCTAATTGAAATGGGACCGAACCAAAACACTAAGGCCGTATATGGGTCAGCCTTTTCAGCAAAACCAAAAGGACCCACCGCCCCATAAGAATGCACCTCCCTCACCCGGCAAAGCGTGCTCCCACTCCACATCAATTTCTTTTCCTCTCCACGTCTTCATTTTTCTATTACTTTATTATATAACATTCCTAAACTAAAAGAGAGAGAGGAGCAGCTTCAACAAGCATGTGGTGTGGCCCTCTTGATAATTGCAAAGCATACATAAATGATGGATCTAATCTAACCTACTATGTATTATAGTACTACTACAATTCTATTTTTTAAACTTACATATACTCGTGTGGGTATAGCATGCACGTTAGTTTGTAAATTTAAAAGGAAAATTAATGTGTCCACTCAAACACTTCACCTACACTCTCCGAGAGAGAGAAATAAAAGAGGGTGTTAAATAGGTGTTGGAGGAATGTCTTAATATAATCACTCAATTTCAAAATCCAAAAGTTGTGGTTAGCATGATTCTAACTTCAATTTCAAATTTGAGATTTTTCTCTTAATTCACTGTAGATGCACAAATTTTATTCTAAATTCTCGTTGAATTTGATAGTTTTTTTTTTTGTTATCTTGTTATAGATACAAAATTTTCGGTGCCCTTAGCGGTGCTTAATTTATGTCAGAGAAATGATGTGACACATAAGATGAGTCATTTCCTTCTAACCAATTTTTTATCCATACGCACAATATCAAACACGTGACCACTTATTTAAGTAACCCAAATCTCTTACACTTAATTTATTTTTGGTTGAGTTGGATAGTTTTAACCTTGTGTGAGTAGTGGTTCTTCTAATCTAAAAATTTTACTTAGAAAAGTTAAGATCCAAAAGAAGTACAAAGACATTTGTATTTGTAGTATCTCTATTGGGGATTGCTTAACCTAATAAGTAGTCTGACTTATTAGTGACCTCTATTTGGGATGAGTAGGAAGAGGAGCTGTTAGAAGAAGAGGTTGATAGAAGCGTTCTCTATCCTTTTACATAATAAGTGATTTTTTTGGGCAAGTTAATAAATGATTTAGTAAAATAAATTATTGATGAAATATAATAATATAAAGTTATTATTTGAACTTTTTAAAAAAAAAAATCGAGAATAGAAGGATGATTTGTGACTAAATGATGAGTTAAGAAGTGGAGTAATAAGAAGGTCAAATGTTCGATCATCATCGCATAAAAGCTAACAATACAAACATTGTATGTTTCAAAAAAGAATTAGTAAATTTTTTCGTGATGCAGAATCAGAAGACTTAAGTGCTTATTAGATATTAACATTAGTATATTACAAATAAGAGAAATGTTTTTTATACCAAATTTGAATAACACAATATATTTATACAATTTTTTACCTTTGTGTTATTTTTTTCTCTCACCTCAAGTCATTTATCTCTCTCCATGCGACACCCACACTCATTCGTATTTGGTGATGAGATACGATGTTGGATTTTTTTGTATAAATAACAAAACTGTAGAAATAAACGTATGATGTACTAATGAGGGGATTGTCGGTGTTTCAAGTGTGAGTAAGAGTCTCACACCGGATGCAAAAGTGGATGTTGAGCAACATATGAGTGAGAAGACCTATATACCAACTACCTTAAGGTTTTGCATAAAGATGTGGTGTCAAATTCTATTTATGTGGTTGTTCTTGGCCTAGTGTGATGATCTTCAACTTCCCTTACAACAATGGTATCTAAGCCGATGATTTGACCGACTTGTTGTATCAAAAATTTTCATGACCAAGGTGTTCAGGGGACATGTTCCATTGATGAAGCAAGCAATGAGAGTGCAAGTATATGTGAATTAAAAAAAACTTATGTTTGACGGGGAGTATAATAACCATACATAAGAATGGATGAACTCACACTATATGAGTGTATTATTGGTATTTAAAATGTGAGTAAATGTGTCACCTTGAATGAAAAAACGAATGTTTGACAACTTATAAGTGATAGAATCCATATACTCAAGTAAAATTTTAGATAAAAATGTGAGGTCAAATTCTTTTTATGTGATTGCTCTTAACTCAATGTGACGATCCACAAACTCCTCTCATAACCCGGAGCTAGCACCCACGTGGCCAATTAACATAGATAATCATTGAACTTGGCCTCTTCCTAGAGTAATGCTGAAACCCCATTTAATAGCATATTTTTGTACAGTACAGGTACGAAATATCCATAATTGATGATTCACTATTTACTCCATAAATGTCAATAGAATCCAACAAAAGAATTCAAAATGAGATAAGCCCCATGATATTTTGCCCCCCTTTCATTTATTATTATGTATGAAAACTGAAAAACCTAAGGTTAGATTTGAATCAAAATCCTAAGGCCACTTATACTAGATTGGACATTACCCATTTATTGTACGGTCAGGATCTATCTGTCGGCTATTTTAGCTCCTTCACAAAGACATAAGCTTCAATAATTCAAGATATAATATAATGTAACACAATTTGTTTATTATTAATACAACTGAGCATGACCAATTTTTAATGACATAGAAATTTGAGGTGCATGTGATTCAACTTAGCAAGCTATGCTGTTATGTTGATGATTTGTCTAGAGAAAACCAAGACCTTGTGATCCTCAAAAAAATTCATAATAATATAAATTTTATATAGTAGTAGTGCTAATAATGCGTCTATTAATTTACTTCCCTATCTTTACTGTTGCTACTAATTTAATATATCTACATTGCTGGACCTGTCTGAGGCATCTCTTCCACAAAAATGGAATCACATTGGTCAAGTCACTGAGATTTGTTTGGCATGCTTCTTCTAACCCCTCATGCAATATACATACCACTTCGTTTTCTGTGTCTTTAAAGGGAAAAAATAATCTTAAATTCTTACATAACAGTTTTGTTCTGTTTAATCTCCAACAGTATATAATAGCCAGAGCTTGATGGGGAATGTGAGAGCATATTAGCAGAGTTTTCATCAAATTTTAAAAAGGTTGTCCCTCAAGTTTTTTTGAAAGGATTAAGGAGGAGTTTCTTGTTTTTTTTTCAGAGATCTTCTTTTTTGTTCTGTTGTCTTCTTGTTCAGCAGAAAATTGTGATATACTTGAATTTTAGAAGGTTAGAAGCTATATTTCATTTCTTTCTACCTTTTGCTTTGGAATTATGTTATGTGCTTTCTTATCTTCTAACTTGAGTTATGTTTCATGTTCTGCTTTAAATTTTTCAGTTATATCATGTCATTTGTGTGATAGTTTAAAGCTATGTTGCATATTAGATTGTAGAGTGACTAAAGAAACAAATATAGAAGTGTGAAGAAATATTTTTGAAAGGTGAAACTGTGTTAACTCATGCGTGATGAATATGGTTTGGCATGATGCAATGTCAATGCCTAAAATCTAAAAAACTATACAAAGTTGCATTGCATAAAACACACTTTCCTTTTAAAACTTTAGAGTAATACAAAAGGTTGTCTGCACTAGTCTAACAAAGTTGAAATTCATCATGAATAGCTGCAAAAATTAAATAATATAATGTATCAGATGCCAAGAATGAGAGAGAATATAACTATAATGATGTTGCATCTTCAAGCATCCTTTTTTAATTGAGTATATGAAAAGAAGAGAAAAATGTTGCCTTGTGATCATACATTCAAATATTTCAATAATTGAAAGAATAGCTTGAGAAATGACATCATATACACATAAGAGAAGCTATTATTATGGTAGGAAAAAATTAACAGGTAAAGTTGTCTGGGAGATATTTTTTATTTTTTTGATGAGTTTCATTCAAATGTGGTCCAAAGTATTGGAAGGAGACAAATTATACTAAAAGGAAGTAGATGCCATCATTTTGTGCCAATGTTTCAAGAATCAATTAGACCATAAATATTTATGTGCTTTCCTAGAATCAATCCTATTTTCTATATAAACAACTTTTCATTAATCAACTCTATTCTCTTAGAATTTTCCTCATTTAAGCTTTAACATGTGTATGAAGGTAAACTTGGGACAAAGAAGGTTCAAAACTAGTTAGCCTCTATAGAATCTAAATTGATCATTGATGGAGAAGCTTGTTAGGTCATGTGACAAAGAATACATGAGGATGGCCATGTTAAAGCATGAAGAAACATTCAAACAACAGGTACTTCTCTATCTATTTCTCCGCGTTTATTCTTTCTATATGTACTAGTAGTTCAAGGTATTTGATGTCTCCGTTACTGATATTGAAGTTGCATAAGTCTTTGCTATAACTTATAGTACTGACCAATGCAGCTTCGATCATAGTCAAAAACTCATAGACATCAAAAAATTTGATGTCACGACCAATATTGAAGCTGCACCGGCCATTTGATGTCTATGTGAGTCTGTGACTATGATTGAAGTTGCATCAGTCGTTCTTGAATGCACACTGGCAAACAGAGAACTTTTTTTAAAACCATACGTCAATTGAGTGTTGCGAGAATTTTCTTTCAGGTATACGAACTTCATCGATTGTATCAAATACAAAAGATACTGATGCAAAATATGGAGGCAAGAAGAGGTGTTGAAGTAAAAGAACAAGAATGGTACTTCAAGAATGCAATTAGTTTAACTCAAAATGTAAATCATCATAAAGGTGGACAGGAAAAGGCTCAAATCAAATTTGATCTTGAAAGGCCTGCAGAGGAGCACACTGCAGAATCAGATGATGAGGGGCTAGAGATCATCGACGAGACTGAGATTGAGCTGACATTAGGCCCGTCGAGTTATAATCGTAGCAAGAAAATTGAAACACCACTAACTTCAGAGTCAGGACATAGTTTGTCTTCATCTTCAACTGGATCAAGTGATATAAACAAAACAAGAAGATGGAGGACACATCATAGCAATGGTATGAAAAGAGAAGAACCAAGTGGAATTATCAGAAACAGTTTTGGTATTGAAGAACAATTAAGACAAGAGAGATTAAAACAGTCACCTTGGTTTTTTCAAGTGATGAATCTGAACATGACTTAAAAAAGAAAAAAAAAATATATATGTTAAGGTCAATGTGATATATTTAAATTTTCTGTTAGCTAACTTTTGTGAATGATGTTTGTATTGTGTGGAGTTTGGAAATGTTGTGTCAATTGTTATCAAGTATGGTGGGGTTTGATATGTCACGCATTAAGACCACTATTTTACTTTTTGCGCACTGATACATTACTATTCATAAGTCACATGCCACTGATATTTTTTAGGTCCACAAGGTTCTAACATTCCATGTCACTGTCCTTCCATGGATATTACGGTGGACACAGCTTATTAAATTCTTAACAGTTTATCACCTAGGGAAGAACTTATTTACAGTTTTATTTGAATTTATCTTGCAACATAAGTAACATTTGTTTAAGTCTATGTTTGATAGAATTATGACCTGTTTAATGACTGTTATAGACTTATTTAATTAAATACTTTAAAAATGGGTTATAAAAACAGCTTATAATATATATTTATGAAAATCGTTTAAGCAAATCACCACTTTGATTATAGAAATAGCTTATATATAAGCACTTGCGACCTAAGGTAAAGAAATCCGCACCAGCGCATGACCAGTTGAGCTACGTGGACATTAATCAAAGTATCAACTTATCAATATTAAATAATATTTTTTGTTTGGAGGCCGAAAGACCTTAAAAAAATTCAAGGTCTTAAACAAGGGTTTAGGTCGTCTTATGCTTCAGAATTCTTGTCTGTTAAAAATATTAACAATTGTGGATGGTTTTATCTATGCAGCTGGATGGAATAAACACTATTGGAAGTTTTGGGGTAAGAAACCATTGCAAATAGGATTTACTTACTGATAATGTTATTGTTTTACTTCCCTAAACGAATTAAGTTGTTAAACAATTTATTTTCTCCAATAGTCTATTTATTTTCCACCCATCACTCACAAATCACATTGTTACTAGCCAACAAGAAGTTGGAGAACTAGTGCTTGTCTGCTATCAGATGAGCATAAGATTCTGTACCAAATATTTAAATTAGGTTTGTCCCAAAATATGTATTTAATTAATTACTACATTTTATGTCCTTATAGGATATGCATGAATTGTCTCTCAAAAAAAAAAAAAGGATATGCATGAATTGAAACCAAACCATGATCTCTTTCATTTTTGGAAGATAGACATTATTAATACGGACAGTGCTAGGTTGTCACTTGAAGTATAATCACATTTCTAAAATGCTTTTTATCCTAAAGGACTCAATAATTTAAAACATGCCCCACTAACTGCTGTTATCATACATTGTATTCTTCCAGGGATCTTATGGTCATTGGAAATATATAGTGCTATTGCACAATGTACACTGTTAAAGCTTATGGTCGACCCGCGTAATATTGGAAATGGATTCTCTGCATTCACACAGTCACGTTGTTGCGGATCTAGACTATTTGACTTCCTGTTTAAGACAATTTTTTTCGCAAAATCAAAATATAAGCTGTTCGATATCATGTGACTGCGTAGATGCAGGGTTATCCCGGCTACTCCTAACATTTATGAACTCATTCAAAATTTTATAAAGTTGTGCTTTGGTTACATTACACCAATAATCCTTGAATTATAAATATTTCAATTTTCAGCATGAAGCTATGTATGATATGACACTTTAAATATGAGTGAATTCAATGAGAATCCCCTACCTTTTTAAGTATGACACTTTCAAATATGCTTTCATTTGTTGCTTGCAAAGAAGGAATATCCTGGTACATGAAATTTTATATTGACTGAATTTACATGGTAGATCAGAAGAACAATGATTTTTCAAATGATAACAGATATTGAATTGATTTTATTCTTCTTGTTACAAAACAATAATGTCCCTACTCACAGGCTAGATTACAAAGCAATCAATAGAAAATTCATATTTTTTCACCTACCTTACCAGATTACATTTTTTTTCTTGTAGATGGTTTTTATTTTGATAGAATACAAATTACACATGTCTTTATCTTGACACAAGGATCATAAAAGATAATCTGCATAGCGCTTCCAGGAAGACTTATCTTGTTAACATGGCCCTCAAAATAAAGACAGACTTGTGCCATCAGATTCAGAATCATAGCTATGAAAACCATTGAAAATAAGAAGAGAAGAGGGAAAACAGAACTATTTCCGAAATGTTTGCCATGTAGTGTTTTTATTTTTCATTCATAACTATATGTAATACAAGGAGAAATCAAAGTCAAACCTAAAGTGTCAATGAAGGATATGCCCTACAGAAAAATACCAATAGCTTTCGAAGAATACTACTAGTCACTAGTTGACACTTCGTAAAATCAGGGGCTATTTTACAATTTCATGGTTGTATTTGACAATTCGTAAAAATTAGATACTATATCGAGTTATACTTACAATTTTGAGGACTAATTTTCCTCTTTACTCAAACTTTTTTGAAGACTCCGGCTTTCCTCTTGGCACATGGATGCATTAGTTAGTGTGTGAGTTGCTCCTTCCTCATACCTATAATACTAAGTCATGAATCATGCAATTATTGAAGCTTGGGATAGTCATTGAATGTTTGCTATTTTTTATGGTTTCTTGATCTTAATGTTTGTACTTGTTTGAAGTCACCTAAAGAATTAGGGTTTTTGATCAGGTATAAAGATTCATTTACCTAAAGAATTGGGATTTGAGTACTGTAGCAATTCTATATTTATATGTATAAGTCACATCACAGCCACACCATGTTGTCAATACAGAACACAGCTATTATCATTAACAACCACATATATATATACCTATATAACAAAATACCACTAACTAAGTGAACAAAACAAAACAATTACCCTGCAAATAAATATCTTACAAATGTTTTACCTTTCCCCGGTTAACGTTTCCCATGCATAATATCACGCACAACATAATAATACTAACATACTATCGTTTGTAATTCCAAAAAAGATAAAAACATCTTGCACAAAATCAGGATATGGAGTAGCGTCGAATCTTGTCTAGTTGTATGCGATCTTTGGGAAGTGCTATGACAGGATGAGCACGTTGAAAAGGAGAAAGACGGCCAAGTTTTCTGGAAACTGAGTTTAGGAATGATTTTCTAGGCAAAGGAGGCTTATCAGCTGAAGGTGATGAAGCATTTAACAAAGGACTATTAATAGGTGATTCAAGTACTGTACATTTTTCCATCTCTTTTATTTTTATTTTAAGCTTCACTATCTCTAATTTCAGTTCTTCGTTTTCTCTTCTTAATTTGGAAACCTCATTAGAAGCCGGATAAAGCTCAGATGAGTATACATTCCTCTTGTCAGGTGTTGAAGGCGAATCTGAACCTACGCTGCCAATGCCATCCATGTTGTCACGAAGACGTTGCTGTTCATAATAGAGAATTTGTGCCACATTTTGGGCAGGAAGCCTGTTGTTTTGTGCAGCGTGTGTTCGCGCCTCTCGCGATAGCTTCTGGAAATCCATCATACTGCAAACTTTCTTTCTGTCTGTGTCGCTTACAAATGGATGTGCCTGAGAATTTTGAATTCTAACTTTATTAGCATCGGTTTGTAATAAGAATTTTATATATGAGAAGAATTCTAGAGTTAAGTCCTTGATTTCAAGGATAGTACTATTGTAAGTTCAATTCTGTTATGTGGCAACTAAACTGTGATTACATCAAATCAAAGCCAGCTCAAATGTCCATCATGTTGTGTGCTTGTTCAAACATAGAAGTTATATCAGTAGGAAGTTTCTATTAGTAATGAGTAAATTAATAATGTTTCTTAAATACATGGTCTCCACATAATTATCTCTTTTAATGATTAGTTAGAACATAAAGTTTAGTTAAAATATAATAGTTTATGTTATTTGGGACATAAACTTATTAAAAAAAGTCAGTACAATTATTACAACAAAATTGTGTTATTCTGACACTCAAGTTATTCGATGACAATTTAGATGGTTAACACAGAATATATATGTGATTAATTGTTAATTAAATTGGCAAGGTGGTGTCACAACTCATTAATCATCATCTGAATACAATTAACCTTGATTTTGAACGTCGTTAACTATGCTTTTCAGGTGTTCAAATATATACAACATATTCATTATTAACCATCTAATCTGTGTTCGCATATAGACGGTTTTTTAGTTCTTCAAGATATTTATTAACCACAATTTGTGTTCGAAAATTGTGGTCAAGTATGATGGTTAATGAGTTAAACACCTTGTTATACTCATTAATCGTCTATTGAATATAATTAGCCACATATTTGAACTGCTTTAACCATCTAAATTGTTGTCGTAAATTAATGTCAAATTTGTGTGTAAAATATAATTTCTTTTACAATGCAACCATATTAGTATAGAACTGTACCTTAAGATAGATGTCTACAGCTCTATACATTCCATCTTCTGTTGTTCTTGATTTTTCAGGCATTAATTCAGCAAGACTGATAAACTTTGGAACTGATAAATTTCTCTCAGTCGCTATTTCAGCAAGGTAGCTCTCCAATAACTTTCCAACCCTAAAAATATCCCTTTGTGGAGAAGAACAATATTCATCATCTGCATTGTAATGATTTTCAATTTCAGATTCAAGGTAATTCATCATGATTCTTTGCACTGTATCTACATCAAACGATGTGTCGCCGCTAAATGAAGGAAAAAGAAGATCATCCAACACAGCCTGTCCTAATTGCATGGCTATCCTTCTCTCCAAATCAAACCTACAAGCAACAGTTGTCTCAAGATATATTGCTGCCTTAAGCCATAATGAAAGAAAGCTGACAGATATTGCATTCTTCTCCCTTGGCATAAGGCTCACTAGTGTCTCTAAAATAAGTCTCTTCTCATGCTCTTCATGTGGTTCTATATCCTTCCTTCCCTTTCCAAATATCTCCTGCTCCACAAAATAGTCAAGATTCAATATGTAAAACAAAGAGTTTAATATCATATATACTAACCGTATAAAAAAAATTTATACATGCATCTAATTATATTTTATCTAAAGTAGTGGACAAATATCTGCATGATAAGATTTGATTAGATGTATGTGTCAAACTTTTTTTAACAATACTAGTGTTAAGAGTCTCATATTCGATGGGATAAGGCCTAAATATAAGAATATAAGTGAGGTCAGTCTTCACCTTACAAGCTGGTTTTGTAAGAGTCGAGTTAAGCCCAATCCAAAATTTTAAGATGGTATGAGGGTCTATCTAAGATCTGTTGGACCACTTTCTACCAGGTCACAGGCAACAGGCCACTCGTGTCACGCTCTAGATGTCCTGTTTTGGGCGTGAAAGGGGTGGGGGGGTTATGTGTGTGTTAAGAGTCTCACATTGGATACAATGTGACCTGCAAATACCTTTATAAGGTAGGTAGTTCGGTAAGGTTAAAATCCAGATGTCCACTATCAGGCTACGCATCTTACAATCCAAATGTCCAATCCTGAGTGTGATGGGGTGTGTTATTGTCGAGATTTAATATTAAATTTGTGCGTAAAAATAACAAAACTTGTAAATAAAACCTAAAACAAAACTGATGTGAAAAGGGACTTACCAAACCTCTCAGAGATTTCTGTGAATAAAGCATTATAATAGGACCAATACCACAATTTTTAAACCCTCTAGCCATCATTGCAATTAGAACTCTTTGGAAAAAGTCAATTCTAAGAACTGTTAGATCTTCAGCCCACCAATCAACAGCTGGCCTCTGGTGAGAAGCAGTGGAAGAATTCATCACTCTTTCATTGCTACTACCATCACTTCTACCAGACGAACCAAACTGACTCTCCTTGGAAGCTATGTAGGCTATTGCATCTATGCATCTGCTAACTAATTTTGCTTTCTCTGCAATTGGAAGAAGAGTTTCTGATGTATGTAAGATGGATATTGCCCCTGACATGCTCTTGAGTGCAACTTCATTCAAGTAAGAATCAGTTCTTCCTACCAAATTTCCGACCGAATAATCTTCTGTCATTTCAAGATACTCGGCCACACATCGAAGCATAGCGATGTTTTCGACGCTTATTTCGAAGTTTATCCCGTAACAGAACTTTGCTGCTAGTTCAAATGCTTCTGATCCACCCGGGACATCGATGAGTTCAATTAATGGAACATCAGCAACAGCATCACTAGATTCTGAAATGAGCTTCCTTATGTGTCCACTTTTGGAAATTAATGGAAACTGCAAATTACATTAGAGTAATGAAAAATAATTCAAACAGCTTTAAGTACTATGTCTATACATATATCACTTATATCTTCCTATTACTATTCTTGATAAAAAAAACAAAAAAGAAAAAACTAAGAATTGCATGAACAACCAATACGCGGAGTCAACTAAATAGATCAAACGACGTCATAATGTTGTATCATAAAAAGGGCAAAGAATTGATTGAAAAAACATAACCAAGTACTAGAATTCATTACTCTCCATTTAATGATCCTATGATTAGTAAGTTTGATATTTGAGTTTGTTCACTACCTTGTGTAACGAATAGGAAGCTTCACCAATTTGAATAGCGACATCACTTGGAATCTCCTGGGAGTAATTCCTGTGATAAGTAGTTCAATTCAAAGGCTTTCAGTAATTTTCATCATATCCAAGAAAAGGTTAATATTAGCATTGGCAAATGCATGTTATAAGAGTTTTCGAAAACCAGAAGCATACCATTCACTTGTTCTCTTCATGGCACTAGAAATGGTTCCTTCTTCCCGCAACCGCGAAGGGTTTTATGTATCTGAAACTGCAATGCGACCGTGATTAAGGCTGTATTGTAATAGCTGCATTTGATCGCAATTTTCTGCAATATATGTATTTTGTGCTGAGTGGTGTGTGCTTTTATGAGAGTTTGAGTGGAAAAAGTAATAAATGATATTGTTGCATGTTAAATGATTGGGGTTTTACGGGGTCTATACTTTTTTTCAAGTTGTAAAGTCACTTTCATCCATAAAAACACAAAGGTGTCCTGCCCATTTTCCTTTACATGAATTGATTTGCCTGTTATTTCAGCCAGATTGTGCTAAACGTGAGTGTGACCAAAAGCAAAGGAAATTATTAACAAGAAAACAAATCAAAGGAAATTGTGCTTCACTGAAATGCAGTAATAATAGACATACAGACTCATCCAAATTCCCAAAAATGTGGAAACTGCCAACAAAGAAAATGGTTTATGGACCCAAAATAATTAAAGCTAAAGCTTTTATCATTCAATAACAAGTCAGTCCAAATTTTTAGTTAGAATTATTTAAATAAATGAGTCAGATTCAAGTCATCTAATTTTTTCACAAGTCAATTTCAAGAATTGGTCCGGTTCGACTCGTTTGAACCAATAATATGAATGAATTATTAACAAGTCATCCAATTTTTCCCAAGTCAAACTCAAACTGTAAGTATTTGTCTCGACTCCTATGATGCATTAACCATTCAATATAGTTGCTCTGAACATAATTGGTGATTCGAAGTGGGCCTGATTGACGAACGGGGTTGATGGCATGGCATGCAACGCAGGCTAGCATTTGAGCTCACACGAGGGGTGATACCGGAAAATACTCTGACGTTAGTTTTGAATAAGGTGGTTGAGAGATTTTTGGAATAGAGTATGTGTACCTTTCTTGATGCAGTTGGTTATTCACAGATGAGATCATAGGAGAATTTGAAAAGTCCTTGAATCCGCTAAGGGATTCTAACTAAGCGTGATTTATCGATCATCGTCTGATGCACGGGGAGAATTTGCTTGGGCGCGTTGATGACGTAATCTCTTAGCATACACATCCTTTACGTAAGAAACAAATTGGACTATTAATCTCCACAGATAATCATTTCGCCTTGTCCCAAGACTCGTGCTTGTTGGGCTGTGGACTGTCAATCTCATCATTAAGGGAACAAAGCCCTCTAGAAGGGCTCAACGCCCTCCAGAAGGGCCAAAAGGGCCCTAGGCGAGCCCACTAAGGGTGCCGCCTTAAAGAGCTTCTAAAACACTATAAACGTGGTTTTGGGCCCAAGTTACTTGGGGCCTAAGCCACGGAAAACCTAGCCCAAGAAAGGCTATAAATAACCCCTTGAGAGCACTCTCAAGGCATCACTTAAACGGTTCTAAACCTTAATTTTAGATATTGTACTCACGTGCAAGTACACAAACAAACATCCCTTGTTTGGTTACATAGTTTTATACGATAGATTTGAATTGGTAAGTGGGAAATATCGTCATTGTCGACAATTGGTCTCCCAATATTAGTGAACGTCTTGCTTTGGTTCTTGATTCCTCATCTGCTTTAAGATGCAGACTAATCATCAGACAAGAAGATTACTGGTATAAATCATTTTCATGATGATTTATTCAAAGGAACTTTGTTGGGTTGGCTATCCAAATAATGCAGCACAATTGCACAAACATTTCATGTCCATCGATCCATCAAATAAGGGACTACCCCACAAAACAAAAACATTGCTATATTGTTTTTGTTTTCAATGATCAATCCAATAAGGGACAACTCAAAATAGATTGAAAAGCATTATAACGACAAGAGCATGATACCTTAAAGTAGAGTACGGTCATGCTTAATTACACATCGCTTGTAAGATCAAAATTACTACTACTATTAGTTTCATTTTCCAACAATCATACATAACTTTAGGACATATATAGCAGGAACATCAATTATATGCAATCATGCACCATAATGTTTATTCCAACCCACAATTGTTTACTTTTAGAACATAGTAAAGTATTAGTAGGACTATTTACTTTTGCAGCAGAAATATACTTCTGTTACCTTAGCTGATTCAGTAATCTCTTCTATACACATGCAGAATATGTAGATCCCTCAGAATGTAGGTGCAAGTGTAACCAACCAATATTGATGGTTTGGTGCACTATTAAGCATTTACGCAGATTCACACGTTGACTCTGCAATTAAATTAAAAAAAAAATATTTCTTAAAAAAGTTAAATATTTTAATTTTTAGTATATTGAATAAATAAATTTTTATTTCGCCAAAAAAAAAGAATATACAAATTTTCATAAAATTTACTATTTAAGGTCAAGAGTGTGTCGAGAGCACTCGTGAGCATTTTCCTTTAGGCTTTGTTTGCGAGTTTGGAGGGGAAGAGAAGGAAGGATTTAGAAAGAAAAAAAAGAAGTAAGTGAAAGAAATAGAGAACATTGGGAGGAGAGGACTTTGGGGGACTTATTTTTGGCTTAATTGCACTTTTACCCCTATCTTTTTCCAATTGTGCGATTTTGCACCCCATATTTTTTTGAGCGATTTTGCACCCTATCATTTATCCCCTTTCTAATTTTGTAGCCTCTCATGTGTTTTTTTGCTGATGTGTTGAATTTTGCTGACATGTCCTTGCCATGTGTGTAATTTGTATTTTTTAAAAAATTAAAATTAACGTTAAGCTGGTGAATGCAATTTGACTTAATAGAAATGAGCTAACTCTCTCTTTTCTAAAGTTTCCCCTAAGCTGGTGAATGCACGTTAACGTTAAGAAATCTTCTTCTCTATTTCAATTGGAAGTTTCACTGGACACATCAAGGTTTTATGCTGGAGCGAAGATGCGATAGCTTTACGAGAGGCCAAAGAAGAATAGCTTGCTCGCCCCTAGATAATAAGCAGGAGAGGAGTGAATTGTTGCCTTTTTTATCCCGGTTTCTCCCGTTTGGACCTGGCGGAGTGGGATGGGGCTAGCCCCGCAGAAGAAGAGCAGAACCCGCCGTTGCTGTCCACGAAGTAGCAAAGGGCACCCAAGAATCAACATAAGCAAAATTCGGGTAAGTGGAATCCCTTTCTCCTGAATTCGTTCCTGAAGAAGCGGAAGAGGCAGAAGAATTGGTTGACCCTTTCTTTCATCTCCGCTAGCGCTCGATTAGATCATGAAAGAGCGAAAGAGCTGAGCTAAGAACCCCTTGCTGCAGTAGCAGAAGACGAAGCGAAGTCTGCTGCTTAATTTCCATATATAGAGGAGAGGGTTCCAGCTAACGTGCTAGCCAGGGTATTAAGATAGGGAGTTTGAGGAGGGTTGATTTTGAATTTGAAAGGGAGAGGATAGAAGAAGAGAAAGGTCGAATCTGAGATGAGGAAGATGAGGAGGGTTGATTTTGATTTTAATTTTAATTTTGATTTTAACTTTGATTTTTTTAAAAATACAAATTACACACATGGCAAGGACATGTCAGCAAAATTCAACACATCAGCAAAAAAATACATGAGGGGCTACAAAATCAGAAAGGGGGTAAATGATAGGGTGCAAAATTGCTCAAAAAAAATATGGGGTGCAAAATCGCACAATTGAAAAAAGATAGGGGGCAAAAGTGCAATTAAGTTTTTATATGGGGAACTAAAAAATTGTATTGGAAGAGGGTTTTGGGGGGTTTGGGAGGGTTTATATGAATTCTTCGAATATAATATATGTTGTTATAATATTCTTAAAATTAAAAATATATTAATCATAAGCATTAATTTATCACTCTCTAAAAGAAATACTCATTCAAAAAATGTGAAAGATTTATCAATTTTTTCTTATATTTCTCACCCCCTAAAGTCCTTCATTCCCTTCCCCTCCAAACTCGCAAACAAAACATTAAGGTCATAAATGAAAAGAAGGCTAGTAAATGACTTTTGTTATGTTTGGTAAAAAATATCTATATCGGATGGTTGGTAAGTTAGTGTATAACGAAAAATTAGTTGATTGATTTGTAATGTTTGATAAAATTAATAGTTGAACTAGTTTATAAATATGAAACAATATAAAATAATATTTAATTAGTTATTTGTTTTTTTCAATTAAGACTACAAAGATAAAATAGAGATACACAAATGAATTAGCTCGTAATAAACACAAGTTAATAAAAATAAACTATAAAATCGTTGGTGAGAGTTATCAAATGGATTTTCTTAGTCAAACTATCTTATACTAAGTGGATAGTATAATAAAGATATCTATCTATATCTATATATAAAACAAACTTGCTTATGTGGCAACTTCTTTGAAGACTTCTTCTTATGCAAGAATTGTGATGATGTGTCACTCTATAAAATGTTATCTCCTTCTCTTGAAATCTTGCTATCCTCCATTATTATATATCAATTTAATGATGATACAACTCCTAAAACAAAAACTCCTACATTTAATATTTATATTATATCTTATGCAACTAATTAAAAAAAAATTGAAGTAACGTAAAGTATATTTTGGTAAAAAAAAATTAACGTAATATCTATATTTGTATTGTCCCACAGTTTGTAACAAAAAAAAAAAAGTATTGCCACATATTATTGGTCAATATTAGTTTGATATGCTTCAACCAAATGTCATTATCTATCAATCTATCTATCTATCTATTTATCTATCTATCTATAAAATAAACTTGAGTCATTCTTAGACTTCAATTTTACCTATGTATCACCTCTAAAAAAACCTTCACATTTTTTCTTATAACTTTCAGTCTTTTCTTATTCTATCTAATCTAATCTAATCTAAAAATAATTATAATAATACAAGTAAGTTTTAGTTACAAAACTTATCATCATTTCTTAATATCTTTGTAGTTATTATTTATCCTCAACTAAATTAATTTAATGTTTGATAGAACTACTTATACTCTTAATATTCTTTATATTTACCTCATTACATTTTTAATTTTTTTAAAAAAAATTTGTAGGTTTTACGTCTTCTATATGCATTGTTAACTATTATTATTTTTGTCACCACCACAAAAAAACTATTGTCATTTTTGTAACCGAAAAAATAAATTTATTTAATTGGTTCCAACCTTTTACTATCTTATAAAAACTTCTAACCTAAACTAATTACTTCCACCCTTTCATTCACCTTATTTACTTAACCAATACTAAAATTCTACTATAAAAATCATTGCAATAACATGCAAAAACTTAATTACTCATTTTCAAAGGATGAAGAATATTTGGAGGAGAATGAAGGAGGTGTATTTCGTCTATCCCATAAAATGACCATATTTCATTCACAAAGACATATGTATAAGGTATATTGTAGCATTTATATTACCAAATAATATTGCAGTCTTTGGATTTAACTATGTATATTGTGCCTTGAACAAGTTAAATCACATGTTTGGTCTTTGTTTTAGAATTTTTTTTAGGGTGTTTGACATTTAACAATATATTATTTTACATGACTTTTTCCAATTCTAGATGTAAGCATTGCTTCAAAAGAAGAAAAAGGTATGTCATTTTGGAGGGTTCTTTTGTTTTGTTTTTTTAGCAAGAGGGATTTTATATTTGAATTGTTTTTTCTTTCCTCCTCATAAGATGACTAAGAATATAGAATTTCCTTTTTAAAGATATGAACTGGCAATATAATGTTCTACTCTACTTTCTCCAATTCTATAACCAAAAGAAGAAACAAGTATAATTACCATTAAATCAAACAAATTTTTAATGGTAATTATTCAATATTGGATATTATTCTATTATAAAATTGTAAAATCATTTGATCATTATTTAATAATATATTAGTTTAATAAATTGATTTTTATTTTATTTAAAAAAATCGACTTTTGAGTGGTTCATAGGTTATGAGAGTTTTGGTTGTTAAATGGTCTCAAATTTAATGGTTTGAATTGAATGACCATTATATGAGTGGTAATGATTTTATATTTTTAATGGTAGAATTAGGTCCATAAATAACCTTTTGTATAGAGTTTGCTTGCATCCCCTCATTAGAACAATATATTATCTAAACAGGAGAGATCAAAGAGCTTGGAAGAACAAATTACTTGAATGTATTTTACACTGTAACAATGATTGTAGGTAAACAATGGTTATTATTTACCATATTTATTTATTGATTTTTGTTGTTCTTTTGTTATCATAAATACAAGATCAATTATAGTTTTTAGTGGACTTCAATCTAGCTCTGGCGTTATTTTTATTTTGCAAAATTATTCATCCATGTTTCTAAGGGAATCATCTTCAATTTTTACTTTTAGTTTTTTCTTCATGATATGTATATCCCTTATAGGGCCAAGAATTATTCTCAATGCACACTCTTGCTTGGAACACAAAATTGTTTGACCAACCAGCAATGTGTTTCTTCTTATAACTTCTATGATACAATGAAGAAATGTCTTTCTTCTTATAACTTCTACTACACAATGATTTGTGACTTAGTTTTCTTTGGTCATTCACATACAATGTGAATTAGAAGACTAACAATGGGTTACATTATTTCTATTTTATGATAAGACCAACAGGTTTATGTACATCTTTAGTGAATACAATAACCTTTGATTTTCTTAAATTTTACACACACACACATACACAAACAATATAAATTTAGTCTACAAACTTTGAGGTTTAGCTTGAATGTAAAACTATCATGTATAGTAAATTTAAAATTTAGTTTCATAATGATAGAAATATTTTATATGATATTTTAATTTTTAAAAAAATACGGTAACTATTATAATAATTACATAGAGATCCAGTGGAAAGTCATTCTACTTTGATATTGAAATCATGCTAACTTTTTAACCTTTAAATATAATTTTTTTTTGTAATAACAATCTTAATAATAAAATTTAGTCCTTAGGTCGTATGTTTATTATTTTTTTAAAAAGTAAATAATCTTCTCAGTTTATTTTTTAAGGTGTTTCATCCATTAAGAAGAAAATGAAGGCCACTTAGCCTTAAAAATTCAGTTATTGTTGGCTCCCCAAATTACTTATAACATTTTCAAATGAAAAATAAGTAAGAATTATTTGATTAAATTGAAAAATATATAATACATTTAAAACATATTAATTAATGTTAAAAGATGTGAATTTCTTTAAAACAAACGAATAAATTTTAATGAATTTTTAATAACCATGTCATAGGTTTTATGTGCCAACTCTTGGACATTTTACTATAATAAGCTAAAAGTAGATTAAAAAAAGAAATAAAAGTTTGTGACAAAAACCTAACCCAGAAAAAGGAAATAAAAGAAATAGTCAAAAAGAAACGAAAAAAATGCAAAAGTATTGAGATCCAACCTTAACATTTATTCTAAATATTTGCATGCTCCAATTTTTATTTTACGATAATGTTCATACTTCTAAACAGGTCTATATTTTCTTAATACAAACAAAACTATATCACAATAGAATAGTCAATAAAGTTAATAATTGCTCTATAATGAGTTCAAACAAAGGAAATTAAACACAAATTTAAACAATTCTATTAATTTTTAATATAAAATAATATTTAATATAGTCATATTACCATATATTAAACATCTCCAAACACTAAATTATATGCAATTATGCTTATCAAAATTATGTTTTTATTTAAATAAATTATTTTAAAATGAATTATAATAAACACTAAACTAAAGGTGGATTGCTTAGTTAAAAAAGAAAAAGGAATGAAGGTGGATTGTGGGTTATTGAATGGATCGTAGTTTTAGAATGGAAAAATGGATTATATTATTTAGTGGTACATGAAATAGGGAGAAATAGAGTGTCAAACATGTTTGGTCAACCTAAAAACTAGAAGGAAATCCCATTTAAAATAAAAGAGTTTTTTCTTTGGGTTACACTAAAGTTTTTTCTTAATAAATAAAAGCGGATTACATAAAAAAAAAAGATTGCATATGCATAAAGAAAAAGAAAAAAAGTGTTTCTATGTTTAACTATAACATATCATTCTTTTTTTTTCATAAAAAAAAAAGTTTAGGTGAGTTAAACTTTAGAGGCTCACTATGGTTAAGGCTATTATCAAGATTCAGTTAGCACTAACATGAATACACTTATAGATCGTCCACCAAAGAGAAAATTGATCGTTGAATATATGGGTAAGTCAATTTCTTACCAACTTAATCAACATTCATTGATACATACCATTCCTTTTATCTAATTATATATGTCCCTTTTGCAATATTTCTTAGTCTCAAATCATTTGTCCCTTTAGAATACTATATAAAAATTATCATGAATAAACAAAAGGCAAAAATTAGTATCCTATATATATATATATATTAAGATTAATCAACCATTTTTGCCTCTTATATTATTTTCAAATTTCACAATAGTCTCTTAAATATTTTGTTTTTATTTTTATCTCTTAATTTATAAATGTTAAACACTTTTCGGCCTTAATTTTTTTCATGTTATATTCACAAAGGTTGACAACTTCATCTCCTTAAAGTATAAATGTTACACGTTTATTAATTATATCTATTTGTCTATCTAACTACATTAAAAAAATAATTTATCTTTGCAATTTGTAATTATTTTGAGTGTTCAAATATGCATATAATGATTTTCAACACTTTTTAAAAATTATCAACCATCAACTAAAATGTATTAATATATAATAGTTTGTATTAAAACTTATCAACACTTCTTAATCATATACTCCCTCCGTCCCAAAATATAAGCAAAAATTGGTCAACAAAAGATAATGTATTTGGTTCAAAATTTATACCAAATACATCAACTTATGTTGACTCATTTTTGCTTATATTTTGGGACGGAGTAGTATTTTAAAATATTTTTAACACGTATTATAACCAAACCCGTGCAACGCACGGGCTTTCCACCTAGTATACCATAAAAAAAAAAAACAATAAAACATTGTTTCACGCACATCACTCTGTTTGGTGGCTTAGGTTGTGCCACGCATTTCTCATTGAACCGTGGGAAATCCAAAAAATCCATTTCGTTAATGAACCAGTTATTGACAACAAAAACATTCATCTCTCAATATTCACCATAATGAACCTATCTTCCGCCTTCATACTCTCCCCAAAACCTCACTCATTCTCATTCTCAACCTCAATCTCTCCAAACCCAATTCAATTCTCCACAAACCCAATAATAACCCCCCAAAAAACACTTCACATTTACGCATTAACCACAAACCCACTTCCTCCAAACAGTCCTCAACGACTTCTCAAAGAACTCGAACAACACAAAAACAAAACAAACAATTCACCAAACAAAAAAACACCACCAAGAACCACAATTCTAAAACCACCCCTCCGAAACAAAAACCTCATCAACAGTCCCCAACTAACCCTATCCTCATTCCCCCTTTTAAGCTCATGTCTCCCTCACGCGCCTCTCAAAACCACCGACAGCGCGTGGATGGAAACCCACTTGTTAGAAGCGAAACAAGCCTTAGGGTACCCTCTCCAACCCTTTGATGAAATGCTTGGTGAAGAAGATAACCCTGCTAAGCAATTTGATACGCTGTTGTATTTAGCGTTTCAGCATCCCACGTGCCATGGGAAGGGGAGGCACGTGAGGTCTGCGCATTCGAGGTTGTTCTTTTTAGGGCAGTATGTGATTGAGCTTGCGTTAGGGGAGTTTTTCTTGCAGAGGTATCCGAGGGAATCGGTCGGGCCGATGAGGGAGAGGGTTTTTGGATTGGTAGGGAAGAATAGATTGCCTAAGTGGATTAAAAATGCTGGCTTGCATGCTTTGGTTTTTCCTAATGTTGATATGGATAAGTTGGTTAGGAAAGAAAGGGAGCAAATTGCCAAGTAAGTTTTAGTTACTTTTTTGTTGATGCAATGTGCCTCTTATAATTAGTTTATTAATGATTGTCAATTTTTTGTTTAATGTCGTGTGTATGTGTGTGCTATGCAAAGGGTGCGTGCCTTTGATTCGCAAAACAGTACAGACTAGTACTAGATAAGACCAAACAGGACAGAGAGAATATATTTTATGTTGGAAAATAAAAAAGGTATTTTGGTATTTTTGATAGTCTATATGCCGGAAAAAAAGTTGTCTCTGGTTTAGTGAGGGAAAGAATTCTTGTTTTTTGTCCACTGCCTTCTATCTATTTTGTTAGTCCCATGACCAGCTTCTAAATCAAGCAGGGACAAAAAAGTTGTCCAATCCAATCTCATGTTTTTTTAGCAAATCAAACAGTTTTAAATTAAGGGATGTCGTAAAGATTGCAGTTTTTGTAGTCCTGTTGCAATCTTTGATGTTGCAAATAATTGGAGTCAAATGTGGTTGATGCAGTCTCAATCTTGGCCGCGGCGATAACAAAAATCATGATGGCGTGGCTTATATTGCGCATGCAGACCTCTATTTAAAACCCTGGTTGTGGTGTTTGAATTGTTGAACACGAACTATGCATATATGTTTTTTTATGGACTTTTTGATTTTGACATGTCATGTTTGCTATCGTTTGATCCATATGGCCATTATTGCTTTGTGTTTTTAAATTATTGTGGGTAGTTGTCTCTGCTTATCTGGAAGAAAGCCTTTGATGTTTTAAATTGTAGTAGAATGCCATTATTTACAATATGTTTGAATCCAAGGGAGTCAAACAAAATAAAGAAATAGATGATATGAATTTGGCCACATATTTTAGGGGGGGTTTGTTGTCGCCTATTTGCTATTTTCTTATCTTATGGGGAGGATTTTGACATGGGGCCATCTTGGTTGGAGTCACCTGACTGGCTGGACAAACTGAATTGATTGATATGATCATAGGATTAATACTTTCTGTTTTTATTTGCTTGTAAGTTTCTGGTTGTTCTTCCTTGGTAATCTTTTGAGCAATGGAGACTTTAGATTTGAGAATTATGTTGATGTTATTCTGCTTCAAACAGAATAAGCTTGACTAACGGTGAAATTTGGATATACATCCTTATTCATCGGGGTCTGCTCTCTGGCTCTAATTGTGTTTTTTCCATGTGTCTTATTCTCCATCATATTTGCCATGAATTTGTGATATCAGATTGTGAGTAATTCTGAGGTCAATGATCCCATCTTGTTTTGAAGAGCAAGTTGTTATGATTCACGAATTGTAAATGATTAAATATGGATCTAGGGAAGATAAAAATATTGATGACCTTAATCAATTTACTGTCGAACTGATAGAAACCAACTGGTATTACTAGAGAAAATAGGGATAATCCCCAAATTACAATAGAATTCCTAGATTATTCGAAAGACTCTAAACTCTCCCAATGATAAGATGATCACCCCTGATCTCTCTTCCCTATTTATTGGCCACTTAAGTGCCTTATTATGTTTATTAACTAACTAACCAACTTAACATTCCTCTCACAAACTAACTTATCACGAACTATCTTAATCAATGGAGTCGGTCTCCCATGATATGTATCTGAAATGTAATTTTCACATACTATCTAAATATTTGTAATTGTATGTGCATTTGGCAGGTCTGTCTTTTGGGCCTTGTTTGGGGCAATCTATCTGTGTTTTGGTATACCGGAAGTGTATCGTGTTCTTTTTGAAGTTTTTGGAATGGATCCAGATGCTGAGGAATGCCAGCCCAGATTGCGGAAGCAACTTGAAGACATAGATCATGTATCTGCTGAATTTGAAGGCAAGCTAAGTTGGCAAGATATGGTTGCCTATAAGGCAAGTGCTACACTTATGTCATAGCATTATTGGTTTTTTCTCCTAAAAAAAGTTAGTAAATATCTAAATATAAAGCTCATGCCATTGTGGTCAAACTTAATCTTGCTTCATTATTTATACATTCGATTTTGTTTTTCTCTCTTTAAGAAAAGCAATGTACTTACTGTTCTCCATCCAGCCTCCTGCAGATGCCCTTTTTGCACATCCACGGCTGTTCAGAGCTTGTATTCCCCCAGGAATGCATCGGTTTAGAGGAAATGTATGGGATTATGATAGCAGACCCCAGGTTATGCAAACCCTTGGCTATCCATTAGAAATGACAGATAGAATTCCAGAAATTACTGAAGCTAGAAATGTAGAGCTTGGACTTGGTTTGCAGGTAGCAATGATGCCTCTCATTCTGCTTTACCTTTTTGCTATCTGTTAGATTTGGGTATACGTTTTCCTATGAATACTTCAATGCATCTCTGAGCAAGAAATTACCATGTTTCTACTGCTTTCCCATCTTGGAATTCAGTATGTGAATAATATGGCATTGAAGCTTTTTAATGTGGGTTGAAGTTTGTCAGAAGCACAGCTTTTATTAAAGATGTAGTTTAGCTATTGATTCTGTGGAAACTTGGAAAGTTAAATCTAAAATAGTAGAAAATACTCAAGTTATCAGTACCAACGCAGTCAATGATAGATATTTTATATTGTGGGTATCATTTTTGTACCTATTTTAGGTATTTCTCTTCTGTATTTGGTTTATCTAAGCACATTTCACCTCATTACAACAAAGACACGCCTTAAAACCACCCAAATATTAAGCATGTTAGTAGTTTTCAACAATTAAATTAAAAGCCTTTTTTCACTTGGTGGGATCGTCTGCATGGATCAAGCGATAACATAATATCTTATCGATAATCATGTCTAGAGAAAAACAATTGAAATCTACAACCTTTTAAGGGGTTTGACCCATAGCTTTTCCATGTCTCCCATTATTGTTTACTATTGGACTTGGACTACCCTCCATTAATCCATTGATACCCTCCCAACTAGAGTTTTTGTATGTCGTCTTCTCACATGCTCAAACCACGTAAGACAGAAAATTTCATTAACTTCTTCACAATAGCTGCTACCCTGACTTCCTTTTTAACTTATTCATTTTTAATCCTATCACGTCTTGTGTCTACTCATCATTTTCGTTTTTTCAACATTAAGCTTTCTTGTTCTCTCTTTACTGCTTAATGTTCAGTTTTATACAAGCATGTCAATGTTAGTATTCATTGTATTTTATACCTTTTCTTGAATTTTTATGTAACCTTCAATAGAAGATGGTAAGTCAGCAGATCTGATCGGAAGTTTCTCTAGGTTCTGTTCTGAATTCTGATAACCAATTTCTTGTTTTGCAGCTATGTTTCTTGCATCCATCAAATTACAAATTTGATCATCCTCGATTTTGCTATGAGAGATTAGAATACCTGGGTCAAAAGATACAGGTAGACTCTTTATGTTTCTAGTCTATTCTACTATTTTATTGCATTTGTGGAATGAATGACACTCGTTTCATCTATAAGAAGTATACCATATGCTAAAATCTGCCCTCCTCTCTTCTTCATTGCGTACGATATAAATTTGTTTATCCATTAATTTATTTATTTTGGGTAATTTGATAAGGATTTGGTGATGGCTGAAAGATTGTTGATGAAGCATTTAGATGCTCCGGGTTATTGGTTACAAGAAAAGCATCGCCGCACTCTTATGAACAGGTATTGTGGAAGGTATTTGAGGGCCAAACAACTCCACCGTTTTATTATATACTCCGACAAGGTTCGAAATTCGTATGAGCGCAGTCACAGACTGAGAAGCCCGGCCTCAGTATCTGTTCAACAAGCCCTTCATGGGCTTTCGTATGCTGTTTATGGGAAACGTGATGTGAGACGTCTAATGTTTGAGGTTTTTGATGTTGAGCAAATTCAGCCTAAAAGAAATATATATGTAAAGAGACAGTAGTGACACAGATGATTCATGAACTTTCCTTTTTGCCATACCCTTTTTTCTTCTTCCTTTACATCTTTCTCTTCTGTTTTTTACCCTCTTGGTTTAGGTTATTAACTTAATGGTCAGGTAGGTGAATATAGAATGTAAAATACCTTGTACTTATATATTTATAACAAAAATGAGGTGAAAATTTTAACGTAACTCTTTACTTTGCTCATTCAATTACTCTTCTTGTCACTTTGAACTAGGGCATAGTGCTCTTGTCTTACTCCTGGAGTATTGTAATGTTGACAATTTGGAGTGATAGTTTAAAGATAAAATTGAAGTTGATTCTAAAAAGTAAGGAATACATTACTACTACACATGATTTATTTTTTATTGGAGTTTGTTTAGAATTGTTATTTTTAGAAAAATAAAAACACTCGTGTTTTTGTGATCTGTCAGTTTGTTGAAGTAACTCCCAAATAATTATTGTGCTAACTTGATTCAAGATCAATTATGAGATTATGATTTTATCATTAATGTAAATTTGTTTAAGATACTAAATGCATTTTTGTTTGTTTTATTTTATTTTTGTTCGACAAATATGAGGTTAATTTTTACCTTAGATTTGTTCAACCCATGAGAAATTAACCTACACCCTTCACATCATATTATTCTTCTACAATTCTCAGCACCGCCTCCAACCTCTCTCTCCACCATAGCCATCACCACCACCACCACCAACATCTCTCTTTCTTCATCCCATATCCATGACCGCCGCCAACCTCTTTCTCTCTCCCTCCCCACCATCACCATCACCACCATGAAACCAAAAGCTTAGCATAACCTGTGAAAGTTTCAAGGCAGGTTACGGTGGAAAAAATTACACAAACATTTACAATTCACACCCCCACCATATCTCCATCATCACATGAAATAGAAAAGCTTAGCATCACAATTCACATATGGGAAAAATCAGATGACACAAACTATGTGACTCCAACATTTACAAATTATGAGAAATATGGAAACTTTGAAATGAATAATTTTGAACAAAATCATGAAAATTCTTTATTTTAATCTATAAAATAAAAAATGAAAAACATATTCATCTCTAAACTTCAGAGAAAAAAAATTGAAAGTGTGAATGTGAAAAGAGGGATTTAATGGAAAGAGAGAGGAGCAGAGGGGTCATGGTGAAAGGGGAAGAGATGAGAGGATAAAATGAAACCACCTTAATCTTTCCTAATGACATGCTCAGAAAAGGTGAAAAAAAGATCAAGTGTGCTAAATGCATTCATCATACAATGAAGCTTCACCTTCATGGTTTGAATCTGAATCTAGAGAAATTTGTTTCACCACCATTCTTCAACCTTTTGCTTTTAAATCACAATCATGAAATTCTAAACAGTGAAGTGATGCAAAAATTTAGATGGAACGATCCCTGCAAGTTGAAGGCTTGAAGCCCTTCTTGATGCGGTTGTGATTTGACTACGAATTTATAAGCAACCACCAGTAGGGCGACGACGAGTGGCGGAGAACGGTGGCAAGTCGGAAGGAATGGCGAGAGGACAGTGGGCCCTCGGTGGGGTCGGGTCGGGTAAACTGGTAAAGGTTGATGGCCACTGTTGAGAGAGAATGAGAAAAGTTGAGGGAGGGATGGGATACACCAACATCCACGATAAATTTGCTCTCGTACCGTAAGCCATATGTAAGACTTGCACACCCTAGAGGGCGCCATTACCAAACTTAGTTTATACATTTTGCAACGTACGTTACTCTGCAATGCAACATTACTTTTGTACTTTCTTGGATGTATAAAATAATATAAAATTAGATTACAAATATGATCTTAAACTATATACCCAAGAGCATTTGGAGGATGAAATGATAAGATATCTCTTTCAGTTTAACTAGAGGTTATTTATTCGAATTCAACCTTCAGAATGCAGTGGTGTTAACTCTCTTGAGAAAGAGTTTTATCATCCATTGTGGTTCTATTCGGTTCAAAATATTAGTTTTGCGGCGTGATTGGCAAAAATTATGGACTCAATTGAGATGATTTTTTTTAAAAGATAATTGAGATGGTTATGTATGTTGGATAGTTTTTAGATTCTTTTAATCATTGTAACTTTTAGTATATGACTATTCATTATTAGCCGTTATTTAAACTAGTTGTTAAATACCATTATTTAAAATATCCCTATAAATGCTTTTAACATGCACAATCATCATCACAAACCCTCTCTACAATTTACTAACATTTTATCTTCCATATCAAACTTTTCTTCTCATGGATCCTTCCAATCCTTCTTACCTTGCAAAAATGTTCATGGATTATATGAATGATGAGATGGATGAAGAACTTGTGAGGCTTTACTTTGAAAGTCAAGCACAAGAAGAAGTCGCAAGTTCTAATAGGTCCAAACATCAAAGAAGAAATGTACAAAGAAATCGTGAAGAGAGGCATGACCGACTATTCAATGATCATTTTTCAGAAGCTCTAATCTACACAAATGAATAGAGGTTTTTCTATCATGTGCAAATTTGCATATGTTAAGAAGTTTAAAGTAGTATGTTGGTATTGTAACTTGTGCATTTTTTATTAAATATATAACTTTTCAATAAATAATTATTGCTTTCAATAAATAGTTACTATTTTTAGTTACTTTAACATGTGCAATATTACACATGTTAGACAAATCCAATAAGCGGTTCCTTTGAAGGTACAGAATGCATAAACATGTGTTCCTTCGTATTATCATATTATTTATTTATAATTTATTTTTTTTTACAAATAAAATTGATTTTAAAAAATAGAAGGTAAAAAAGAAAAGTACTAGTATATATGTGTAAATTATCCTAACACACGAGTGAAATATGCGCACAAATCAGAAGCAAGCACCACAGCTGCGTTTGTTACTAGTGTGCACCTTGATTAGCTTACGTGCGCCGGTAGCGCAACCTCCTAACGTGCGCATACCCACCCAATCCAACGAATCTAATACCACTACCACTATCATCGTTTCCCAGATCTCATCAACAAGCTTCAATCTTCAACCAATGTCCAAAGCTCGCGTCTACACCGATGTCAATGTTATTCGCCCTAAAGAGTATTGGGACTATGAATCTCTCACTGTTCAATGGGGGTAGTTCTTCACAAACCCTAATTTTCGTTTTTTCGTTTTTTTTTTTGAAATCTTGTTTGTTTTTTTATTTATGTTATGCGTTGATTTGGTTTATGAATTCGATTAGGTTATGAATTAGTGAGCGATTTTAGTTTCTTAGGTACCGTTTTGCTGTTTTATTTGTTTTTCATTTTGATTTTATATATTTAGGGATACGAAATTAGGATATTTTTATTGTAATTATATCATTTTGATTGGATCTGTTGCACTGCACTTTTCTGTCTGTTGTATTCAGTAGCACAGACACTTCCGGTGCGGTGTCCGATACGATATCAGCAGATTTGATTACATTCAATTAATTCATTTTTTTAAAATTATGATCAGTGTGTCGGTGTTTGTGTTTCATAGATTTGGCATGATATGAATGAACCACAATGGTTATTGAGGATCGATAATTACCGTGTGATTTGAAGCTTTGTAGCACCGACACTTCTGATCGAATGTGTGTCCGGTGTCTGGCATGATATTGGCACATTTCATTACATTCAATTACTTCATTTTTTTTAAATTACTATCGTTGTGTTGGTGTTTGTGCTTCGTAGCTTTGGTATGATATGAATGAACCACAATGGTTATTGAGAATCGATAATTACAGTGTGATTTGAAGCTCTGTAGCACCGACTCTTATGATCGAATGTGTGTCTGACACAGACACTTTTGATTACATTCCATTTTCAAAAATTATTAGTGGTGTCGATGCGTCAATGTAGTGTCTTTGTCAGTGCTTCGTAGATTTGAAGTTATTTGATGGCATTTGTTCCCTGGATTCCAAAGTTAACTAAATATGTTGCTATTTGTTTGAATGAGTAAGGTTTTCTTGTATTAGGTCTAAGTTTTATGAGGTCAATTTCGAAGCGCGCTAAATCCAGTTGTTCTTTTTGACATTTTTCATTTTGTTAATATTCTTTGATAATGTTAGGTCTAATTTTTATGAAACTTATGCCGAAGTGTCCTTAATCCCATTGTCTTTTACATTTTTTATTTTGATAATATATTTATTAGTGTAATGTGTGGCTTTTTCAGGGATCAAGAGGATTATGAGGTTGTACGAAAAGTAGGAAGGGGGAAATATAGTGAGGTGTTTGAAGGCATAAATGTTAACAGCAATGAGCGCTGTGTTATCAAGATTCTCAAGCCCGTCAAGAAAAAGAAGGTGAACTTTTTTTTTTTTAACTTTGATGGTGTTTTTTGTTTTTCTTATAAGACCTGAAAACTGTGAATAAAACCAGCTCAGGGGTGCTTTGTTTGGAATTATTCTCTCTTGAAATTTGCTGCAAAATAATAATCTAATTTAAGCAAACATAACTTTTTAACATGCATACGGTTCACATCGTTGTATTGGATAACGGCTGGACCACTTTGCAGAATATCAGTTGTGTCACATTTATTTCTAAAATAAAAAGTAACTTAAATTCATCGTAAGACATAGTATAATGGCCTTTTTCTTTAAGGGTGAAAACAAGTTTACATTGAGCCAAGTAGGAATTAGGAAATGATGTGCTTCTAGTGTTCAGCAGCAAACTAATTCTGCATATCCTATTTTTAAAACTTTATTTGGGAATTGTCCAATTTAAATTGTTCTAGCTCCCAACTAGCGTTCCAATTGGTGATATGAAACAAATAGGGCATGGACAAAGACAATTTTGATTCCAATTTTTTGAATAGGAAATGTTCCTCAAATTTTGGATTCAGTAATGTATATCTTCCATTTTCTGAAAAGCCCTTGTAAGTGCATTAAGACATGGTTGAAGTCTTGTGCTAGCTTTAATTTTTCTTTTTGTTCTGTGCAGTTTCATGTACCATGCCATTTATTGTCTTAACGTATGAGAGTTTCAACATTATTTTGCAGATTAAAAGAGAGATAAAAATACTTCAGAACCTTTGTGGGGGCCCAAACATTGTCAAGCTTCTTGATATTGTCAGAGACCAGCACTCTAAAACTCCAAGTTTAATATTTGAGTATGTCAACAGTACAGATTTTAAAGTTTTGTATCCAACCTTGACTGATTATGACATACGCTATTACATATATGAGCTTCTTAAGGTAATGTGATCCTTCTACCTCTTGTGGTATACTTGGACTGTTCTGTGTTTTCTTTCTATAACCAAATATATTCCAACTTCAAAGTATTTAGAGTATTTTTTCGTCTCGGAAGACGGCTGTTTGAATTTTGTATCTGATTGACATGTATAGGTTTATGCTTATGCATCATTGAAATTATTGCTTCATACCTGTGCAAAGATTTATGGAGAACCTTTTCTTGTTACATGAATGTTGTAGTTTTGAATTGCAGGCCTTGGATTACTGCCATTCTCAAGGCATAATGCATAGAGATGTCAAGCCACACAATGTTATGATAGATCATGAATTGCGAAAACTCCGCCTGATAGACTGGGGTCTTGCTGAATTTTATCATCCTGGAAAGGAATATAATGTTCGTGTGGCTTCAAGGTAATGTTTTCTAATCAATTGACTGGAGTCTCTACTCTATTATTAGACATCCAAGAAAGATTTGCAAACTAATGAGCCTGTGCATAATGATATTTAATATTTATTATTAAATTTTATATACAATATACAGAGAAACCTGTAAGGTATCATTAGCATGTTTAAGCAAGAATATTCCAATAAGAATAGTTTATTAGAATTTTTGCATGCCAAGTATTTGTATATCCACAAACATCATTGTAAGGGTCTGAAACATGAACCAACAGTACATCATAATTCAAATATAAGAACTATAATTTTCTTAAATAAAATCAAGTGTGAAAGTGATTCCTTTCTTGGTCAACTGAGATATGGCCACTATTGCTACTACTGCGACTAAATATTGGCACTTGAGACTTGAACAAAAGTTATACTGGATAAATGCTACTTACAAATTCCAAAATCAATTCACCTTGTGTATGAGTAAATTGCTCTATTTGATTATATTATTATACTATCATTTCTTAGGCACCTGTTTTACATAATTACATGGTCCAACTTAATTTGTTCTGCTTCAATTTGGACCTATTAAAAATATTTGTGAAGGGATTTTTGTGCCTATTAGGCCTTGTTTCTGAATATATTAGAAGCGCAAAAATTAGTCATCATTTTCCATGTGTGAGGGCTGTTAAGCAGAAGGGTTAAGCAAGAAGCCAATAAGAATTTGGGATCCAATAATGGAGGTTTTGGTGCTAGTTTAGTGGTGAAGTCTTATGGTCTGGTCATCTTAACTTCTGTCAACTCTCCTTAGTATCATGTTTCAGGTCCCACAATCATATAAACATTCTTGGCTTCTTTCTAGGCTCGCATTAGTTCAGTTATTTACCTGTCACAATCCATTAGTTTTTCTGATTTTGTTTTTATTTGTGTATATTTGTTAGTTTTGTGTAAACTTGATAACAGAAAACTGTTGTGTAAACTTTCCTAGACTTTTATGCTATTGCTATCTGAGGATGACTTGTGGTTTTTCATGTTCCTGAATGACAGTGTCCATAAAAATGTTATGTTTCCTTTCTCAGATACTTCAAGGGCCCTGAACTTCTAGTTGATTTGCAAGACTATGATTACTCATTAGACATGTGGAGCCTTGGCTGTATGTTTGCCGGAATGGTAAGAATTATAGCAAGCATATCTTTGGCGTTATTTCTGTATGAATTCAAATTTCGAATTTAATCTTGTAATTTTGGCTTGTGACCATTTTACTTCGTGTAGATATTTCGCAAGGAACCTTTCTTTTACGGTCACGACAACCACGACCAGCTTGTAAAAATAGCTAAGGTAACATTCACAATGCTTTATAATAATAATTATATATCAATTACAGAGTTATCTTGTTGCTATGCAAGTTAATATAATGTTGTATAGAAAATAGTGAAAGAGGACAATCTCATGCTACAAAACACCCTCAAAGCTAGGAAGGGTCGGATTCATTTCAGGGTCTATTGTAGGCAGTATTATCACCTTGCATTTGCAAGTTACCGAGTCTTTAACTCGAACCCATAACCTACCTGCAGCATAATTTATACTATTTAATATACAAATTTTTGGAATTACGTGAGAAGGTGATACAAAATATTTGGCTGCACCTTTGTAGTTATTAGTGAAAATAGTAAATGTTTTCTGCAATCTGTCCTAAGTATGGTTATACTATTTATTTCATTTTTTGCATGCCGAAAGATCCATTCTAATATAGTGTACTCCCCAACGAAAAATAATAATCTATTATTGATATTTCTTTCTCGATCTTAAAACTTTGTTTTTCTTGTCTTTTTTGTGTGGTCTGTAGGTGCTTGGAACTGATGAACTAAATGCATATCTGAATAAGTATCATCTGGAGCTAGATCCTCAACTTGATGCACTAGTTGGAAGGTATTATCTTCCATTTGATTTTCTACTGGTCATAGCAAATTTGTCGGTATGAAGAAAAACTATTTAGCAAGATCTAGAGATTAAAGAGTTAGATAGAGATGTGATATATGATAGAACATCATGGTGTTGTTCGATCTATGTAGCCGACCTCACTTAGTCGGATAAGGATTGGTTTCTGTTGTATTTTCCATGACAATGCAATAGTGTCTCCCTTGGCCCTCTCCTAAGAAGTTTGCTGCTTTTATTTTTACTTCATTTCTTCATGATAGGTGTATGAAGTATTAATGTTTCCCAACTACTTATTCTTGTTATTCTATTTCCATTTCCAGGCACAGTCGCAAACCTTGGTCTAAATTTATCAATGCAGATAATCAGCATCTTGTGTCTCCCGAGGTCATTTAATCCATTCTCCATTATAGCATTGGGACCTAACACTTAGTTTATTCTGCAATTTAACAATTCTCATATGTGGATTATAAACATTTCAATATTCTACACGCAGGCAATCGATTTTCTTGATAAGCTCCTTCGATATGACCACCAGGACAGGCTAACGGCAAGAGAAGCAATGGTAATAATAAAGAACTCGCTTATTCACCTTTACTGGTTCTTTTTTTCTGTTTTAGTTCCATGATCCGCATGAATACATAATTATCTGTTGATGTAACATTTTGTTTCCTTGATGTATATCCTGTAGGCACATCCGTATTTCTCTCAGGTAAGGGCAGCAGAAAGTAGCAGAATGAGGACCCAGTAGCTTCATATGGATCCATAAACCTGAGTTCATTTATGTTGAATTGTTTTATAATACCCCAACATGCGGCATGGTTGCATTCTGTTAATTAATAGTTACTTTTTCTTGTGGAATGTAACAATATCATCTTGTTCGGTTGAATAATTTGTTTATCTGTTTTAAAACTATAATTTTAACTTAAAAGTTATTTGAAGTCTCAACTTCAAGCGGATGTTGGGTTGTTTAGCTTATAGTATTTTTTTTTTATTAAGAAAACTTCCTATATTGATTACAAATACTATAATAAAGTAGGGTAATTTAATCACAGTAATTGTGCCTCCTACTACCCAGTTTTCTGTGAACATTTTTTTTGACAGTGATTCATACTCCCAAATATTTCTTCCAGCACACAATTTGCTTGCAGTTTATTATTGATGATATGAGCGCACTCTTTTTTTTCGAGGTTAATGATGCAAAAACGTTGCGTCAATGTGAAAGATGCATGTTAATTTTGGATAGGTTAGGTAAAAAAAAAAAAATTGTTAGAGATCCTCGATATTTGGACTAATTTTTAGAGTTAAAAAGCATAAATCTCCATGAGCATTGAACGCCTAGTTCACAATTCTGCCAAGTGCTATAACTTGTCTTCTTGTTAGCCATGACTGGATGTCTAATAAGAGAAGACACAGTGAGCGCATTAAAAAGAGAGTTGTTTCAAAAATGATCATAATGGTTCTTATTTTAAAAGAGAGACTATTTAGAGTACTTTAAAGATTGAGAAATGTTAGGGTCATCCATGTTAACACACTTTTAACACACCCAATAATAATTAGCCATGTGTTCCACTTTTGTAATTCATTTTACTTGTAACCGGTTTCATCTTTATTAAGTGTTATTTTATTTTTTTTAATTATTAAATTAGGTGTTACTCAACCTCCCACAAATAGTCATTTTCACATTCATCTCCTCGCTGCTTTTGACAAAAAAAACTTGGAATGTCATGGATCAAAGAACTGCAGCAGTTCTTTCTGTTCTAGCGATGTTTGGTTTTGCAGAAATGAAACTAGATTCAGTGATAAAAAGCCTACTGCGATTGTTTGCTTCTTCATCTATCGTTAAGTTCCAAATTCTCAAGAATTTTCTTGTCAAAGTCCACCCTCCCAAGACTCAAATCATTAAAAAGTTTTTTTGGTATGCTCCAAAGGCATACTTTACCAAATGCAACATTGATAGTGCTGCTAATGAAACACAGACCCAGCTGCTTCTGGAGAAATTTTTAGAGATACTTCTGCATCTAATCTTTTATTTATTTTTTTCTTCCAACCTAGGTATCAATAATGCTTTCTATGAAGAGTTGATGGATGTTATGTTAGCAATTGAGATTGCTCACAAAAAAAGTTGGCATTATTGTGAATATGGATTTCAAGTCTCACTATATGGTTCCTTGGAACTTAAGAAACCGATAACTAAGTTGTATAGTTCTTACTAGAAGCATGCATTTTATTATCTCAAAACATTTTCAAAGAACACAATTAATATGTTGATAGGCTTGTCAATCTTGGCCTCCAATTTGACATTTGTCATCGGTGGGACAACATTCCTCCTACCATGTTACATGATTTTCATTAGAAATAGACTTGGTTTACCTGAGTATATGTTTTGTTAACTTGTCGGTGGTTGCTCACTCCACTCTTTTTTCCTTCATCTTGGTTGTATCATGGATAACACTTGTGTACCATTAAGGTATCAATGTTATATATCATTGGCCAATTAGGGTGTGCCACATGGCACACCCTTTAAAAAAATATATCAAATAAACTGTGCTACTAGGATTGGTAAAGATTGGTGTGCTTTAGAATTACTCTTGGCAAATGTGCTACTAGGATTGCCAGCCATTGGCACCTAGTTGAAGTGTAAGAAGAAAACTGTTAACAACACGCTATTAATTGTTGATCTCTTAATGGTTACTCCAGTGAATTTCATCGATCAATGAAATGTGTTATTCACTTTTTTTGACCAAAAGTGTTACTCTCTCTCTGTCCCTTAATATAAGAATATTTTACAAAAATCACGGGTATTAAGAACAGTTGTTGTAGTAATAAATTTGTCAAAATTAATCTTTTTGTGTATGGTACAAAAAGGTTTTTTTACCGACAATATTAGGTTGTCCTGTAATGTTAAAAATACTAAATACATCCCACAAGTTATTTATTATATCATTCATGAGTGACCCCAACACTTAATAATATTATGTTATTACCTACTTGATTATCCTCTTTTATTTTATTAATTTAACAACAGTTTACAGCTCTATATTCTTCATCTTCTCTATATTGTTCATCCCAACAATACCAAAAGCTTCAATTCAATCCAAAGAAAAAATCATCGTCTTTCTTAAGTTTTTTTCGTTTGCTCTCACAACATAACCAACTAGTTCAAGTACATATATTTCATTTCAAATCAAAAACAAATTAGCATAAATCAAACGCTAATAGATCGGAGCTCCCGTACCCTAACGCTAAACACCGACATTAACAGGTTTAAAGCTATCTTCTTCCAACCGCACCACCAATCTTCACTTTGTTTGACCTTTCTTCTCTCTTCCCCCAAACAGTAGCAAACCCTCCCCAAATTGGACAAATATACTAATATAGGATATTCTTTGTCTACTTCTAGATCTGAAATTTTTGTCCAGATCTACTTAGTCTCAAAATATTCAGATATGGGTGAAACTGAATTTAATTTTGGATATTTTGATGAAATTGGTTTGAATATTTTTTGACGGTGGAATCCTGGATTTTTTTTGATGAAATTTTTAAGAAATGGGATGCTGATTGTTGATGAAAGAGATACTCAAGAAATTTTGATTATTAATATCCAAATCTGGTTAATAACGGTGTTCATCATCTCTCAAAGAAAAAAATAATGGTGTTTATCACGTTGAAAGATATTTTAAAAAAATGATTATTGATAAAATGTAAAACAAATAAATTCCGTCGTAAAAAAAAGCAGTCACATACTTTTAGACAAAAAAAAATTAGATATATTTTACTAATATATTTTTTAGAGCGACATTTTAATATTTTATGAACATAAATACAATTTCATCATTGTTAAAGACTCTTTTTGAAAATATCAAAACTATAACATCAAACCCACTGCTCAAGTTGCCCTTCTTTAATCTTGACCGTTGAATATTTAAATAATAAATCAATGGTAAAAAATGTATTTTTGTATCATACACAAAAAGATTAATTTTGGTATCCTAAATGCCACCTTTCTGTATTAATAAGGGGCATAGTTAGAAAAAGAGTAATGAGTGCACCTAAAAATGTGTAGATAATATTATATTTAAAGACAAACATTTTTTTTGTAAATGATCTTACGATTAAGGACATAGAGAAACTTTTTTTTAACAGCAAATGTTGGTGAATTAGTTGTTAGCCCATGTTAATGGGGGCGGGCGGTGAGAGGAGACTGCCACTGTGCCACATTTCTCAGTATAGAATGAGAGTGTTGTCGTCTTCCCGTTATAGCTCGTGATGATTTGTTTACTTCATAGGCTCAACAAGAAAAGGAACCAGATCATATCATGGAAACTGGATTTAGATAAGTGCAAACCATGTTTATAGATATATATTTCAAATCCAACAATAGCTGCAATAATTAGAAAATTTATTAGATTATTTGGATGAGTTTGCAGCGGAAATCGAACTAACTGTCAAATAAAAGATTAGGGAATTTGCATTACGCTGGTTCTCTATTATTGGTCAAAACGAAAGTTCAGAGGTGCTATTTAGAATAACTAGATGGCCAACTTAGCCTTGGTTCTTATGCGTTCATATTCAGTGGGTCAAATAATGTAAGGTTATGTATTGGGTTCAGGCATATGACTTGACAGGGCTCTACTGGCAATCCATCTTTAGACTGAATTATTATCTTATACCAACGTTATCATGGCCAACAGTCGGTCCATACACCAATCATAGTAGCTTGATAGGATAACAATGTCGTTGCAGCAACCAACAAAAATGTAACTGAGAAGATCAAGTACTCTATGCAGAAGGGAGCATGGGACGAAGCCAATTTCAACCACCACTAATGATATAATTTACCAGTTAGGTTGATTGCGGAGTTAGATTATCTATATAAGCTCTGATATAGTCAAGCTCTTTATTTAATACCACGATTTTTAACACAATATTAACACTAATGACCAGTAAACAGTTACACTTTGACGAGAGAAAATCAACAGTTTCTCACACTTCAGGGAAAAACATACTAATTATCCCCTTGTGTCTTTCCCTAGCCAACAAGACAAACACATAGGATTTTTTTGATATAAAAGAAACTCATGATCCATATAATATGATATAATGTATCAACATGCTTCCCACTTCATGCTTCTGGTTTAAGATGAGGAAAACAAGTGAAGAGATCAGATTTTGGGTGTCTTGCCTCAGCATGCTCCTTGCACTTCACTTCTGATGTTGTGCAGATAAATGTTTGCATGCACACCTTGCACTGCAATCATCAATCACAACATTATAATCAGTAAAGGGCTCCATTCAATACTACAGCAATGCAGTGAGATTGAACACTCCTTAAAACCATTGTCATGACGTCTTCCTATGTGCATATCAAATGACTACAAAATACATTTTTTAAGACATATTGAATGAAACTTTTGGGGTTATGATGTATCATGCAGTTTACACAGTGGTTCAATAGAAACATTTAAACAGTTCTAACTACAAGATACGTTTTAAAGATATATTGAAGAAAACTTTTTGGGTTAACATTATGCATTATGCAGTTTACACAGTGGATCAATAGAAACAATCTGACCACAAAACAGAACTTGTCAAACCAACTACAGTCTGCATGTTTCTAGATGAATATACATACGACGTCAAATAAAGAGCCAATAATCGTAATTAACTTACATACTATGTCAAATAAAGAGCCAATCATCGTAATTAACTTACAATTACATACTACATAAAATACACATATTAATTTCAAAAAATTACCAAGTGCCAAATACTCAAGAGTTTGTTAGGATGAAAAATATCAATGTGACTATGTTTGGAAAAAAAACATTAGTGAATACTAATGTAAGGATAACATATATCAATGTGAACAATGTTTTAGAAATTTTTAAGGGAAGAAGTTACAGAAGCTGTCCAAAATACACCAACCAAAGAAATCAGAATTTCTTAAAAAACAAATATCTATTCACACAAAATTATCCATTTTTGTGTTTCTTATTCAAGTCTCTATTGTTAAGTTTCTACGTAGGCTTTTGGATGAGAAACTAGATTTCCAAATTAAGTACCATTGACGCTATTCAACTTCATTATAGTACTTCATTAGATGTTAACAAAAGATCAAACTGCAAAAATTGGTTAGTCAATCATATTTCTGCTCAACCCTCAATTTCCTCCAACTTGTTCGTTTAAAATACAACATAATCCCTTTGATTCCTTTCCCTTTATATTTTCTCCCAACCCAACTCCCTAACAAAACGAATTTCAAGTATTACATATATGCGACACACACATGTAATACCTCCGTTAAAATGCTCATAAGACAAACATCATGGAATCAAAATAACATTTATAATTTTCCTCAAATATTTAACCATTGAAAATGAACTCTTTAAAACATAACTCCGATTTTACAATCATAGTTTTGAACAGAATAATTGTAAATGCAGTATAAATAACACAGATAATACAAAAAAAGAATTGAGCCCCAAATCAAGGGGATCCAAACAGAAAACAGAGAACCCTTTTGTAACAATAAACAAATTGATGAAATTATCGGTTGAATCTCAGTAAGAAAATAAGAAAAAATTATTAGATAATTTTAACCACATATACTTGAGATCTATAGAGCAATCTTGATTATACCTGGATTGACATAGCTTTTTTGTTTTTTTCAAGCTGGCTTCCTGCAAATACAAAACAAAAATTATTAAAATCAACCAGATCTAACACGTATCCCAATTTTTGAACGAAAACATGAAACCCTAATTTATAATTTTCAATTTAGAAATGTGAGGAACAGAGAGAGAGAATGGATTTAACCTTTGCCAGCGTTCTTCTGCTTCTCGAGGTTCCTCTCGCGAGCCATCTTTGCCTTTTGGCCGTTACCTCCACCCATGGCAAGAGACCCTCAAAACCCTAATTTCTTTATCGGAAGAAACTGTGTTGTGTGCGCAAAACGAAAATAATGGGTGAAAGATAGAAAGATAAATCTATTTATACATGGGGATTTTTCTTTCTTAATTTTCATTAAAAAAACACTAATATTTTCATCTTTAGTCAAAAATAAAAAACACTATTTTCGTTTATTGCTCATTCTTAAGTCAATCAAATTTATTGCTCTCTTTATATCCTCACCTAACTATAATTTATTGCTGACGTGGATAAGTGGCCACGTAATAGTCAAGCGGCAATGTTAGTATTTTGCAGCTGGATACCATTGCAAATATTCATTGCTTATCTTCCACAAAAAAGAGAAGCATTATGTACAGTTCACCAATGGGTCGGCAATCGAGTTTGATTAGAACTGTCAAAATGGATTTGTATATATAAGTCGATCTACCAATCACAGGACTTAGATCATTTAATTTCAGCTCAAATTTTTTTTAGATTTTTAGTTTGGCCTGAAAAAATTTGTGTAAAATATAGGCTAGTTCGTATAGACCACAGATAGCCTAAAGCACATGCATACTAAAATAAACCCCAAAAACTTAAAAATGAAACTAAACAAAGTATCATACCAATGGCTTAATAAAATGGTTTCATTGGTTAGCACCCTTGATCCTTGCGTATGATTGTATTTGATCACCATAATAATACACTAATAATTCTGCAGCTTCACAGTTTTTATCATTTGACATCCAAAATCATGCTAGAGTTGCACGACATAGTACTTAATTCGCATTTTTATAATGTTGTGCAATTCTGAATGGTACTACCATGTCTTTGCTATATTTCTCTCCCTGGGATTTCATTGTGCTCGTCCATAAAGTTTAGATACTTGATACGATACAATACCAATATGTTTATACTGAAAATTTATAAAATTCAAGATACGATGCGGCTAGGATACTTTAATAAAATTAAATATCTAAATGCACAGTATATAAATATAAATAATTTTGATAATAAAGAAAGTGATGAAGCGGTATCGAATGGATCAAAAGGACTTGCACTTAACTTTCATTGATTTAGAAAAGACATGTGATAGAGTGTCTAGAGAGATTTTGTTGAAAACCCTAGAGAAGAAAGATGTTAAGGTTGCCTATATTTGAGCTATCAATTATATGTATGAGGGAATCTCAGTTACGGTGAGGACACAAGCTGGATACACCAAATATTTTTTGTAACACTCATACTAAATTTTATCTAGAATGTTTAGCATGTGTATTAAATCTTGATACTGGATACATTAAATTTTTCAATAATAATAAAATTCTTCTGAATGAATACAAATGTTGCTCATTTTATACAATTAACTGAATACCACTAAATGTACATATATACAAAATACTGATGGAATCCTGAACTTGTACATGACGAGCAACTGCACTCCATTCAGCATCTCACTGATAAACTTCATCACGAAACTCTTGCTTACCTGAAACTGAATTAAATGGATTGGAATGAGACATAATGTCTTAGTGAGCTCCATTTATCCTAGGCTGTGTGGCAACCTCGGGGGAAACCTACGATTGCCACATTCCAATCTCAACCCATTTCGGGTTTATACGTGTTTATGCCTTCTATATTGTGTAGTTGTGAAATCTAGACTACTATCTGCTAACTTAGTGACCAATGGGAAACTAGGGTCACTATCTGATATCTGATGACTACTTTGTCATATTCTCATTGGAATATATATATATATATATATATATATATATATATATATATATATATATATATATACATCTTTCTGTTATCATTAAGTTAGAAAGTTAGCGTTGAACATACAATAATTAACTTGGTTCATTGTACGGAGTGCATTTGAGTGGAGTAACCCCGGAATATATCTCCCATCTTACAGGTGAAAATTCCTATCTGAGGCTAGCACCAGACTCCTCTTATCGTTGTGTGGACTACCCTTTTGAAGAAGTCTCATCTGGCATAATCCGGAGCCTGCTGGACATGTTTAACCTTTTAACATACGTGTGGACAACCCTTTCGTAGGAGTCCCATCCGGCATAATCCGGAGCCTGCTAGACACGTTTAACTTAGTCTTATAATCTTACGTGTGGACAACTCTCTCGGAGAAGTCTCATCCGGCATAATTCGGTGTCTGATGGACACGTTTAATCATATAGTCTGAATCTTGTCTTAATTATTCATATGTATATCTGATACATTACTTTATTCCTATGCATATCTAATGCATTCATCAAGTGATTAATCATATGTTACTTAACCTATAAAATAAGGTTTTAAGCTTATCGTTCTCATAAGCCACTTACTTGGTTGTTGGAAATCTAAACCCTTAAACTTATCTGAAGCTTTGAATGTTGAAACATTCCTTGTACTTTCGTACGCTAAATTGAATACATTTTAATCTTGCTAACCTATCATAGGTTCTAGACATATCGTTGTCATATGTCGTACTTAAGTGTCTATTATCTCACTTGTGATAACTTCCCTACTGATCTAACCTTTGCTCTCGTACCGCTAATGCATTGCTTAATCCTTGTTCCCTTATATTCATTCGTTGGTAGCCTTTCGGATATGTTAAAATAGTGTTCCTTGAGAAAAATAGGGTTTTTAGATACTATAAATGGCACTTGGACAGTTGGTACATTTATAAAAGAATCAGGAAATAGAGTACTTCGCTTAGCGAACTCCAAGCAAAGTGGTCCAGAACCAAAATGTTGTCAAGTTCGCTGAGCGAAGTCCAAGCAAAGTAGTCCAGAACCAAAATGCTGTCAAGTTTGCTGAGCGAAGTTGAACTTCGCTGAGCGACCATGACAGGACAGAAAGTGTTCAAAACGTGATTTTTCACCATTTTTAACTTATCCAAGCTTCTCAACAGTATTAGGAATGGTTTTTAACTACAAATTGATGACTTAAATCATGGATAAACAAGGATTTAGCAATCATTAGAGATTAGGGCACAAAATTGATAACGTTTCAAAATAAGGGATTTTCACCCTAGACTCACTCAAGGTGAGTTCTAATCTAAGGAACTCACCTGAATAATTGATTTTGATCCTTGCCAAGCTTTTCCCCTCAAACCATAGCTTGATTCCTCTTCCTTTCTTGATTCCTCAATCTTCTCTTGTCTTAAGATTCCCAAAAAGATGAGCTTGCTTGTGGTTCAAGAGATTGGAATGGAGATTGGTGGATGGTAGTGAAAATTGGAGTGGCTTGGATGAGAGGAATTGAGAGAAAAAGTAGAGAGAAGTTGGAGAAGAAATGTTTAGAGAGAGAAAGTGTAGAGAATTATGAGAAAATTTGGGGGTAATTGGCTTAAATAGCCTAAACCCTCAAATTACCAAAATGCCCTTCGCTTAAAATATCTCTGGTACATCGTCTCTACACTGATAAATATTTAAGTCTTGAGCGAGATGTTACATTTTTCCATAACAATATTACTGCATCAAGGTTCAACACTAAACTCTTATCTTTTAACCTTAGTTTTAGATGTGTTTACGGAACACATACAAGAACAAGCACCAAGATGCGTGCTTTTTGCATACGATATCGTCCTACTTGGAGAGTCGAAGGAAGAATTAAATGGGAGGTTGGAGACTTGGAGACAAGCCTTAGAAACATATGGCTTTCGCCATAGTAGAAGCAAGACAGAGTAAGGTGAAGCGTTTATGGCTTAGAGGTGAAAGTTGAAGATCATATCATACCACATGTCACACGGTTTAAATATCCTGGGTCTATAATACAAAACAACAAAGAAATAGAAGGAGATGTAAATCGTTGAATCCAAGTTGGGTGGTTGAAATGAAGCAATGCCTCAAGTGTTTTATGTGATGCGAAAATACCGCTCAAGTTGAAGAAATTTTTTTATCAGACAACAGTAAGACCGACGATGTTGTACGGGACATGGTGTTGGACGGTAAAGAACCACCACGAACATAAGTTAGGTGTAGCAGAGATGAGGATGTTGTGTTGGATGTTTGATGAGACTAGACGGGATAAAATTAAAAATGTCAACATTAGAGAGAGGGAAAGAGAGTTATGGTAGCACCTATAAAAAAAAGATTCTAGAAACTAGACTGAGGTGGTTTAGGCATATAGAGAGAAGACATGCGAATTATGTAATTATGAGAGTAGATCAGATAGAAGGGGGTTAAATCACTACATGTAAGGAAAGACCTAGAAAAATTATAAGAGAAATTATTAAAAAGGAATTAGAGATTAATAAGTTGGAGAAATACATGAATTTTGATAGAACACTATGACGTTGTTTGATTCGTGTAGTGACATCACTTAGTTGGATAAAACTTGATCGTTGTTATTGTATTTATTTCTTTAAATATATTCATTTATCATGAAGATGAAACATTGAATTATTGTTGTACTAATAATATTATATTATATATATATATATATATATATATATATTATAAACTCTTACAAATCAAGTCTACTTAGGCTCCACGAGTTTATCTAGATTCTCAAGTTTGGCAACTTTTATCTTGAGAGCTCGCATTACAGTGAGATACACAAATTCCAAGATAAATTTCTATTTTAAAACTTCTTATGAGGGCACTTGTTAGAACTTTTGTCTTAATGATTCAAAAATATAAACAATTGATAACTTTCATGTAAAAAAAAGTTATTTTTCGATGTTTCAATGTGTTGAGTACACAAATTTCAAGATAAAACTTTCATTTTTAAACTTCTTATCAAATCAAAAAGTGCAGACCAATGGGCCGCTCAATTTAATCATGACCCATTAGTGCTAGTGCATGCATTCAACAAAAATTTACACTCTTGTTATACATTTTGAACAAATCTGATTTGATCAAAATTTCCCTTGATTATTCATCTCATCTGACCATAAATTACACCATGGGAAGATAATAACCCTGAATAAGACATAATATGAATTTCAGGGGCCAATTATCTAATCATCCTCTTCTTGATCTTGATTCCTTATCCACTTCGTTGCCACCCACTTCTCCCCTTTTATCACAGGGCAGCTCCCATGCAGTGATGTCTGCCAAAGAAAGAATACGTACTAATAAGTCATAACATAGAACCAGAAGCAAGTTTGCACTTACACGAGTCTATCACAGTACACGACACAACATAATCTCATAATCTAATGGTTGAAATTTTAACTTCTGTACGTATATTATATCATAATCTCTGTCGTTGAATCAATGATTATTGCTCATGAATTAGAAGAAAAACAACACTAACCTGATCGATTGTCCCGTTGGGGAGCAGTGAATAAAATAGAAGTCCATCCCCCTGTCTTGGCTGTACTCTTAAACCAACGCAGTCTTCGTAGCCATAGCTACCATCCATGTTCAAGCCATTCTGCAGAACAATTTTGTGCTAACTATGAAGCCCAAATACTCTTACGACGAAGTATGAGGATAAAGGAAATTCATATAAAAACTACATATATGACGAGGCCTAAAAATGCTAACACAAATTTACAAAATGAACATATTTTACATAAATACATAATATAAAGAGACATTACATTTATCATTATTACAATTTACAAAAATATACTTGTGATCATAACAAAAGAAACACAAACACATAGAATACTCCTAGCTATTCTACTTAAAATATACTCTCTTTTTTTACGGCTACTTAAAATATACTCTTTTCCATGTAAACTATATCATTTTTTATTAATGTTCGAAACAGGCAACTTGGTTGGAAAACTGAGGAATGCTGAAAGGTTAACAGCACTAACCAGGAGGTCTAAGGTTCAAATACTGAAAAACAATCTAATCCAATAATTTATTAGCATTTTTGTTAACATACTAAAAAAATACACTAACAGTTGCCTATCAAAACATTTTTTGAAGAAGCTAAATTAGCACACCAAAATTGACATTGGGGAGAATGAACCTGGGACCTTGGGAGGAGCACACTCCAAGATCTTAAGCCTACACGACCAGGCCAACCCAAGTGGGTTCTATCAAAACATTATTTTACATTACTGTATTTTTTCTCTGACCAATGGCAAAATATTGGAGGATAATCCTTGGGTATGTACATAGTATCAAATAATGTTTAGCATCGGACACAAATACAAAAATAATACTCGAGCAATTTGGAGTATCAAGCCTTTACAGTGTGCTAACTACGCAGGAAATCAATGAAATTGAGGAGTGGGTCAAACAAGATGCAGCAACAAACTTGATATTACCTCAAATGGAAACATAGTCTCGCCACCTTCCTCAACATCAGTTAAATACAGCAAAAATGAAGCCATCTGCATTCTCAATCAAAATCTGAAGTTAAGAAATGAGCTCATTAACATGTGTTTGGTGTAAGTGATTTTGTGCTTGTATTGTATAGAACCCTATAGTATAACGAGACAAGTTTACATCATCTGCAACAAAATCCAACAACTTTTAAGTATAATAATAAATAAATAAAAATTGGTCTGATTCACTCAACAATTGCTTTTATTTCATCCAAGCCCGGTCGTGTAGTCTCTCGATGAATATCAACTTGTAAAATAAAAAGCCCTCGATGCTATACTCCATCTTAATTACAAATAATCATAAATTTCATCACTAAAATGACATGCAAAACAGAAAGTGAGTTTAGTTCACACATACCCTTTGGCTCTTTTGTGGCCCATATTCGTCAGGATTGAATGCATCATAATGTGAATTATATCTTTGACCAACCTCGTAGCGTAGGATATTAAAGGCCTGAAACATGGTAATTCTTCAGACAATTTAAAATCACCCCAAAAATGAGAGAATTACAAATTCAACAAAATCATAAAGCACCTCAGTTGCAGATAACAAAGTTCAAGGAACCTATATTTCAATAGTTTAAGCTTACAAAACAATGGTCTTAGATGCGATTAGACTTGTTTTCCCCTTCTGTTTAAAAAAACATGGCTACAGCTTTTTAAAGATGAGGACCACAGCTCCAAATAATACTTTTAGCCTAGATAAAGGTAAGATTTCCTTCAAGGAAAACTTGGTGCCTAAAACTCCTTCCATAACAGTGCCCAAAGAAAGGTCGTGTCCATTGTAGATGATGGAATGCTGATAACGGAAACACAGTGAGAATATTAATGAGATTACAAAAGGTGAGAGCCTGGGCTTTTGCAATGGCCACAACCAGAGCCTCAGTTCCTCTAAGAAAAGTAATTCTCTGCAAAAAAAAAAAAAAATGATCCAAGTGGCTGAACACCTCACTCAATTCCCTCTCCCAATAACTATCCTGCTTCCTCTAACAAAGTTGCCAACTCAATTCTCGAAAAGACGAAAACTAATTCTCCAGACCTTGAGTTTCCCATGGTTTGAGGCTGATATCTGATCCACCCCACTTATTACACGAGGCACTTTCTTTTTGAAACGTTACATGAAGTCCTTTCTCAAGTACTCTACCACTTCCTACCCCTGGAAGACCAGCCTTGCCCTCAAAGCTGAGATGAGGAAAGTGGCTGAACAAATGCAGTTCATCATCCAAAGTAGCATCCTCAACAGTCAAGCCTTTCTACAGTACTATATACTTTTGTTCTTCGCCACCAGCCTTACGATCTCCATGCTAGCCAAAACTGTTTCTGGTTCAATAATGTCATCAGTTTTGGTCCCCAATTCTGTTGGTGATTCAGCTTCAGTAGTATAATTTCCACTGGTTTTCTTAGCTCGAACACACAGAATACCAGGTGAAGAATCGGAGGAGGAGGTAACTCTAATAAGTCTGTTCTTGAACATTTTATTATTTTTTAAGAGATTATTTTCTATGCATGGTTTTACACATACATCCAATCAAATCACACAATGATGCCACTTTATCATTTTAGTTCCTAAAATATCTCCACAACTATCTATTTGGTGAAATGTGACCGAATGCATGTGTAAAAAAATTATAGTGACGGTGTGAACAAATTAAAGCTTTTTTTAATCAATCAACAAACAAATATTCTTGTAAGGAATTATGTGACTTTGATTCCCATTAGGATACATAAGAGCATTAGCTAAAATTAAAGTCATGTATGTTTTTCACTTTTTAGAAAAAGTGTAAGTATTTAAGATTGCTTATTTTGCATAACTACCAGTAACGGCTTTACCCTGTGTGTATAATAGGAATGCTATAGGATTAAGTTCATGCCCTGGCTGTGGATAATTAATCTCTTGAATCTGGTAGTAATTCTCGTTGATAATATTTTTGTTTTTAAATTTTCTTAGGTTAAATAAAATTTGATGATAACTAACTTTTATTTTAACAAGTCACAATGATATCATAACAGCCTTTATCATAGATAGAAATGCAAACAAGTAAAACATAAGAGAAATATCTTTAGCACATTAGATTGTCAAGGTCATACAGGATGCATTTTCTGTGGAGAGAGGGCGAGCTGAAAAGGAATGTTACCTCTCCATGACTCCTAGGAATCATTGTTGCTCTCGCAATTTTCTCCTCAATGGCCTCTAAAGTCTTTGTTTTATCCCTAGAAGCACTAATAAACACACCAGAGCTGTTTAAACAAAAAATAATACAAAAGTTAATATGAAATTAAAGAAATGTAACATAATGTCCATTTTAGGCAAGCTGTACAAGGGAATCAAATTGACTTCTGAGATGCTGAAAATCACTTTCAGATTAATTATCATATCAACAGAAATGTATCATAAATTTTAGACAAGCTAAGGATCTTTCAACTAGTTAGCCTATAATGATACCTCATTTTATATAAACTTGCTAGAAACTTTTAACTTGAACAAATCGTACATACTTTTTTGTGAAGTTTACGATAAAGAGATAAAGTTAACCATTTGATTTTGTCGGGTCTGTGATGAAACCACGCAGTTAACCATTCTTACATAGTCCAGTTCATAATAACTCACCCACACAATACCTTGTTCTAATTCCCTTGGTATTCTCCGCAGTTTCTCCCTTACGCAAAGCCAATGATGATGGTTTGAGTCCTGCCTTTGCCACAGAAACTATGTTTTCACATTGTTCAGCAGTTGCAAAATTAGGAAAATACAGAGCTCGTGGCTTCCAGCTCAAAACCTAAAAAACACAGACAACAGATATTGTTTTATTGAGAGTCAAAACACAATAACCAATTTCAAATTTCCGCTCATTCACATCAACATATGTTTCAACCACTTCATCATTCACCAGAATTAATTTGAAGTCAAACCTCCATTAGAATGTGCGCATAACACTGATCTTTAATCAATTAACGTAGGCAAATGTTAACAAACTCCCAAGAACCAAATACAGAAATATTGTTTTGAAAGTGTTGTATTCAATTCCTGAAAGTTTAAAAATTGTTATTTTCAACACAAAACTTCTAATTTTTTCTTCCTTAATAAGTGACTTAAAAGGCACATATTAACAAGACCTAATGACAAATTCCGAATTTCATTCACATCAAAATCTACTAAATCAAAATCATTCTTTTTAACACAACTTCTAATTTTTTCTTCCTTAATAAGTGACTTAAAAGGAAAATGGTTTTTTTTTGGTAGATGACTTAAAGGCAAATGTTAGCAAGACCAAATAAAAAACTCCAAATTTCCACTAATTCACATTAAAGTCTACTAAATAAAAATTTACCTAAACTCCAAAACAATAATTATACAAGCTAACTTCATAAATATTGCAATATTTCAAACATAAAATATGAACGGAAAGATAACACACATAAACTAAAGCAATAACATCAACCAATAAAACTCTTCTTTCAAATAAGTTAGAATTGCTAAATATGGAAGAAAAAAATTACCTATTCAGCTAAACACTGTAATAGAGGAAGTCTCTAGGTTAGCTTAAGGTGGTCGAACCACAGCCTATTGTATCACCTGTAACTGAGTTAGTTACAGGTTACCTTCACTAGCCAGTTGCTGAAATTTAGCAACTGTTAATAGCCAGTCACAAGAACTCATCTATATATAGATAACTCATGCTGTAATATCTTATTCATTCAATACATAGAAAATATTCAGATTTACCATTCAATATTCTCTCTGAGAAATAGCATATGAATTCAATAGTTATAGTTTTCTAATATGGTATCAGAAGATCTCGTCGATCCACCGATCTCCGTGACGGTTTCCCCGGTGATTCCCTCTCCGGTGACGGTTACGCCACCTCCGGCGTCAATTCCGCAATTTACGGAGACAGTTACACCAAATCCGGTGACGGTTACGCAACTTCCGGCGACGGTTCTGCCTTTTTCGGCGATGACTACGGCTTCTCAGTCGCATCTTCTCAACCTCGTTTCATCTTCTCCGATGAACAAGCAGAGGGCTCGCTTGGTGGCCAAGGGCTTTCATCAGAGGTTTGGTGCTGATTGTAATGAGACATTTTCACCTGTCATCAAACCTGTTACTGTTCGTACCATTCTGACTCTTGCTCTCTCTCACTGTTGGCCATTGAAACAATTGGATGTCAATAATGCCTTCTTGAATGGTACTCTTGAGGAAGAGGTTTTCATGACACAACCACCTGGCTTTGAGAGCTCTGATAAATCCCTTGTTTGCAAGCTTCATAAAGCGTTATACGGCCTCAAACAGGCGCCTCGGGCCTGGTTTGATAAACTAAAGGGAACTCTCTGCCAGTTTGGTTTCCTAGCTAGTAAATGTGACCCATCTCTATTTGTTTACTCCAAGGGCACTACTCTCCTTTATATGCTGGTGTATGTCGATGATATTATCCTCACAGGAAATGATTCTTCTCTCCTGACCTCTATTGTTGCTAAGCTTAACTCTGTGTTCTCTTTGAAGGAGCTTGGTGACTTGGACTATTTTTTGGGTATTGAAGTCAAACTGCAGCCTACTGGTTCTCTTCTTTTATCACAAGGCAAATACATACGTGATCTGCTGGCTAAAACCAATCTTCTTGAAGCTAAACCTTTACCATCTCCTATGGTTGCTGGCCTGAAGCTCTCTAAGGAAGGCTCTGATACCTTTCATGATCAGCCTCTATACCGATCTGTAGCGGGCGCTCTGCAGTGAACAAGGTGTGCCAATTTATGGCTCACCCCCTTCAGTCACATTGGCAAGCAGTTAAACGTATTCTTCGTTACCTCAAGGGCACTACTTCCTTTGGTTTGCATCTCAAACCTGTTGTTTCCTTTCCTATCTCTCTTCAGGCTTTCTGTGATGCCGATTGGGGATCTGACCCTGATGATCGAAGGTCCACCTCTGGAGTCTGTGTGTTCCTTGGCCCAAATCTGATCAGCTGGTGGACTAAGAAACAACCTGTTATTTCCCGCTCCAGCACTGAGGCAGAATATCGAAGCTTGGCCTTAGCAACATCTGAGCTTCTCTGGATCCAGTCCCTTCTCACCGAACTGGGTGTTTCTTTTTGCACTCCTCTGGTGCACTGTGATAACCTCAGCACTATTGCGCTGGCCCACAATCCAATCCTTCATGCACGAACTAAGCACATGGAGTTGGATCTCTTCTTTGTGCGTGAAAAGGTTCTTCAGCGGCAACTTAAGGTGGCTCATATCCCTGGCAGCCTGCAGTGTGCTGATATCCTCACCAAAGCTCTCCCTCCCTCCAAGTTTGAAGAGTTTAGATTCAAGCTGACTGTTCATGACAACTCATTTCCCAGTGCAGCTTGAGAGGGGGCTAATAGAGGAAGTCTCTAGGTTAGCTTAAGGTGGTCCAACCACAGCCTATTGTATCACCTGTAACTGAGTTAGTTACAGGTTACCTTCACTAGCCAGTTGCTGAAATGTAGCAACTGTTAATAGCCAGTCACAAGAACTCATCTATATATAGATAACTCATGCTGTAATATCTTATTCATTCAATACATAGAAAATATTCAGATTTACCATTCAATATTCTCTCTGAGAAATAGCATATGAATTCAATAGTTATAGTTTTCTAATACACTGCAGGTCAACTCTATCTTAAACATAAATCTAAACATCAAATGAATTAATCCAATTTGAAGTAAGCCAACAACATTCACAATCAAAACAACATTCAGCAAAAGACTCGAATGTTGGAAGAAACAAAACCACGTACCTGAAAAGGAATCGATGTAATGGAATCATCACCAAACTCCCCTGCAGACATCAAATTATACTTTGTCTCCTTCGTCGATTCAAGCAGCCTCGGTCTCGGTCTCAATCCATATCCATCACCATCCTGTTACAACATAACAATCACCCATGAGTTACTTTCCATGAAACACCGACACAGAGACAAACACATTAACACCAGTATTTTTTTATTTTTTTAATGATCTAATTGAATCTAATCACATGTGCCTCATACACGTGACATGTATTGGATCATGTCCGTGATACAAGTTAACTTCTATATTTTGAAGCAAAAAATAAAATAAAAATTGCTAAAAATTTGAAGAAAAAAAAACTATATTAGACCTGAGAGTGAGAGAAAAGAGTTGAACCGAAGAAACCAGCAATGAAGAAGAAGATGCATATGAGGAAAACGTAAGGGAAAGTGAGCTTGTTCGTTCTTAAGCTCCAATTTGATGATTTAACTGTTTTGATTCTCATTTGGGTTTTGAAGAGTTTTTTTGTGTTTGGTGTTTTGTTGTTGATGTTTTTCAGTTCCAGATTTCAAAGTCCACGTGTGGTTAACTGAAACAAAACTGTAACTGAGTCTTTATTTACAAAGGTTCAACACTTCAACACTCATTCAACACATATTTTTTCAATTTTCAACACTCCACATCTTTTTCTCTCTCTTCTACATAATAATTTAACACACATTCAACAAATAACATCTCCAATGATTTTTCATTCAACACTCTACCCCACCACTTTTTATTTCATATTCTTATTTAATTTTATATTTTTATTTTTATAATTACATAAAATTACAATTATCAATTATAATTAAATTAAAATAATAAACACTTAACAATTTATTTTTTAGTGTTTTTGTAAAAACAAAATTTATTTAAATAATTTATTTTTATTTTCTTAACTTAAAATGCAATACAATAAACTAAACACGCGACACACAAATAACTTAAAATAATTCAGGTGCACCAACACTCGGAAAATTTTCATTCCCCATTGGCATATAACCATTAAACGGGGTGTTTGAGATGGATATCTCATCATAGATCCATAATATGGATTAAAGTTTGGAACAGAGGATGAGTTGTTGAAATTTGGTGCAAAACCAAAATTAGGCATGTTTTGAGGACGTTAGTTTGGAAATTGATTTGGATGTTGATAATTGTTGGGATTTTGGTAGCTAAATGGGTAATCAGAAGAATTATGAGTGTTGAAATTATTATTATTGGGATCCATTTCACTAAAAAGAAGTTTAAAACTTCAAAAGAAAAGCTAATAAAAGGATAATAATAAGATTAAGATAGTGAAAAACTTGTTTTTTTTCTGTGTCCAAATGAAATGAACCAAGTCTCTATTTATAGAGAAAAAAAAATCATGAATTTTGGTAAAAAAAAAAATTATAAATTAATTTGCAATGAAATAATTGAGTTGAAATTATTAAGATAATAAAAATCCAACAAGTCAATCAGAAGCTCACATGTGTCCACCTTTTATCCAAAACAACATCTTCTCTCTCTGGCTTCTGCGCGTGACGCGCCCTGTCGGCGCGTGTTGCACACGCGTCTGGTTTCAGCAAGTGGCAAACTGCCACGTGTCTTCGGTGACAGCATTCAACACAGTTGAATCAATTCAACTCTTCCCTCTTCCACATCACCATTCAACACACTCTCAACACACTATTACACCACACCACACCACACCATTCAACACACACTTAAACACTCCATCGCAAATGGTCTAATATTAGTAGTAGTTAAACTACCTATATATTCATTCAACTACACCGTTTCTATTTTTGTTACTACTATAAAGAAACACAGTACACGGTTTCTCTTTTCCCTTTTTTTTAATGCAAAATTTAATTTTTCTTTTTGACAAACAATAAAATTTAATGTATTATTTATTTTATAAACTATTATTATTTATTTTAAAAACTACAAATTCATTTTTTTACAAGAAACTAGAAATTTATTAAAAAAAAGGAAAGATAAAAAATGAAGATATAAAATGAATACAGTAGAAGAAACAAGACAAGAAAAATAAAAAATAAAAATAGAAAACTCATCTTACATACGAATTTTATTATCATATTTTCAAATATGATCATCTTTTATCGCTGCATCGTTCCAAGAAATTAAAAATAGGGTATGTAAAAAGAATTCAGTAATACGAGTGTTTAACAAATGTAAGAAGTGTCGTGTATATGAAAGATTAAATTTTTTATTTTTTTTTAAGGTGGTGGTTACAATTTTAGATTTTAAAGATAGATAAGCGGAGAATTCTTGATTGGAACTTGAATCAGACATATATAATGCAGTGTATCAGCTGAGTTATCTATACTTACTATGTATAAAGAATTTTTTTTTTTTTTTTTGCATTTTTTGGCTGACTTTTTCTCTTTCCAAAATTACAATCAATTTTTAATACAAATAACACATATAACAAATAAATAAGAGTAAATTCAAATATTGAAAAAATGTAACAAACATGATTTTTTTTTGTTAGCACACAAAATATATCGTGTAAGAATATATGTCCATTTGTTTTTTCATTTATCCTAAAAAAAGTGTAACAAACTAGATCAAGTATATCTATATTTATTCTTCTATATCTATACTATTATATACTATGTATAAAGAAAATAACATCTTTCGGCTCTTTTGGGCTAGCTTTTTCTCCTTCCAAAATTACCCTCAACTTTCAATACAAATAACACATATAATAAATAGATAAAAGTAAATTCAAATATTAAAATAAAATGCAACAATTTGTATATGTCCGATTTTTTCCTTATCGTTTAAAAAAGATAATGGATGAGAGTGAATTCAAATATTAGAAAAAATGTAACAAATACAATTTTTTTTTGTTACCATACAAAATATATCGTGTAACAAACATGATATGAGTATATGTCAAGTTTTTTTTTTCATTTATCCTTAAAAAATGTAACAAACTAGAACAAATATATGTCACTATAAATATAATCAATAAGAAAATGATCGTTATTTTTCTTTCAAAAAAAAAAGAAAATGATTGTTGTTTTATTTTTATTTTATATACAGACAAACCAAAATATGCAGAGTTGATAAATAATTTCGTTATATACTTTGACAATAATTTGTAGATAGATCGATGTACAAATAATTTTCATTAATATTTAAAAATTGTAATCAAAATTATACAAACAAATATAATAAAATATACACACACACACATTAGTGTGGTAAAAAGAGCGGACAGACGGGCACGGTAGTGCCCGTCTTTCCTCTAGTTATATATAAAGAGAATAAGAGATCTTGTGGAGATTTTGGACTGGCTTTTTTGTTATCCCAAATATACTCTTAAACAAATTTTCCAATAATAATGCTATATTGCTGATGTTATTAAAAAAGATAAGAAATTTTGTTATATTTGTTAGATTATTGTTGTCGTTGAAAATTATAAATATGATTTGTTGAATTTGTTATATTTGAAAGTCACAAATATCTATACTTATAATTTTAATCTATATAAAATATCGTTTGTAATTTACACGCAAAATTTCTATAAAATATTGTTGATAATCTACACGTGTTAACACAATAAAAAGAGTAGAAAGACGACTTTTCGCTAGTGTTTATAGGAACAGTTAAACATTTTTATTTGAAATAAATAGTTGAGTTGGATACCAAAAGTTTTATGAGAGTCCAACCACATTTAAAAAGATATTGACATATCACTCTTCAAAAGATCATCATATTGTTAGGAGAAATTGAATTACGGCCTTCCCATGTATAATCACTTCTTTTTAATTGAATCAATCTTTTTTTATTAATAGATGGAATGACAAAATTAATATATAACTCACACACAAAAGTGAAGTGGTTGGGGTTTGAACCCCGGTCATAGCGTCCGATCTAACAATTTTGACATTTTTATTAGTTGAGATTTGAGGTGTTTGCGGTGCGGTTTGGTTCGGTTTTGAAGCTAAAAGTCATCTGAACCGCAAGATAAAAAACATGTGGTTTAGTTCGATTTGATTGACTTTTAAAATAAATTCTGAATCAAACCAAACAAATGCGGTTTGGGTTGGATCTGTTGTTGCGGTTTTTTCGAGACAATACAATTTTTTGTTTCCAATACTAAAATCAAGTTAAAAATCTAAAACAGAACATATTTCCAACAATATTTCAAACAATGTTTTAAATTTTATCCAACATGACAATTTCATTTTTATCAAAAAATGTTCCCAAAAACATAGACCAAATTAGAAGTAAAATTTTATCATTCTCTAAAAGTTCAAATAACACATAAATTCATTTTTGAAATAAAAAACAAAGAAGAAACTTAACAAGAGAAAAAATATGTCATTTTATAAAAGTTTCATCGAGTTTTTATGAATATTGGTCTCGGTAACATGTTTTTAATTAGTGTTTCTATTATGTTGTGGTTCAGTTGGTAAACTAAAAACCGCAAACCAAACCAAACCATTGAACAAGAAAATGATTTAAATACATCTGAGCCAAATGCAGTTTATTACGGTTTCGATTTTGATTGATACAATTTACCGTTTTTTTACTGAGTTGGTTCGATTTTGAACCTCCTGATTCAAGTAGGACTTGTGGAAAACTGTATCAATCTTTATTTAGTGATTAGTTTTGTTGTATTAATATCACATAAGATTTTTTTGACGCAATCAAATACTCATAAATACTAAAGAAAACTAGCACTTAAAAAAAAGCCTTTTTGAAAGAAAAGAATCTTAACCTTCCACTTGTAAAAGTAAAAACGAATCTTAATGTTCATAAAGGTACTAATCATTGAAGTAAGGTTACAATAAATAAGTTTAAATTTTGAAAATAGAAAAGCATACACAAAGACATTGAGACTGTGGGGAGTAACTTTTAACATAAAGTGAAAATATTCCCTGAAAAAAAAACATAAGTGAAAATTTTCTTTTCAGGAAGTGAAAATATATTTGATTCGATACATTTGCAAGATATATCATAATTGCATTAAAAAACATACTTTTAACTTTAATTTTCTAACTGGACATTTTTTCACAAGTGAAAAGTCATAGGAGTAAAGTGCGACTTCTAAACTGCATTTTTTATTTTAACAAATATTTTGTTTAACAAAAAATATTCACCAAAATAATTCTCCAAATTTTATTTGACATATCGTATCTTGATGTTGTGCAACTATATTGTAGTATTTTTTTAATGGAAAAATGTTAATAGTTAGTTGTTAAATTAATTTTTCTTTTTCATCCAAGTTTGAATCTAGGACCTCTAAATTCTTATTTTGTTAATGTTGTCTAACCTTTTGTTAATGTTATCCTTTTACTCAAACTAGTTAAGTTGTCTAACCTCATATTTTGTTAATGTTGTGTTTACTGCACCATCATTGGAGCTAAATCAATTTGGTTACAACGCTGCTGAAGCAATAAGACATCTCTCACCTATTCAGTGAAACGTGTTTCTTTTATAAGCAAAATTTTTTACTAATGGGAGTACAACGTGTAATTTAACCCATATAGAACAAGATTACAAACCACCAATTTAAATTATGTAATCTTAAGTGCCCCATAGTCTATTTCTCAATGGTAGTGTCGAGTATACCAAACGCCTCCTTATTCCACGCCTTCAAATTTTCTTTCAATAATTTTTAACTTTCCTGCTAAAGATTGAGCCTTCCATTCTTCCAAATGAAAAGAACAAACATTCTCTAATAAAACCTCAGGCAGTCACTATGTTCAAACCAACTATTGAAGGGCTTGTCAAAGCTTGAAATTGGAAGAAAAAAAATTATGTATTTCTACCGTCTCAAATTCTCTTTTTTTGAAAAATCTTAACTTCATTTATTAACCATGTGATTAATGAAGTAGTAGTTATTTGGTTTTTTTTACAATTATTTAAGTTTTTTTTAAATAGACGAAATGACAAAGTCATTATAAACCCACATAGTTGGAGATGCCGAGTTTCGAAACCTGGTCATAATGTGTTGCATATCAATTTCAACATTTTTCGTCGATTGAGTTAGCATTAGTGGACATTATTTGAGTTTTTTATATGACCAACGTTGAAAATATGCCACCGTCAAAACAATGAAGATTTGTTAGAGCATCTCCAATGAAAAATCTTTTATTTAACAAAGACCTCCACCTATCGAAGATTCTCATTGAAGGAAGAAAAAAATGGGTGCATATTAGTTACCAACAACTATACAAAAACTCCAACAACTAACGGGTTCTACGATCAAAATAAGAAAGAAAATAGATAAAAGATGGTCGCATCATCTCAAACTCATGTGATTCTTGCTCTCTTTAATTTATTTTAATTTATTTTCTAAATGCACACATTAAAATACATATTAGTGAGACATATTTAAAGACTCTTTTTAGTTAATAACCATTTGAGTCATTGAGTCTTTAACCAGTACTTTTTGTTCTGGACCGGCCAAAAGGACATACCCACTTAACAAGACCCAATTACATGGTAAGACCCAATAAAGCACCAAGTTCGTTACACTCCCTTATACCTATATAAAGGGAACTCCAATTCAATTCCAGGTAAGTTCATTCTATCGCATAAACCTCTAAACCTCCTTGTTTCCCACCTGACTTGGGCGTCGGAGCGCATGTGCAGGTACCACCCTCTTCCGTCTCACCGGCACCGGGGTCTCTTCCATGGATTCCGGCGAGATCTTTCACAACGAAGCATCTTCTTCATCAATCCGTCGTAAGTATGATTATTTCCTCAAGATAACATCTTTATCGGACATATCATTTGGCGCTAGAAGGAGGGGACCGATTCTTGTTATTCGATCCTTTGAATCTCAATTTCACTTTCATGTGATGGATAGGAGAAAACTTATCCAATTCAACAATATTCAACGGATTCAGCAAAGAATTCATAGGATCTCATGAAGATCCTCAGTTCATATCTTGAATCTTCATCGAGATTCATCAATGGCGGAAACGGTTACGCGAATCGAAGCCGTTACAATTCAAGAAGGGACTATAGCTTTGAGGTTGAGGAACGATGCTTCATGAAGAAGCATTTTGAATCTGCATATATCTTCATCAACGAAATTAGTTACACTTTGAGAATCCAAAGATTGGAACATGAATCGTCATCAGATGGGGAATACGAAGGTTTCATCCATGGAGAACAAAGTTTAATTTACGAACGTGAAAATTCCACTACGATTTTCCGTTAAGGTTACTTCCGGAAGGTTTTCGTATAGGTTTAGATTGAAAACAGATGAGCAATTTGAGATTCGGATATGAATCCTCGCGACAGTTCATCGGCTACATGCAAAATCAAGAAATGGTTGGGGCTCGAATCAGAAAATACACTCTGAAGTTCCATTTGTCTCGTTCCCGAAGAAGATGAAAGGGGAAGTCCAGTTCAAGAAGAAGAAATTTGATTCCTATCTCAGCGTAACCGCCTTGAATTCGGCGTTGACGGTTACATAATCGTGATGGAGAGCCGCCTCCACAGAAGTAAGATCAATGCCCGCGCGGAAGTTGTTGCCGCCAAGGGATGACCGCCCAGAAATCAATGGGAGGACGCCCAGGGAGTTGTTGCCGCCAAGGTGAGGATGCCCAAGAATAGTTGTCAAGGCATGGATGTAACACCCTAAACCCCGCATAATATTTTTAAATAAATAATGCAACAATTAATAAGAACAATTCAAGGTATTACTCTTCATCAATCAAAACAAAACCAAACTCCATCATATAAAACCAAGTCGCAGCGGAATAATCTCAACAATATCAAGTCAAAATAATCATATCTCCAAATAAATACATCGACAAGAGAACTCAAAGGTTCTATAAACAAGTCTACAAAGACATAAAAATAATCCCCAACAGTCCTAATCAAAGCAATACTATGCTAGACTCCAAAAGAAAGCGGTAAAGGAAAGAGTAGGCTCTAAAGCCACCCTCAGAAAACTCACGACAACTATGCGTTCTCTACCTGCAAATCTACGCCACAAGGGCGTAGGCAGAAACCCACAAGAGAGGGTGAGAAATATTTAACACAGAGGAAAATATGAACGCATGTATAGTTAAAGGATAAACAAATATGTCAATTATACATTCAGCAGATATGCATCACGGATAAGCAGCAATCATACTCAGCATATGTGTGTGTGTGTGTGTGTATTCATGTCTTAAAGTTATATAGTCTTAGCTAACATCTCATTAGTATATATTAACATCCAAGACAATTAAAGACATCCAAGTATAACCATTTGCACATTAGTATAGCAAGCTCATCATCCAACAACACATATTCAATTAGACACATTTCCACATAACACATAGTCAAGTTTCACATCTTCAAATAGCATATCATCACCTAGTCACACATAGTAAAATCAAACATCTTCCACATAGACTCGCAGTGATGTATGCAATGCGCCTAACTCGACTCTGTATGCATGTGGTACTAGGTTTTGGATATCATAGTTATGTTATTGAGTGATCCCACAACGTCAAATATTTCGATAATCAGAGATATATTACTAATTAATCCCACGACGTCAAATAATTGGATAATCATATGTATGTTACTGATTAATCTCACAACGTCAAATACATAGTGTCAAATAGGACTGACCATGAATGCATGGACTCAAGTATAGACTCGACAATGCACGACATCACATAGCTCACCGTTATATAATCACTTCATCATATAACATATCAACACATCAACACACCAACTCATCGTCAAATCAATACATCCACACATCATCATATCATCTCATCAAGCATATCAACATGTAATCACATTATTGCATAATCACATCACCTCATCGTATTTTCATAACACATCATTCTACATCATCAAGTATACTTCATTAATCACATCATTTTCATTAAATCGTCTCATAAGTTCACAAATCAATTCATAATTCAATTCATAGCTAGATCACAAGTTCAATAATAGCCATTCTAATCGCTAAGTTTACTTCCATCATAAGCTTAGTTAATTACTCTTACAATGCCAAATTATACTCCTATCATTCAAGTTTAAAGATTAGGGACCTAATTATACCTCTTGGGTACCTTTAAAAGCATAAAAATGAGGTTTTTCAACACAGGGAAAAACACACGGTCGTGCATTTTGGACGCATGGTCATGTGTTTTTCAACATACGAGGCAGTAGAAAATGCACGATCCGTGCCTTTTAGGTGCACGGTCGTGCGTTTTCCCCATACTTAGGAAAATGCATTTTTTCTGAAAATTGAGTACAGGGAAACCTCTTTCGACACCACTTTTCGATCCAATTCTTACCAAACTCGACCCAAATCTTCGTACTAAGGTTATCTAATCAATTATACATTAATTTCCTTTTAATCAACTTAATTTTAATCATTTTTACCAATAATTATCATTATTCTCATATGCTCCAAAAATGTATCACTTCATTCTAATTTTACATGGTAATTCTACTCCAAACATAGTAACAACAACAACAACAACATCCTCCTTTCTTCAAAATCATCACAACAACATTCACCAAATCAAATTATAAAATCATCAAAGCAACATTCATGTAACAACTTCCATGGTTTCACCAATTTTAACATAGCACTCAAGAACACAACAACAACACAATCAAAACAAGAAATTAACATATAACATCATGGATTCACAAATAATCATATACCTATAATCACAACAGCATGCTAGATCATAATTTCATCATTAATTTATCATTATAACATGAATTTAAGGAGAATCACACAAAATCCTTAATCTACCCATTTGCACATAATTTCCCAAATGAGAATAGAACTCCCCCTTACCTCTTAACCTTCAATTCTAGCCTCCCTCTACCTTGGGTCTCCCTCTCCTCTTAGCTTCCTTGAGCTCTCCCCTTCTTTCTCTAGATTTCATCTTTCTCCTCCTTTCTATACTCTTGCCTCTCTTCACAATTGTCACAAATGAGCTCTAACTTAATTCACCAATACTACTGCCTATTTATATTCTCTTGTTTTGCGCTTTGGTTCTCTCAACACTAAATGAACTTAGTTTCTATCATGTTAAATCTCACAAATAAAACACTACTCAATTACTTCACTTAAACCCCATATTTACTCATACACATTTATTTCCTCAATTTCCCAAAAATACCATTCACTCCAATTTTCTAATAAATCAACTAACCCATCAATTTAACCGTATTATAAATAAATAACAAATAATTAAATAAACTAATATTAATAAACTATTAATAAAATTGGGTTGTTACAGTGGACGTTTGGGAGAAGCCGTCCAGGAGAAGCCGTCCAGGAGAACGCCTCCGTTCACAGAGAACACTTTGAAGTCAGGGACAATCAAATACGGCCACAGAGCTATCGACGGGGACGAGTATGATAAAGTTCATAAGTTTCAGGGGCGAGACCGCTCAGAACAAAAACAAATCCGTCATCATCTCCGTCCTTGTGAAAACGGCTAACAAAAAGCATGCCGCCATCACCTCTAGAATAGGATTCATAATAAAATTTGAGCCATCAGACACCAAAAAGTTGGTCCACACTTTGTGTGAAAAAGCCAAAGTAAGTAATGCTAGTGGGTGGACTAACACCTGATCATGAAACACTAACCCGAGGTCACACCACGATACAAAGACATGCTTGTGTTTTGTTTGTTTAAAGTTTTACACATGTGTGATAAAAGTGTCGCACTACAAAGAGTTCAAGTCAAAAATAATGACACAATCCTACATAACCGGGCAAGCTGAAGTGAATCCACGAAGTTGAATGGCAACAGTTTGGGACGAATCCGCTCTCGTGTCCGGCAACGGTTTTAGATGTTCCACACTCATCGAGGGAGAGGCCGCCCAGAAGTGGATTACGAAGCCACTTTCGTGTGCAGCAGCTGTCGAGAACCCACGCCAGCTCTGCAATAGGGAACAGAGGTCGCAACTGTCCAGAAAGGCAAGTTCCAGGCCGTCAAGATTGAGCACGGCGAGGTTAATTCCGAAACATACATGTTCTGATTTTCCTTTTGCTTGTTGTTTGAGCACACTCAATATAAAATGCTAAATGCACACACTTATTATTCAATAATAATATTGATCACAGACGCTCAGTTTCCACTAAGAGATGGTGCAGGGCCAAATGATAAGTAATTTTTCCACTATGTGATGATTGTTCTTGGCACATGTGCATGATGTTTCCACGCCTGTGTTATGGTTGTTTCCACAATTAGTGTTGGTTAAGAGGTTATGATGTTAACATAATTTGTCCACTGGTGTTGAAAAGTCAAATGGCTTATGTCACATCACAACAAGGTTACATGGTCATTTCCAATATCAATGGTAAAGGTTAAAAATTTGAAGTAATGGTAATTTGCCACTATAACTCTATACATATTTTGCACTGTGTGTAGCGTTTGAGTAACTACACAGTGCAGTTTTGGATTTGTGTATCGAAGTTTTGTTATGACCCATAAGTATGTACAACTGATGTATGCCTGCATAAATATGATTATGATGGTTGTTATATGACAAGAGAGAGGTTCTGTTATAGCATGTTTTGAATACTTGTTTAAAAATTGATCCATTACGTGAGAATTAGAAGTAGGAAAAGTGTTACTTGATGGCATGTAGCATACAGAAGCTTGGGGAACTCTTCTAATTCCTCCACTTTTTCTTGTTGGATACTAGACACCAACATTGAAGTACCATGTGAAGTGGATTCCTCTACTTTTAGCTTGGATACTAGTTTATCCCTTGGTTTGGTTTGGTGATGGATAAACTAGCATGTGTGACATCTGCTTCTGTTACTTGATCAACTTTTGAATTAGGAAAGTGCATTTCAAATCCTTTTGTGTGAATTTGTTGGAACGTGGTACCAAATTACAATTTAATTGTGAATACAAACTTTTATTGTGGTAAATTACATGTTTACAATTACAAGAATGGTGTTGTGAAGAAGTTTCCAAAGACTCAAAGACTCCTTTCTACTAAGTTCTCCTTTAATATGTCGCATGCTTTCATGATTAAAACTGTTATGATTTTATAGAGGCTTCCTTGTTCTTTCCCCTAATTTTAAAAATAATGATATCTTAGCATAAAATGTTATTAGTTTTCTATCTTTATTAAGATAGCTTAGCCTTTGGATTTTGTTAGCAGAACATGAAAAAGGTTCATAAGTTATTATTTTGTCAGCTCTATGAATTAATCACCAGTGTTGATGCAAATAGATCATATATCACGTATCTACTATCAATAAAGGGTTCTATAGCTCAAACTTTAGAGATGATTCTGATAAATAATGTTCTGATATTCACTCTTCGAAATTATTAACTCAACCTAATACACACTGTGTCACAATGAATAAAGTTAGTGTGCATATACACATATGCTTGCTTCTTGCTTGTTTAAGTGTCTACGCAGGATACACAAATAGAAGTTGGCACACTTCAAATTGTCGAAACCAAGAACCATTTGCTTCCGGCCCTGAAAGTATCGGGCGCCCAGGTGAATCCGCCAAGAAATAGAATTTGAAGACACGCTCGTGCGCGACATCAGTTTTAGATGAAGTTGTAATCATGCAGGTAACAGTTTGTAGTCAATCTGTGTTCACACCGGTAACAGTCGAAGCTGGCAATAGTTGAACCCAATCAAGATGGAGAGGAAGACGGCAAAACAGGTTGGACAAAAATTGGCACTTTTTCAAAGTGTTGAAGTCAAGGAAAATGATACAACCTGATAAGATCCGGGGACAAATCGAGCCCTTCAAAGACGTTGAATCCGGTAAAGACCGTCTGCCCGACAAAAGTATCAACTGTGTTTGAGCACAGAACATTACAACAGTGCCCGTTTACAACAAAATTGAGCCCAACCTAGGTGAGACAACGACAATCCGCACATGTCTTCACCGCGAAGACAAACAGGTTCAATCATTCTTCTCCTTGTCTATCTACCTATACAAATAACAACTTAATATTATGGAAACTCTATCATGCATTCATTATCGTGACATGAGCCTTCCAATAAAGGAAACACCAAAATACTACTTTCATCTTTTATTCTACATGTTTATACACTTACCAAAAAACCAAGCCAAGTGGCACATGTTAAAAGTTAAAGGTAAAACTAGCACTATTATTGCATATATGTTGATTTCCTGTTTGTTTAAACAGCTACACGGTATCACAACAAAGTTGAAAAAGGGTAATCCATCATCACTATTATTGTTTGTACACTTGCAATGTGCTTTGATGGAAGGAATAATGCAGGTTAAACAACGAAGAGTCGTACACCACGAAGAATAATAGTTAGAGGAAACAACATAATTGGGAGATACCAAAATTCGAACTCAACTCGTAGCTTGGGCAAGTGCTTCTTGGCGCCAAGTCCCCCACTCTCCGAACCTCCACATAAAAGTCTCAACAACATTGTTAGAAATAAGGTGACAGAGAAATGTTCATCAAATGAAACTCTAAACCCACGACAAAGTGGTGAATTCTTCCAACGTAGAGAAATTTCCAACAAAGTGCAAGGCATCAAAATGACACCCAAGAAGTGGAAAATGAAACAAACTCCACAAACATAAAGATAAGTGAAAAGAAGGAGAACCATATGCCGATAACAGTAAAGTACATGCATCCGGGACAAGGGCGAACAAATACTCATAACTCCAAATGAGGGATAACTCTTTCCTAAAAGGGATATTCATGTGATCACGACTGTGCTTACAAGAACTAAGTGCAAACAATTATGCACTCCAACACAAGGATCCCAATCTAATCCAAGCAAAGGATAAGAGTCAAGGGAAATACATTCTCCTACATAAAGCTTGGGAATTCATACAAAGGATCTTACTCTCTCTCTCTCTCTCATACATGGTCTCCCCTATGGAAGAAATATCAAAGTCACCAGATTCATATCTTTGATTGTCTGATAATATCTTATTTTATATTATGAATTATTCATATATCATGTGTCGCATCAAATACACTTCAAGTTTTTGTTTATGAGGAGCAAAATATGGTTAGGTGAATCATCCCTCAAGACCCTGTGATGATAAAGGAACCAAATGACCAAGTTAAAGCATCTCTGACAACTTAAATCAAATATCCGACATAAATTCGAATGAGAATTGTTGGCTATCTTTCTGGATTTTGTATGTATTTTCTGAAATGTAGGTACAAATTACTATAAGATGGATTCTCTACATTCTTTACACGACTGTTCAGCTTGGATGAGAGTTATCCCATCTTCATATTGCTAAGTCCGGATGATCTTCCCCGACATCTTCATATTGCTTAGTCTTAAAGTTATCCCTCAACACTATGTTTGTTCATTCAGATTCTACTCACAACTTTTCAGCTTCAATGTGAGACTTATGACTATTTCTGACATGATCATCTTATCACAAAGACCAGATAATCATAACTGACAATCTTATCATAAGTCCATATTTAATGGGCAGATTATTGAGGTTAACTGTGTTCTCCAAACTCTTCAACGCAGATTATGGTTTTCCAACATCTTATTATACAGAGTCATTCTTTCCGACATCATATTATTCAAACCGGATCATCATTTTCGGCATCAGATTATTCAGATTGGATTATCTTTTCCAGCACCTCATTCAGCTTGGAGGACTTTCTCCCCAGCAGCTCATAAACGTGTCCCTATCTTATGATGAAGATGAGTAGTGTCAATGCCCAACAAGGCCAACACCTCTCATCCTCGTAAGAGGCAGTGGTAGAGCTAACATATTGCGGCATGAAACAAAATGCACAAAGCGGTGATGCCAACAAAAAAGATAAGTAAAAACTAATCTACAGTCATCTGACTCTTTACATAAAGTTATTTAATGCATGTTAAGGAACCACGATTATCTGAATATGATATAAATAATGTCTGGATAGAAAAGAATGATTTTAATAATCTTGCTTTAAAACCATACTTATATTTTATTACCTAAGTAACCAATCGTCATACAACTTTTCATGCATAACTCATCAAGTGAAATTAATGAACCTTGGCAGGAAAAGCTATAGTGAATTTGATGACGCAAACAAGAAAAATGGGTGCCTTCAAAGACTAAAGCTCCAACCGCGGCCAGGACCACTCATTCCCATATCGGTCATGTGAGCGGCACTACTTGCAGATATATCATTTGACTTCACAAGGATTCCAAAGCGCCTCAGCGGCTACAACGAGACCGGGCACGAGGCCGGCAAGGACCCTCCTTATGGGGCAAATAACCTATTTTGAGTAACTGACAAGTATATTTATATGGTTTACCGGTTTTACTTAAACATTTTGCAGGATGAAAAACAAATCATGCATTGACTAGATGAGTTAAAGCAAGGCGAGCAAACGCCAAAGTACAACCACCAAGTCCTACACTTCCACGCCCGGGGGTATAGTTTTCTTTCATTGTCATTACATAATCCATACTTTAGCATCCAACTAACCTTGATATGGCGCCACACATGATTAAGCCATTTTTCCATAAAGGTATCAACGACTTGGGGGGCAACTGTTCTGGACCGGCCAAAAGGCCATACCCACTTAGCAAGGCCCAATTACATGGCCCGATAAAGCTCCAAGTCCATTACCCTTCCTTATACCTATATAAAGGGAACTCCACTACAATTTCAAGTAAGTTCATTCTATCCCATAAACCTCTTAACCTCCTTGTTTTCCACCTGACTTGGGCGTCGGAGCGCATGTGCAGGTACCACCATCTTCCGTCTCACCGGCAACGGGGTCTCTTTCATGGATTTCGGCGAGATCTTTCACGACGAAGCGTCTTCTTCATCAATCCATCGTATCAACATGAATATGATTATTTCCTCAAGATAACATCTTTACCGGATAGATCACTTTTGTTAAAAAATTATAAATAAATGACGTGTACACCTGAACTCATTTAAAAACAATTTTTAATTTAATCGGCACTCAAACATTTTTGTTAAAGTTTGAATTTTGGTATTTAGTTTCAATTATATTAAATTTATTGATTATATAGCCAACATTAAGCTTCAATTTATGAATAAAGGTTTGTTTCATTTTTATTATTAATACATACATATTACTACCTCCCTCCCTAATATAGAACCATTTTGTCAAAATCACGAGAATTAAGAAAATTGGCAGTAGTATTAAATTTGTATATAATTACTATTGTTTTTACAAATTTATCCTTAAGAGAGAGAGTTAGTTTATATTTTCAACATAGTATTTATTGTTGATTGAAGAAAAAGATGCAAAATAAACAATGGTATGTTGGTAACAAAATAATTAATGTAATTAAAAAATACCAAATGGGTCTTATAAAAAGGAACACAATTTTTTCTCAAAAGGATCTTATAATTAGGGTCGGAGGTAATATGTATTATGTGTTCTGTGTTTTGGTTTTTACGCATGTTTCAAGATCATTGTTGTGCTTGCACTATGAGGCGACTTGGTAGAGTTAAGACAAGGTCTGTGTGTTTGGTTTTGAGGTAACATAAACCGATTTTAAATGAATAAATTTTGGTTAAAAGTGAGTTGAAAGTAAAATAATTTATGTTTGGAGTATTATTTATGGTAAAGTGGATTGAATAATAAATTACAAAGTTTACAAAATTAATCGTAGAAGTTAAAAATTATAAAATTTAGTTTCAAATAGAATCAATTCTACCAAAAAAAATATTTTTTATTTTTTTTTAAAAAGGTAAACTAGCTCATCTAAATTGGCGCCGAAGAGAATCGATCTGAAACCTTGAGGAGGAGGAGCACATTCAAAATTCTCGGGCCAACACCACCAAGTCAACCTAAATGTATTTCATTTCTTATTCAAAACATATCAAAATCAATTTTACAAGGCTTGGAAGTGGCCGCGATAGCATTTTGGCTACAATAAGCATTTCTCTATGATTAGATGTCATTTGTTTTTTTTTTTTTTGAACTTGTCTGCTTCTTACTTTAATTATCTTCTTGAATAGGGCTGACAATGAACCGAACCAGCTCGAAAATAGTTCGAGATTTGATTCGGTAAATAATTCGTTGAACTTGGTTCGTGAACCAAATGAGTCGAACTTGAGTTAAAAGTTAAGCTCGTTAAATAAATGGGTTGAATTTGAATTATGTATAGTTCGACTCTTTTGATTCATGAGACAACTATATATATCGATCGTTACCCTTGCTATATCAATTATACTAATTTTAAAGGACATTTAATTCATACTTTTTTTTGTCAAAGTTTTACACTGATTCTCCCATTTGAAAATGGCCACTTATTTAAATCCTATAGCCAGCTTCAACTATGGCTGGACAAAAAACTTGCAAACCGGCCCAAACTGCCCTACCCGCTTGGCCCGAACCGCGTCGGTCGGGTTACACGGTTAAACCGGGTGGAGCGGGTTTGAAGAAATGAGTTTAACTGGTTTGCAGTGGTCGGTTTCGGGTGGGTAGATCCAGCCCATCGAAAACCAAATCCGACCGTATGTATGTTTTTAATTAGGCCCAATACTACAACCCAGCCCAATAACTAGAACCAATCCCTAGTTTTATTTCATTTCCTCCCTCATTCTCCCAAATTTTGTATCGCCGGTTCCTCTCTCTCTCTCACCATACACTTCCAACAATCCAACTTCAAATTTCAACATCCATATTTCACACTCCTTGATTTCTCTTCACTCTCCCATCACAGATCTATCCTTATCCCTTCTTCCTTCTTCTTCAACAATAGATCTTACCAAGTTTTGACATTTTTCATTTGTTCTATTTCCGGATTTGTTCTTATTTATCATGAGGACTTATGTATTCAAGTTTTTGGAGAATATTTGTGTATTAAAGTTCTAGACGTGTGCTAAAATTCTGGATGTGTGAAAAATTTTTTATCAATTTTTTTATTACCAAACCGATACAATCCACCCGTTCGCCCGTGAAAACCGATGAACCGAAACTGCTGAAACCGACAGACTCGTATGGGCGGAAATGGCTTGAGATATTCCAACCGTCGGGTAAGTCGGTTTCGGATTTTGGGCCTGATTTCCAGCCCTAGCTTCAACATAAACATACTCTTATTTGCATTCAGCAAGTATGTGTTTTAAGCTAGCAAACCATATTCAGCAAGTAAGTGTTTTAAACTAAAACCAAAAATTTTATTAGTCCCACGTCGATTGGTTTGTGAAGCATATGGAAAAAGAAATCTATAAAAAAAGCAGCGTGGTGTGGGGAATAGATTCTCTCAAATAAAATTCTCTCTATTTTTACATTTACACCATTAAATATGAGAGAGAAAATGAGATATTAAATTATTAAAAAAAGAGGATATAGAGTGTGTGGTTGAGATGTAACAATTGAAAAAAATACATTTGAGAGAATCAAGTACAATGAGAATTGAACTACAATGCTATTCATCAGCTATTATCAACCATGTTCTCATTTAAAACTTTTTTTAATTTATTCTATTGAAATTTGAATTTAAAGAGTAGTTTTTTTTGTCTCTTGGTTCATGAGTCGAGTGAACTTGAATTGAGTCGAGTTCGAGTTTAATATGAAGTTCAGGTGGAGTCTACCGTGCATAAGTGAAATAGGTCTCGTATGGTACATTAGTGCTTTTCTCAAAAGCTCACCCTAGGAACGGCTGTATCTTAAACTTCTTAGTGTCATTTGTCCTTTGGTGGAAAATATATGAATGAATTAAAAAAAACTATTGATGGAATTTTTTTTTTTAAGGTTAAATATGTTTTTTTGTCCCTATAAAATTGAGACCTTCTAAGTTTAGTTCTTACTTAATTTTAATAGTTCTTTTAGTCCCTATAAAAAAAAGGCTTATTCGATCCATCGGTCCCTTAACTTAATTGTTTGTTGCAAAGTGGTCCCCTAACTAAAATTCGTCTCAAATTGGTCTTTAAGTTTCGGCTTTGTCTCCCGTGCGAGCCCTTCATGGGTTGCATACGGTGCGAGACCATTTTTTTTTTCCAGCAAAATGAATTTTGGTCCATTGGATATGCAAGGTAGGTAATGAATGGTTGTGATATAAAGCAAGAGTGACCCACTAAATTGTTTTTATTTAAACATCAATATTAATTTCAAAAATACAATGGAACTTGGAATTAGTTTTAGTAAAGGGTGTTTTGGGAATAGTCCCAAAAAATTTACTTTCTCCCTGGAACGGTTTAGAGACAATATCATGTAATTTTTTTTATTTACAATTTTTAAAACTTTAAACCTTTCTAAAATTTAATTTCCTTTTATATTCAATCGTCCTTTAATTATTTTTTTGGTATCGCTTTGGTCTCATAATTAATAAAAAGTCTGTTTGAGTCCTTTAATTTCATCTCTGTTACACTTTTTGGTCAAGTTACATTCCTTTTGGTGGATGAAGACAACTAACATTAATGTTCGTTTAGATTCTCATTTGTGGTGATCGAGCCCTTTTATTTGTATGGGCATTGGCTAATCCGTTTTGGTTTTCTTGTGACTTGTTCCGGTGTAAACTTTTGAGCACCTTTTTGGCACACCTTGTGCTAATTTGGTGTCTCCTTTTGTCGTAATATATTTCCTTTTTGTTTGTCAAAAAAAAAATTCTCCATAAAAAATGAGCTCAAAATTTTATTTTTCATTACTTATATTTCAAAATTTTACGTTTAAAAAAAATTCACATTTAATTCTTTAGATGTTAAAAAACTATAATTTTTTGTAAAAGAGTTTATAAAAATGTTCGTGACATGTCTGTAAAAAATATTTTAAAAGTTTAATCATAATATGCAATTTTAAATTTAATAGGAGCTAAAATTACATGTTGAAAAAATTTATAGGGACCAAGACAGTTTTTCTTATGAGGACTAAAAATGAAATTCGCTATATTTATTTTGACAAAAAACTTATTTAACCCATTATAAAATTCATAAATTATTAATACTTGTTCAATTATTTAAAAGAAATTAATTGAAATATAAATTATACTACTCCGATCTAAATTATAAAAAAAAAAATAGACTTTTTAGATTCATTCAATAAATGACGTATATGATATTCTCTCTGCTCCTTTTTAATAATCACTTTTTGACATTTTACACAAAATCAAGACAATCAATAAATATTACTACTTTAATACAATAATTTATCTTTTTTTAATAATAGTCTCGTTCATTTCATATCTTATTTCATATATATTTTTCACTGTAATAAATAATTAAGGGTAATATTGGTAAAACAATATTTAATATTGCATTGAACTTTAAAAGTGACGACTAAATAAAAACATAACGTTTTTACAAAAGAGACACTTAAAAAAGAACGGAATGATAATCTTATCAAGACTAACTTCTGTTCTGTTAGATTAGTTCTTACAAAAATTCGCATAAAATGGAAGTTAGTCTTGGTAAGATTATCATTCCGTTCTTTTTTAAGTGTCTCTTTTTTAAAAACGTTATGTTTCTATTTAGTCGTCAATTTTAAAGTTCAATGCAATATTAAATATTGTTTTACCAATATTACCCTTAATTATTTATTACAGTGAAAAATATATATGAAATAAGATATGAAATGAACGAGACTATTATTAAAAAAAATAAATTATTGTATTAAAGTAGTAATATTTATTGATTGTCTTGATTTTGTGTAAAATGTCAAAAAGTGATTATTAAAAAGGAGCAGAGAGAATATCATATACGTCATTTATTGAATGAATCTAAAAAGTCTATTTTTTTTTATAATTTAGATCGGAGTAGTATAATTTATATTTCAATTAATTTCTTTTAAATAATTGAACAAGTATTAATAATTTATGAATTTTATAATGGGTTAAATAAGTTTTTTGTCAAAATAAATATAGAGAATTTCATTTTTAGTCCTCATAAGAAAAACTGTCTTGGTCCCTATAAATTTTTTTAACATGTAATTTTAGCTCCTATTAAATTAAAAATTGTATATTATGATTAAACTTTTAAAATATTTTTTACAGACATGTCACGAACATTTTTATAAACTCTTTTACAAAAAATTATAGTTTTTTAACATCTAAAGAATTAAATGTGAATTTTTTTTAAACGTAAAATTTTGAAATATAAGTAATGAAAAATTAAATCTAAAAATAAAATTTTGAGCTCATTTTTTATGGAGAATTTTTTTTTGACAAACAAAAATGAAATATATTACGACAAAAGGAGACACCAAATTAGCACAAGGTGTGCCAAAAAGGTGCTCAAAAGTTTACACCGGAACAAGTCACAAGGAAAACAAAACCAAAACGGATTAGCCGATGCCCATACAAACAAAAGGGCTCGATCACCACAAATGAGAATCTAAACGAACATTAATGTTAGTTGTCTTCATCCACCAAAAGGAATGTAACTTGACCAAAAAGTGTAACAGAGATGAAATTAAAGGACTCAACAGAGACTTTTTATTAATTATGAGACCAAAGCGATACCAAAAAAATAATTAAAGGACGATTGAATATAAAAGGAAATTAAATTTTAGAAAGGTTTAAAGTTTTAAAAATTGTAAATAAAAAAAATTACATGATATTGTCTCTAAACCGTTCCAGGGAGAAAGTAAAATATTTGGGACTATTCCCAAAACACCCTTTACTAAAACTAATTCCAAGTTCCATTGTATTTTTGAAATTAATATTGATGTTTAAATAAAAACAATTTAGTGGGTCACTCTTGCTTTATATCACAACCATTCATTACCTACTTGCATATCCAATGGACCAAAATTCATTTTGCTGGAAAAAAAAAATGGTCTCGCACCGTACGCAACCCATGAAGGGCTCGCACGGGAGACAGAGCCGAAACTTAAAGACCAATTTGAGACGAATTTTAGTTAGGGGACCACTTTGCAACAAACAAATAAGTTAAGGGACCGATGGATCAAATAAACCTTTTTTTTATAGGGACTAAAATAACTATTAAAATTAAGTAAGAACTAAACTTAGAGGGTCTCAATTTTATAGGGACAAAAAAACATATTTAACCTTAAATTTTTTTTTTCCATCAATAATTTTTTTTAATTCATTCATATATTTTCCACCAAAGGACAAATGAAACTAAGAAGTTTAAGATACAGCCGTTCCTAGGACGAGGTTATGAAAAAAAAAGCACTAATGTACCATACGAGACCTATTTCACTTATGCACGGTAGACTCCACCTGAAGTTCATGACAAACTCGAGTTTCGAACTGAGTCGAACTTAAGAAAGTTTGACCCTCGACTCATTTCTAGCCTTGTTCTTGAATTTAATCTAAATGTTTGTCTTTGGTAACAATGCACTCAATGGCGTAATCAGCCATTGTTAGAGTTTTTTTTATGCCCAAAAATTGAGAGCCACGGATACGCACTATGACAGTGTCTTGGATACGCACTGAAGTTTAAATAACTTGTACGCGTAATCTATCGTCATATATATGCTACTGATTAAAGGTGAGAATATTTCCAAATTCACAACACAAATAAAGTCCGTGTATTTATATAAAAAAAGAAAGTAATAAACCCCGTGAACATGAATTCTTCCTTTTGGTACAATACCAATGACCGTCAGTTTCATATCATAGCTAAATAAGCAAAAAGTTGAAGAAAAAATAGACTCACTTGGTTGGCAGATACTGAAAAACAAGTAGCTCCAAAATTAAAATCTTTCTCATTTAATGAGGTTACAATATCTTTCTCAGTTGGTTGGAGGATTGTCTAATGTCCACTACATATAAATACCCGTGAATCGCAATGCGTAATTTACAATATTTTTTTGCGGCTCTCAACCTTATCTCTTTATTTTCTTTAACACGTACACTAAGCATGCACCATTTAAAATTTTTAAAAATAAAATATCAACAAAGAGACACAGTTGAGACTTGAGAGTATAACTTTATTCATTCAAGATAGTAGGTAAAAAATTGGTGTATGAAATTACGTTTGGGGAACGTGATTATGTGACACAACGCCCGTACTACTGTCGTGTTAAAAAGCCTAAATAACTTATGTTTTTTATCAGTAAAATCAGAAAAAGAAACATAGAAAGAAAATAAGTCACGCACTTGTTACAAGTTACAACGGATATATACGTACACTCTTCACATGTGAAATGAAGTGAAGCTATCAAAATCAAATATATTGAATTAAATCCACAAAGTTAGATGGTGCCATCGTTACTTCCACTTTCTCCACTCTCTTTCTTCAGCTTTTGTCTTAACGTAATTATTTCTAAGAATCAGACAACCACCCACCGCTATTACCTTACCTTTTTTCACACTTTGGTGGGAACAAAAGTTACAAAAACTCTGCATTAAAATACTACTTTAACTAAAGTAGTAGTGTTATATTATCCATTCCATTATCTACCCTCACCCAATCTCATTCCAAAATCAAGAGGGTGAGAAAAAAAAAAATCCTAACCATGAAGTTCTCATTTCATAGATCTTTCCCTGTAGCTCTCTTGGTTTTGTTTATGGGTCTATGTGATGCATCTTCTTCATTGAGGAGCACTTACATAGTCCACATGGCAAAATCTGAAATGCCAGAAAGTTTTGAGCATCATACTTTGTGGTATGAATCATCTTTACAATCTGTATCTGATTCAGCTGAAATGATGTATACTTACGAAAACGCGATCCATGGATTCTCCACCAGGTTAACATCGGAAGAAGCCCGTTTGCTTGAGAGTCAAACGGGCATTCTTGCGGTGTTACCTGAAGTGAAGTACGAACTTCACACAACAAGAACTCCTCAGTTCCTTGGCCTCGACAAAAGCGCAGATATGTTTCCTGAGTCAAGCTCAGGAAACGAGGTTGTCGTTGGTGTTTTAGACACCGGTGTTTGGCCTGAAAGCAAGAGCTTCAACGATGCTGGATTTGGACCTATACCCACAACATGGAAAGGCGCGTGTGAATCAGGTACAAATTTCACAGCTTCAAACTGCAACAAAAAGTTGATAGGAGCAAGATTCTTTTCAAAGGGAGTTGAAGCCATGTTAGGTCCTATTGATGAAACCACAGAGTCCAAATCTCCGCGAGACGACGATGGCCACGGCACTCACACATCAACTACAGCAGCAGGCTCAGTCGTTCCCGACGCTAGCCTATTCGGTTACGCATCGGGAACGGCGCGTGGGATGGCCACACGCGCTAGGGTTGCTGTTTATAAAGTTTGTTGGAAAGGTGGTTGTTTTAGTTCCGACATTTTGGCCGCTATTGACAAAGCTATTTCGGACAACGTTAATGTTCTGTCACTTTCTCTTGGTGGTGGAATGTCTGATTATTTCAGAGACAGTGTAGCTATTGGTGCCTTTTCTGCAATGGAGAAAGGAATTCTAGTTTCTTGTTCAGCTGGAAATGCTGGTCCCAGTGCTTATAGTCTCTCTAATGTTGCTCCATGGATCACTACAGTGGGTGCTGGTACTCTTGATCGTGATTTTCCCGCTTCTGTTAGTCTCGGTAACGGACTTAACTACTCTGGCGTGTCGCTCTATCGAGGCAACGCTCTACCAGAGTCTCCGTTACCGTTGATCTATGCGGGGAATGCTACTAACGCTACCAATGGGAATTTGTGTATGACGGGAACTTTGTCTCCAGAGTTGGTTGCCGGGAAGATTGTACTATGTGACCGTGGGATGAATGCTAGGGTTCAGAAAGGAGCAGTTGTGAAAGCTGCAGGTGGATTGGGTATGGTTCTGAGCAACACAGCCGCGAATGGCGAGGAGCTTGTAGCAGATACTCATCTTTTACCGGCCACAGCGGTCGGTGAAAGTGAAGGCAATGCAATCAAGAAGTACTTATTTTCCGAGGCAAAACCAACTGTGAAGATTGTGTTTCAAGGAACTAAGGTTGGGGTTGAGCCTTCTCCAGTTGTTGCGGCATTTAGCTCACGTGGACCTAATTCGATCACACCGCAGATATTGAAACCTGATCTGATCGCACCAGGTGTCAACATCTTAGCAGGGTGGTCGAAAGCTGTAGGTCCAACTGGCTTACCAGTTGATGAAAGACGTGTGGATTTCAACATTATCTCTGGCACTTCCATGTCTTGTCCTCACGTGAGTGGTTTGGCTGCTTTGATCAAATCGGCTCACCCAGAATGGAGCCCAGCTGCTGTTAGATCAGCTCTCATGACAACAGCTTATACAGCTTACAAAAACGGTAACAAATTGCAAGATAGTGCAACCGGAAAATCTTCTACACCGTTTGATCATGGATCAGGACACGTGGATCCTATTGCTGCTCTTAATCCTGGTTTGGTTTATGATTTAACAGTGGATGATTATCTAGGTTTTCTTTGTGCTTTAAACTACACAGCAACGCAAATCACAACTTTGGCAAGAAGAAAATTCCAGTGTGACGCGGGTAAAAAATACAGTGTGTCTGATCTTAATTACCCTTCTTTTGCGGTTGTTTTTGATACCATGGGTGGGGCCAACGTGGTTAAGCACACGAGAATTTTGACCAACGTGGGACCCGCAGGAACATACAAGGGTTCTGTAACATCGGATTCAAAGAATGTGAAAGTAACGGTTGAGCCTCAAGAGTTAAGTTTCAAAGAAAATGAGAAGAAAACTTTTACTGTAACGTTTACTTCTTCGGGTTCGACCCCTCAGAAGTTGAATGGGTTTGGAAGATTGGAATGGACTAATGGAAAGAACGTGGTTGGAAGCCCAATTTCGATTAGTTGGGATTAATTTGATTATTATTATGAAACATTAATAAAACTATTTTAATATAGGTTGATCAATGGTTCATCACTTGCTCGAAGAGGGGTGTGTCTTGATTGGCTATTTATTATGTATTTTTATTTTGTTATATAGTATTTGAATTTGCAAAGAAAATGTTGTTTATTCAGCTTGAGATTGATTAATGATAGCTGAGAATGGGACCATGTGTTTGGTTGGGTGGGTGGATCTGTTTGTTCCCTGGGGAAACAGTTAGGGAAAATGAAGTTTCCTTTTATGTGTCTTCCAGTGTATACAACCATACTAATCATTGAACAATATGACCGTTATGGCTATTGGCTAATTTAATTTAACTATTATGTGAGACTTTCCATTTCTTTTTGTAAGTTGCGTACCTAAAATTTCACCTTAAAGAAAATAAGTGAAAAAATCTAGAGTTTAAATCGGTCTGATTATATATAATGCAATATCCTATCAATTGATATATGTTGACAGCGACAACGAAACTTTTAATTTATTTGAATGTTTTATTGTTTTGTTTGCCTCCTACTCTCGAGGTATTAATTGTAAGATGTAACCCGTAATATTGCCCTGAAAAATAAATGTATTCAAGCACACATGAATTCCATAGATGAACTTTATTCCTCACTCCTTTGGTGTAATGTATGTTTGGTTTACAGTTTTACTATCATGGTAATAAGAATGTAAAATGTTGATGTGAATTCAGTTGAACGTTTGCAACTTGTATGTTATTTAATATTTTACCAGTGTTCAACCAATACAAGGTACTAATCTTGTATCCACCCATCAAATATAAATGCGCAATATGGACATCTCAAGGTTTTACAGATTTCATATAAGACGTGTTTCTATTTTTATGGGCAAACATTGACAGTTAATTTATTATTAGTAGGAGAATTTGCTGAAAGAAGTTAGACCTCCCTCCTTCTTGTTGGAGTTGGTTGAAATTGAAATACTTTGAAAAAATTGTTAATTCTATAGTGTACAGTGCACAATGCACAAGTGAAATGAATCTCAACCTTATTTTCACCATTGAATCAAATAAGTCTTACCATTAGATTAAATGTGATATGATGTGATTTATTTATCCAATTGTAGAAAATAAACTTGTGCATAGTGATACGCTAATTTACTTAAGTGCATTAGACAAAACCCTAAGTATAAATTGTTTAGTATTGTAATGAAAGAGGAAATCCAAGACTATATTTATAGGTTCTATTTCTTCGTTATAAGATGTATTAATCAGAAACACTTTAATTTTGCATCTGATTTTTTTTCCTCTTATACTCTTATTTTACGGTGTTTTGAGATGTAATTAAGTATTTACTTTGAAGAGTGTAGGTGTAATCAGTCTGCTGCGTGCTATTTGAAAGAAGTCCATGTATTGTAACAATTCTCATTTCTCACATAGCTATTCTCTAGTTGTTATTAGATAACAATGTGATTTTTTCTTTAATTTTGGAGTTTTATGTCAAGTTTTTTTAATTTCTCCATGAGGTTTTTTATTCCAACAATTGATATCGATATAAGAGTTTTTGGTTCAATCAGATATATGAATTCTCAATATGTTATTTTTCACATTATAAAAGGATGGTATTCTGAAAGTGCAGTATTGGAAAGTCTGAATGCACATCCACTGCGACTACCCCTCTCTTTCATAAGAACTTCTCTGGTGAAGAGTATGCAACCATACTATATCTAGCAAGTTGTGAGATTTATTTTAGACATTATGTTATGAATGTCCAAATTCTTCACACAACCAATTAAGAAATGTACTTCGTATGGATACAAGGTGTTGATTTATGGACTCTAGCCTACTATCGTAAAGAAAGATTGAGGCCAAGATTATATATTTGGATTTTAACTCATTCTTACAATTAGATGCATCAATCAAAATTTAAGTTTGATTTATTTTCCCCAATGTGGGGGAGTTGTCGCTTGGTAGTATTTTCAAGTAGACCTGTGCAATAAATCTAAATATAGATTTAATTTTATCCTATGTGGGGTTGTTGTTGCTTAGATTTATTTAAGCAAACCTATGATAATATATCATGGATGATAATATGATAATATATATGAGATACTGATTGAGAGACGTCTTGGTCAATGTATTATTTCTGATACAACTATATAGTAAGAAATATATATACATCGAAGGGGAATGCATTATGTCCAATACAAAAATTGAGAGTGATGGTAGCCCAACATAGACTGTGAAAATTTGCAAGGCTATGTTCATATGGGTAAAAACAAGTCACTTGTCAATTTGTTGAGACACTATCCATTTTAATTTTGAGAGTTCATCCCTATGGTGTAGGATAATGTATACTACAACGTTGGAGGTTGAGTTTATACTCTTAATAAATATATAGCTCATATATTTGAGTGGTGTGCTTGATTGTGGTGTACACTTGATAGATTTACCTATATGAGTGTTGGAGGTGGAGCCGCCTCTATGAAGGCTTGGGGAGACTTTCTAGAGCCACTCATGAAATCCAGAAAAAGGTACAAGGCCAAAATGCACCACACCACGTTGAACAAGAGATCAATGTGAATGATGAGATCACTGATTCACATACGGAATGAGGTTCATAGAAGTTATAATCTCACTGACATTCTAGTGGGTCAAATTTCATTTGCTCTATGTGCTAGTTCATAGTCCAGAAGACACTAGTGCTTATACATTGATTTTTCACGCTCTTGGGAACGCCTAAAACTTTAAAATAAATAATTGTGGGGGATTGTTAGAATTTTTGATTATTTAATTAGTTATTTTAAAGTATTATTATATTTATTAATTTTTATAATTAATTGATTAGTTTTTCTATTGACTTAGTATACTACACGTTTTCTTTACTAATGTAATTGTGGCATGTTTACTTGGCACTATATGTTGGTCATTCCTAATTAATAGGAGAGTCAATTTTATAACCATTAGCATTGAATTGTTTTAATGAGTTATATATATATATATATATATATATATATATATATATGTGTGTGTGTGTGTGTGTGTGTGTGTGTGTGTGTGTGTGTGTAAGCTAAATGAGGATTGAAGAGGAGGAGGGATACGTTAGTTACATAAGCGTGAGAGAGAATATGGCAAAAGCTTTAGCTATAAGCAAATAACATATACTCATCATGTGTGTAATGTAAATACTCCCTCCATTTTTTTCTTTTGATGTTTTAAAACTTCAACTATATTTAAAATATTTGATGTTTTAGTATATTTAATATTTTTTCCAAGTTTACCCTTGTTGGAAAACTCACCATAAAACTATTAAAAGAGTTGTGATATTTGGCTTATCACATGTGAATTTAATTATAAATAAGGACATTTTAGTCTAAAACATACAAATATTTATATGTTTTAATTATTCTTTAAGACTTGTGTCAAGAGCTAAAACATAAAAAAAAATAAAAAATGGAGAGAGTACTAATAAAAATTAAGTTTCCTTGAGCAACCAAAAAGTTGTTACTGAGATCTTGCTAATTCATGTGCGATGCTAGCAAGAAGTGACTGTTGTATCTTGGAGAGTATTTGCTAATTCACGTGGTGGCAAAATACTCTTAAGCCCAGTGCATTGCACGCCTCAGTCAATAATCGATAAGTTTACTTACTCCTTAATATTATGTTTATTTGATTTGTATTAATTTGATATAATACTTCTTGTTGTTTATCACTTTATTATAATTCTATGTCTAATTTTTCCAACATATATATATATATATCGACTCTAACTCTTCGTTATAATTAAATGGGTCATGCTAACATGTGTCCTTAAAGCACATGTTAAAGATCACACAAATAAAAATTATTTATTGAAAAAAATAATTTTCACAATTTTGAGAAATAATTTGACACAATTTTCAATACGTAATTTCTATCTTTGATATACTAAGGTACCATTTGGCCCGACTTTTTTTCTACTTCTCTACAATTTTAAGGAGAAGGTAGACCAAACACAATATCTATCAAGTACTTACTAAAAAAATATTTTAAACATTTTTTCCCATCAAAAAATATTTTAACCATTTTTTATTTATTATACATTTGTACAATATTTTGCCAAACAACTTTTAACTTAAAAATAACTTTAAAACTAAAAAAATAATAAAATAACCAAACAATTTTAACTTCTTTCTTAAAGCCCTTAATTTTAACTTTGTTTTAAAATAGCTTTTGGACTGTAAAAAAGTTTGGCCAAACAACGCCAAAGATGTTTGCCCTTAACATTTCCCTTTATATTTTTGTTTGCCTCGTACTCTAGTGGTATTAATTGTAGTAAATACAATTCAATGCACAAGCAACATACTCCCTTCTTATTTCATTACAAGTCACTGTGACTGATTACGATTTTCACATATGTACGAAATCATGCAAGTAGGAAAATTAAAACGGTAAGATCGAGTGTCGAACTCGAGGATCTAGTTATACTGTTTGTTGGATGGCAATAATGAAAAGTAAGCAAAATAAAATTGGTTTGAACTTTATAAGAATAAAATTGTCAGGGATGAGTTTCACTAGATGACTATCTTGAGTTATCAACTTCAATGTGACTATTAAGGTTGTGTTTGGTAAGAACGAAAAACTAGCTTATACCTTATTGAATTCGCTTATAAGCTTGTTGGATCAAAACATGACGTGTTTGGTAACAAACTTTTCTCGTGAGCTTATAGCTTTTTCTCAGATGCTATTTCAAGTAGCTTTTAAGCTTATAACTTATAGCTTCTTATATTCTCTTCCAATTTTAACCTTATTATTTTAATTTTACTATTTTTTAATAAAAAAACTACTCATATTCATATGTAACTACCCACTTTTTATATCTTTTAAAAAAAAACTTACTTTTTATATTGTTCCTGCTAGGTGAACAATGGTACCAACCCCCTGAGCGATGTTCTGACTCAAGAGCTTGGCTAGGGTTTTTTCTGTGTAAAATGAACGTGATGCCTTATGAGCCGTTACAACCCCTTTTATACGTCCCCCGGCCTAGGGAAGTGAGGGCGGTTCTTACGGGATTCCCCAGCCACCTGGAGCGGTGACTTGGTCTTCGTCCGAGGAGCCCGGCCCACAATGGGAACCTGGGAAAGACCTGGTAGACGGGTTCAAATGTGACCGTTAGCTCGGGTTTTGACGCGGTCAACCCGCTTTGGGTGTGTTTCGGGGGCCCTTTCCTTACCCGAGTTATTTCTGCGGGAACGTGATCTCGCCCACGTGGCGGGCACGTGGGGAATGAGGTCCAGCTGGCCGGAGAGGACTGCCACATGTCGTGAAAGGAATAAGATGACGGTACACAGCCCCCCAAGCACAAGTCTCGAAGAGGCGAAGTGATTGACGAGATGCCCGACTTTGGCTTCGTGGGCGACCACAAGATGCTCGAGCGAGTGTCCGACATACGGCGATGTGAAATATTAACCTGTAGCGAGAACTGGCGGCCTACTGATCGCCTGGGTGGTTGTCCCTTACCATAGTGCCCTGCGGATGCATGCACCGTATCAGCGCATGAATCACTTGCTTGGAATCCAACGGTGGATAACTAGTGACCGTTCATACAATAATCTGAACGGCTGAGCATCCGTCTGCTTTTCATATTTCAAGGTAATCTCAGCCAAGCAGAACTGAGAAGATAGGCCTTTTGAGCCGTTCGATCCCGTGTCTTTTCAGACCATACACGCAGCCCGAGGCCCTTTTGCTTGTAAATAGGGTTTGTTTGTTTTCGTCCGAACCTATCACTTTCAACCGTCTTCTGCTAGTGCGCCAGCGAACTTTGCAACCTCCTTCCTACTTTAAAACAGGTAACTCCCTTGCCATTCTCATTTACGTTTACGCTTCTTAAACACTTGTAAAAGGAAAGAAAAATGGTAGAGATACGGGAGTGCGACAGTGAGGGTAACTCGGTGGGTTCTCCCATCTTGGAAGAACGACGCAAAATATGGAATGCTGCCATTCGAACTGCCAGGAGGGCGGATGGGACAGTAGATTGGGCGCTCATGGATCGACATTATTTTGGACACCCCCTCGTCGCTTCTGAGGTTAGCTCTGACAGCGACGATGGTACCACCCACCTCTTCTCAAAGTTAAGTGCTTCTAGTAGCAGTAGCCATGATAGTGACATAGTTATTCTCTTTTCTTCAGGACTTGGTGAGCGAGAGGGAAAAATGGCGGAATCTGAAACGAGTGCCGGATGGGTGGATGAGAATGTGGCCGCCCAGTCCTCCCTGTTTAGCACCACAAAGAGAGTGGCGGAGTTCCGGGAGAATCAGGCGGTATCCTCTACGGGTGATGAAGCGGATATTGTCACGGAACCCTGCGTCCAAGAGGAAAAGGTCTATATGCGTCGCCCGCGAGGGGTACCAAATGAGGCGTTCTACATGTACGCCTGTGCCATTACGGATTTAGGGGTAAGGATTCCCTTCACGCCCTTTGAAGCCGCACTCCTGAAAGCAACAAATGTGGCGCCGTCTCAACTCCATCCTAACGGCTGGGCTTATGTGAGGGGGCTTCGAGGTTTTGTGCCAGGGTTTGGGCTTGGCGCCAACTGTGGGCGCCTTTCTCTCTTTTTACTGTACCAAGGGAGTGGGAAAAGGTACGTGGGTGTCCATTAACTCTCAGCAGGGACGGGGCCTCTTTGCCCTCTTTGCAAACAACTACAAAAACTGGAAGAGGAAATTCTTCAAAGTGAGAGGACTGGACGCCTCTATTCCCGTCTTCATGGATCAAGGCGGAGATGAGGGATTTCCTTTGTACTGGTCCGGCGACCCCCTGTCGGTATCGGGCTATGACTACGATAAGCTGAGCGACGCAGAGAAGGACGTAGTCGATTTCCTGGAACACATGGAAGTTCTGAGCGTAAAGGAACTTATCCACAAAGAACATGACCATGTGGCTCTTGGAGAATACATAGGTAGCACTCAAACCCACGCCGTTTTCGCTCTCGCCGTCAAATTTGTGTTTTTTTAATGTGAGTTCTATGATTTTTATGCAGATTCGATGGCGCCGAAGTCTGCTGCGGAGAAGAAGCTAGCCCTGGAGCGGGCGAAAAGAAAAAGGGCTGAAGAAGGCGATGCTCGTGAGAGGAGTGATCCTGCCGGCCTGATGACGCGGGAGAAGCGCAGAGCTGGGGACGCCACATTAACAGGGGCGGCGAGCACCATCGACGGCATCCCAACCTGTGTCGTGGAAGCCGCGGACGCCACAGTGTTGCCCAAAGGGAAAAGGAGCCGGACTGATGAGGGCCAACCCCATCAACCCCAGGCCTCCCAGGAACCGGAAACTGGTAAGCCGCACTCCTGTCATTTCATCTAGATTTTTCTTTGTATTCCTGTTACGAACTAACATTTTGCTATCCCACCTTGTGACAGATGCCCCCCCTCGCTATGGGATACTAATTTCGATTACGAGGGGTTTATGCGGGAGAGTTTCAACTTCGAGTACGACAGGAAGAGATTAAAAACACAGGAGTTTTCCCAAGTGCAGAAGATGATGGGTGTCCACCTCCTAAAGGGCGCCCTGCTGGGCCAGGTGATGACGGAGGAGTTCTCCATCCTCCAGCAGAAAGAGAGGACGCAGAGGACGGAGCACTAAAACGCGCTGGCGCAGATGCATACCGCCCTTAATGCGTCTGAGGAGAAAAGGAAACTGGCAGAGGAGAAACTTTCTTCCGTGCGCCAGGATCTGGAGACGGCTGAGACCGCCAAGACCAAAGCAGAAGAAGCGGCCAGGGTTTTGCTTGAAGAGAAAGTTGCACTGACCGAGGCGCATCAAGCGGCGATGGCGGACCTGAAGGCGAAGTTGGAGGCATCGAAGGAAGAAAGCGTCCTGGTCGAGGAGAAAGGTTTTGAGCGGGCGAAGGCCCAGGTCGCTTGCCTATACCCCGACGCCTCCCTTGAAGAGATCGGCCTATTCCGGACTGTCGTGGACGGGAAGATCGTGGATGAGGAGTAGCTTAGACTTATGTTTTCTCTTTGTTTGTAAACCCCTAGGGTTTAGTTCTCCTAACTAATGCTATTCATGTAACGCCCTTTTGACGTTTTCTACATTTTCGTATGCTTTACGCCTTTTGACTCCCTAAGTGACTGATTTTATCTTAATTGCAACGTGCTCTTTGCTCCTTTAATTTTCAGCTGGTCATCTTTCTAATGGAACATATTCTAATTTTTCAGATGTTCATCTTTCACCTAGAATGCATTCTTACTCTTTCGAGTATCTTGCGCTAGAAATTCAAATTCTGTAGCGTTTTCTTCATGTTTCAAGCTCGACTTTTGGTTACTTTCCTTAGCCTCTTAAAATTTTGCATATTTTGTGAATCGTTTTTAGCATGTATAAATCTAACGGTATTCCTGTAAGCCACGCCATTACCCCGAGGGTTATATAGCTCAGACATGTGTGCCCAGATTAAGCCCTGTGAGGGCGACATGTTGTACTCCGAGAACTTTAGGAAAAAGTAGTTGCATTGATTTCGATTTTGATCATGCTAGAGCGAGCCCATTGGCATAGGGCCATGTCGCCACGTGGTTTAAGGTCTTAGTGCCACAGGGGTCTTACCACCTCAGAATAATAGGTCTTAGCGCCACAGGGTCTTATCGCCTCAGAATAATAGGTCTTAGCGCCACAGGGGTCTTATCGCCTCAAAATAGTAGGTCTTAGCGCCACAGAGGTCTTACCGCCTCAGAATAATAGGTCTTAGCGCCACAGGGGTCTTACCGCCTCAGAATAATAGGTCTTAGCGCCACAGGGGTCTTATCGCCTTTAAATAATAGAGCAGTCGTAATCATACACTAAGGTGCTTATTGTAGAACTGAGGCGCCTCGTTAAAAACCTCTGCCCTTGCAGGGGAAAGAGTGCCACCCCAGAACTTTATTAAATACTAATGTGAAATTACAAAATGTTATGCGGGAACTCGCCCGACTTTGCAAATGTATCGGGAGCGAGTTACAAATCAATCAAAAGAATAAATTAACTGTAATAGTGCCGCAGATGAACGGCGTTCCATGTTCTCGGGACCACGTTTCCTGACAATTCTTCCAGCTTATAGGCGCCGCCGGGCAGTTTTTCTCGGACTCTGTAGGGCCCCTCCCAATTTGGAAATAGCTTTCCCATCCTGGTCGGCGCTACAACCTGCCTTAGGACCAGATCGCCCTCTTGCATGTCTCTGGGAACCACCTTCGAATTGTACTTCCGGGCGGCCCTCTGTTTCGCAGTGAACTCCTGGATATGGGCAACTTCCCTTATTTCATCCAGCATATCTAAGTCGCATGCTTGGCCAATCTCGTTATCTTACAAAACAAACAGCGTTAGTTGAAAGATCTCTGGAATAAACATTATTAGCCGAACAGACTGTTAAGAAATTACACGAATATACATTGAATAGGCATCATCCCAGAAGATATTTCCGGTAAGAATCCGCGTCCTTACCTTCTGCATTAAAATTTTCCCTGCGCCATGTAGGCGTATCTACTTCTACATGCAGCATTGCCTCCGCCTCGTATACCATTCTGAACGGCGTCTCCTTTAAGGATGAGTGGGGTGTCGTGTGATACGACCATAGTACCTCATGTAGTCACTCTGACCAAAGACCATTGGCGTCATCAAGTTTCTTCTTGAGCCCGTTCAAAATTACCTTATTGGCGGACTCGGCCTGTCCATTCGCCTGGGGGTGAGTAACGGACACAAACTTTGTTTGGATCCCAAGGCTGCTACAGAAGTCTCTGACAGTCTTGCTGGCGAACTGCGTCCCGTTATCAGATACAATGCATCTGGGCAGACCAAAACGGCAGATGATCTTCTTCCAGTAAAAACGCCTGACTCTTTCGGCCATGATCTTTGCTACTGGCTCCGCCTCTATCCATTTAGTAAAGTAATCAACCCCAACAATCAAAAATTTCAGCTGACCTGACACTAAAGGAAAAGGGCCTAAAATGTCAACGCCCCACTGGCAAAACGGCCATGGCGAGGTGACGGAATGCAGGACTTCGGCCGGCGCGTGGAGGAGAGAAGCAAACTTCTGGCACTTGTCACACTTCTTGACATACTCGGCGCAATATTTTAGCAGGGTAGGCCAATAGTACCCGACTCGGACGATCTTATTGGCGAGGGCCCTACCGCCTATATGACTTCCACATACGCCCTCAAGTACCTCCAAGAGCACCAGCTGCATTTCACTTTTGGCCAGACATCTTAGCATCGGCGTCGCCACACCCATCTTAAACAACTTACCTACTTGCATGGTATACCGTGCACACTGTCTCCTCATCTTTTGTTCCTCCTCGTCTGATGCAGGCGACCAATTACCTTCCAAATACTTCACAATCAGTGTCATCCATCCTCCATCTTCAGCCCGGATAGCGCCTACCATCATTACTTCCGTGCTGGGAGCTGGCAATGTTTCCTGAATCACCGTCCTATTATGCCCCGGTCTCTTGGTACTGGCCAACTTCGAAAGGATGTCGGCACGGGAGTTCTGCTCGCGCGACACATAGGTCGCTTCAAAAAATGCAAAGTTCTGAGCCAGCTCTTGTACTTTCTTCAAATATTTCATTAATTGTCCATCCTTCGTCTGATACTCTCCTGCAACCTGATTGGTCATTAGCTGCGAGTCACTCCGCGCCCTGAGATTTGTCGCACCCATCTCCCGAGCAAGTAGCATTCCAGCTATTAGAGCCTCATATTCGGCTTGGTTGTTGCTTGCCTTCCATTAGAACATTAGGGATTGCTCGATCAGGATGTCGTCCGGGCCCTCTAGCACGATCCCTGCACCGCTCCCCTTCAAGTTGGATGCCCCGTCTACTGATAAGATCCATACGAAAGGTGACTGGGCCTCGACGGGTGAGCTTAACTCCACCAAGAAATCTGCCAGCACATGTGACTTGATACTGCCTCTGGGGACGACCTGGATATCGTATTCGGACAGCTCCACGGACCATGACACCATGCGCCCTGCCAAATCTGGTTTTTTCAAGACCTGTCGAACCGGGTGGTTGGTCTTCACCACGATCCGGTGACCATGGAAGTAGGGGCGTAGCTTCCTCGCAGTGGTTACCAGCGCTAGAACTAGCTTCTCAATTTTCTGGTATCGTAGCTCCGCGCCCTTAAACACCCTACTGACGAAGTACACCGGCTTCTCGCCCTCCTCCTTCTCTTGGACAAGAACTGAACTCATAGCGTGCTCTGTTACCGACAAGTACATGTAAAGTATGACGCCTTTGTCCGGACGAGTTAGAATTGGAGGAGTGGCCAGGAAAGACTTAATTTTGATGAAGGTGTCCTCGCACTCTGCCGTCCATTCGAACTTCTCCCCCTTTCTGAGCGTCGTGAAGAAATGAAAAGCTCTGTCTCCCGCACACGACAAAAAGCGAGATAATGCCGCCAGACGCCCTGTGAGCTGCTGGACCTCCTTGACGGACGTGGGGCTCCTCATGTCGATGATAGCCTGACATTTATCTGGGTTGGCCTCTATCCCTCTCTTGGTTAACATATATCCCAAGAACTTTCCCGCTTGCACCCGAAATGAGCATTTGGAGGGGTTTAGATGCATGTTGTACTTTCTTACACATCCCAGGATTTCCTTGAGGTCTTGGCAATGACGTCCCTCCTCTGCAGTCTTCACCACCATATCGTCAATATATACCTCCAAGTTTCGCCCAATCTGGTCGGAGAAGACTCTATCCATCAGCCTCTGGTAAGTGGCGCCGACATTCTTTAATCCGAATGGCATCACCTGGTAAAAATAATTGGACGCGTTGGTCATGAACGCGGTTCTGGGGGCGTCTAGGGGATCCATACGAATTTGATTGTATCCTGAATACGCATCCATGAAGCTTAGCGTCTTGTACCCTGAAGTACCATCTATTAGTCTGTCAATGGCGGGAAGAGGGTATGGATCCTTAGGGCACGCTGTGTTCAGATCTGTGAAGTCGACACATATCCTCCACTTACCCGAACTCTTTTTCACTAGCACAACGTTGGCCAACCAGGTCGGATATTTAATCTCACTGATAAACCTGGCCGCCCTCAACTTCTTCACCTCATCATCCACTGCCTTCCGCTTTTCTTCTCCCGTCTTTCGTTTCCTCTGAACCACGGGCTTCACCTTCGGGTCCACCGCCAAATGATGACATACCACACTTACATCGATGCCAGGCATGTCGGATGGGCTCCATGCAAACAAATCCAAGTTCCTTCTCAGTAGGCGAACAATCTCCTCTTCCTCGATCTTCGTCAAAGCTGTGCCGACCTTAGTAGTTTGAGAGGTCTGCAGACCGATCTGTACCTCCCTAAGGTCTTCAATGGGGGTCAGTCTTTCCTCGACGTACTCCTCTCGCGGATCCAAATCTACAAAGTTGACGTCTTGGGCGCTTGGGGGCTGGGATCCCGCCCAGGCGTTGAATGGTCTGGCTTCCGAACTCTTAGGCTGTCCTGATGGCACTTCCTGGCCGTCCTCTGGTCTCCTTTGATCACTCCCACCATACCATTGGGCAGCGGGTACTTCATGGTGAGATGGAGCGTTGATATTGCCGCTGACAACTGGTTGAGTGAAGGACGCCATATTATTATGTTGTAGGAGGAGGGCGCATTGACCACCAGGTACCTGACTGAAACGGGCCTGGCGCTTTCGTTCTCGCCGAACACTGTCCTCATGGTTATATACCCCCGTACCTGCACCTGTTCCCCTACGAATCCGACTAGGGATCCTTTGAACGGCTGCAACAACTCCGCGCCCAGGTTCAGCTTCTCGAAGGCGTCATAATACAGAATATCTGCCGAGCTTACTGGATCTATCAACACCCTTCTTACCACACAGTTCAGGAGCTGTAAGCTGATCACCATAGGGTCATCCTCGTGGGGGAGAATCCCCACAAAATCCTTGCTGGAGAAAGTGAGCTCGGGGTCAGCTTCCGGGACGATTCCCCTAAAACTGTCGATGTGCATCACGTGACGAGCATACCTTTTCCTGGAGGCGTTAGTCTCGCCTCCCCCGGCGAATCCTCCTGCAATGGTGTTGATGGTTACACGGGCGTGTGGATTGCCACTACCGCCGCCTGCTTCGGGGTCCTCGCCAACCCTTGGTGGGGGGTTCTGGGGCACCTTCTGGTTCCCTCTCTGGCTGGAACCCTGTCCTCCTCTGACGTAGCCCTTCAGATGTCCTTCTTGTATTAACTTCTCGATCTCCCTCTTCAAGACTCTGCAATCTTCGGTGTGATGGCCTCTGGCTTTGTGGTACTTGCACCACTTCTCTGGGTCATTTCCCATTACTTCAGATCGCGATGCCGGTGGATGAGGAATCAGACCCGTATGAAGGACCTCCTGCAAAATGCGCTCTCTTCTCTGATTCAGGGGCGTAAAGCTTTCTAATGGTCTCCTGGCCGGGGACTTGAAAGATCCCCGCATTGGCTGAAGATAGCTGTTCTTCCTGGGGCTGTGAAATTCATTTCCCCCAGAACTCCTTTCTCTAGCATCCCGGGCCTTTTTCTTCGCATTGCTCTCCTCTCCCTTGATGTAACATTCCGCCCGGGCCAAAATTTCCTCCATGGAATCGGCCGGTTTCTGGGCCAGGGACTCATTGAACTGGCCCGCCCTCAGTCCGTTCTGGAAAGCACCGACGAAGATCTCCTGGTTGGGGCTGGTGACCTTGATCGTAGCTTCATTGTACCTGGCGAGGTATTCTCTTAATGGTTCATAAGGTCCCTTCCGGACGTTGAACAAACTGGTGGTCGGGACCTTTCTGTGCTTGCTAGCTGTGAATTGGTGTACCATCCGCCTGGCGAAATCGGGATAGCTGGTTATGGAAAAGCGAGGCACACCCATGTACCACCTGAGGGCTGCCTCCTTGAGGGTTCCAGCGAGCAACTTACACTTCAAGGAGTCCGCCGCTCCTATAATCGCCATCTGAGTGTTGAACGCCGTCAGATGTTCGGTGGGATCTAACTTCCCATCGAATGAAGCGAGATGTGGAGGTTTAAAATTTTTCGGCACTGGAGCGTTCCAAATCTCGGCGGATAAGGGTTGGGGGTCCTCCAATTCTGGACCCTCTTGGTCGTCTTGTTGCTCCAGATGTTGTTGTTGCTGAAGAGTTTGGACGGAGGCCTGGAGCGCCTCGTTCTGTTGGCGCAGCTCCTCAAGCTAGAGCTGCATGGCGGTAACGGCGTCCGGATCGGCGTTGTTGTTTCGGGATCCGGCCATTACGAACTGAATGATTTGGCTTATCTGAAAATTTGGTTAGGAAAAACTGAGGCCTGGGAACGTTTTACCGGGCCCCACGGTGGGCGCCAACTGTTCCTGCTAGGTGAACAATGGTACTGTAACACCCGGGTCCCTCACACTGGACCCGCGATGTCACTCACGACCTTCTCCACCCCCCATGTGGAGTTTTTGCCTTCCGTGGGAATCGAACTCTGTACATGAGGCTTAAGTACAAGTTCAACGCATTCCCACTACCAATTGAGCTACTAGCTCAATTGGTAGTGGGAATGCGTTGAACTTGTACTTAAGCCTCATGTACAGAGTTCGATTCCCACGGAAGGCAAAAACTCCACATGGGGGGTGGAGAAGGTCGTGAGTGACATCGCGGGTCCAGTGTGAGGGACCCGGGTGTTACAGGTACCAACCCCCTGAGCGATGTTCTGACTCAAGAGCTTGGCTAGGGTTTTTTCTGTGTAAAATGAACGTGATGCCTTATGAGCCGTTACAGCCCCTTTTATACGTCCCCCGGCCTAGGGAAGTGAGGGTGGTTCTTACGGGATTCCCAGCCACCTAGAGCGGTGACTTGGTCTTCGTCTAAGGAGCCCGGCCCACAATGGGAACGTGGGAAAGACCTGGTAGACGGGTTCAAATGTGACCGTTAGCTCGGGTTTTGACGCGGTCAACCCTCTTTGGGTGTGTTTCGGGGGCCCTTTCCTTACCCGAGTTGTTTCTGCGGGAACGTGATCTCGCCCACGTGGCGGGCACGTGGGGAATGAGGTCCAGCTGGCCGGGGAGGACTGCCACGTGTCGTGAAAGGAATAAGATGACGGTACATATATATTGGTGCAACCAACTTACCTATAACTCATATGTATCACTCCAGTTGTAATTCTTTTTATGGCTATGTTTGGTAACACAAATAAGTTAGCTTATAGCTTATTGTACTAGCTTATAAGCTAGTTTGATAAATTTAGATGTGTTTGGTAACAAGCTTTTCTTATTAGCTTATAGCTTTTCTTCAGAAGCTAATTAGAGTAGCTTTTGAGCTTATAGCTTATAGCTTTTTATACATATTTTCATTTTTAACCTTTAGTTTTATTTTATTATTTTTTTATAAAAGAAAAAACTACCCACTATCAAGAAAAAAACTGCCCATGTTTCACAATGCATCTTCTTATATTCTTTTCTTTTAGTGTGCATCTCTCGGTTCAATTTATAAAGCAATTTTTTTTTACAGATTGATATAAACCATGTTGTTATTTATGTTGCACTCATTCTTTCAATATATATATATATATATATATATATATATATATATATATATATATATTGCACTCATAAATCATATTTATTACAACTCGTTTAAATAAAAAGATATAATTTTCCATCAAAAACTAAAAATAAAAAGATACGATAATGGAATTTAATTAAACAAACTATATAAATTGAATTCATATAAAGATTTTTTTTTGTTTGAAGAATATCACATAGCAAAGATAAAAATATACTTTGAAATAAATTAAAATGTTTATAAATATAATTTATATAAAGAGTAAACATACATCTACTTTTATGTCATTTTATATTAATCAGTCACTTCAACAACTAATTTTACCAAACACTTTAATTTTAATAAGCTAGTTTTTCAGCTATAAGCTTTCAGCTATCAGCCATCAGCTATAAACTTGCTTTTCAGCTATCAGCTAGCTTATTAGCTATAAGTTAGCTTATAGCTTATTTTTACCAAACAGACCCTATATTTTCTTTGTTCATTTTTTTTTTTGAGTTGCTCTTATTTCATATAATATAATATAATATATAATTTTAAATAAAATATACAATAAATATTGAAGCCATTTTAGTTAAATAATTTTTTTAATTGAATTCATAAAACACATTTATTATTTTGGAGATGAAAGTAATTTGAAATAAATTTAAATATTTAAAAAATAAATAAGTAAAAAAATTATGTATATAATTTATGAAAAAAATATTAAACAAACATGTCATTTTATGTCATTTAATATTTATCAGTCATTTCAACATCTAACTTTACCAAACACATTATTTTTAATAAGCGAGTTTTTCAGCTATAAGCTATCAGTTATCAGTCATCAGCTATCAATTAGCTTTTCAGCTATCAGTTATCAACTAACTTATAGCTTATTTTTACCAAACAGAGCCTAAATCGACTTATCAAATTATTACTGAATTCTCTAAATTATTCTTGCTCTAATTCCTTAGTGACATAATCGTTAATTTAAAATAACCCCTAATTCCTTAGTGAATTCAATATTAGGAGTGAACAAGAATTCTTAACTGGTTTCAAGGGTTTGCATCTATTCCTAGACTACAAAAGCAAGACTTTCTTATCTCAAGCGTTTTTAAATTCAATTTATTGTTTCACAATACAAACCATAAATCAATTTAAGGGCGGTCAAGCTATAAAAGCATTAAGAATAGAGATAAGAAAAATGATTCAATAGAATTCTTCAATAATAAAAATAAAGTCATGGAACAAAAGTTGTCATCTAGATAATCTTATCCCTAACAATAGAGAAATTAGCTACTCAAGGATTGATTAAAAAGAATAAAAAGGATTGAAAGAATTACACATAAAGGTAGGGGATGAGAAACTTCAACTCCAGTCTCCTAGGTCGAACATCACCTTCTCGAAACCTCTTTAAGTATTTCTCTTCAATTTATGTGTAAAAATCTCTGAACCCCTTCAAAATATGATGTTTATGCTTAAATAGACAATCTAAAACGTGAAATTGCAGCCAAGCACAGACGTTTTGTGCCCTGGCGCAGATGACATGGCAGTGTAAATGGCTTCTGGTGCAGCATTTTTGCGCCCAGGCACAAAATGGCAGCAACAAACAAGTCTCTGGATCAACTAGTTGCGCCGAGGCGCAAAATGACAGCAACACTGTTTTTTTTTTAATTCTGATGGCACCCAGGAGTAAAATGACAACATTGACATTTCTTCTTCCAGATTTGCATATTTGTGAACTAACTTTCATTGTTGACTTTCCGAAACTCCGTAGACATCTTACCACTTCAAAAACTTAATGTAAACCTGTTAAATTACAAAAATAGACCAAATACGCCAAGGATTATCTGGTTAGGAAAAAAAATCAACCCAAATCAATTCTTTTCTCTAGATATCAAACTGATAAAACTAATGAAAATAAAATCTAAGACTAATGAAAAATGATATGAAAATGATGAATAATTAGTGACAGTATCACAAATATTAAGAAATATAGTTAATTTGGTATTAAAAAAGTAAATTATAAGTGATTTTACAAAAGAGCGGTGCTATATGACACGAAAGGACATATAGCACGACAAACACATTTGCAAGTAATAGTTGATTATGACCCTATAAAAACAACTTGATTTAGTACCTCTTCAAGAAAAAAAATGTAGATAGTTTTATAGATCGATGTTCAATTCGTTTAAATTATTTAACTTGTTTTAATTTTATTTTTTTCCTTAAATCCCTTAATTTTTTTGGATCATTTTGATCGTATAAAAAAGTCCAAATACATCATGAGGTTCTTTAAGTTTAACATTTTTACCGGATTATTCATTTTGGTTTTTTAGTTTCAAATTAATTCTTTATGTCAGTAAAAGTATGCATCAAGTCCTTTAAGTCATAAAATGTATGCATCGTTAACCTTTTTCCATCAAACTAATTTAAAAAGTATTTATGTGGACGTTTATTGTTAAGTTGGTAGGTCCAAAATTATCGCTCTCTAAACTAGGATTCATAAATGTATTATTCAGTATTGATTTGAAAAAGTTTGATCGATTAAATTTTTTAATGTTGTTGATGAAATATTGATTGTTTAAATTTTTAATGTTGTTGATGAAATATTTATCTCTAAAATTAAGATTAAGATTGAATTGAAAAACAATAAAAAAATGTAAATTCTTTTAAAAAAAATGTAAATAAGTAATCATGTTTGTAAGTTAAAAAATAAAAAAACAAACACACAAACAAAAAATAAAAGTTAAAAAATAAAAAACCAATTCAAAAAAGAAAGGTGACTACTAGGGTACCCATGGAAGAATGATGGGTAGTTTACCTCAACCAATAAACATTAGCCACATAAACACATTTTTAAGTGGTATCCATGAACTATCTTGACCCCACCAATAAATTGCTCATTTTCATTGGTTGGTGGGTAAATTACCTATTACTTGCAAATACTACAAAAAAATGGTGACCAAAAAAAAATAGTATAGTGTACTTAAGCACTTTTCTTTACTAAATTATTGCCCATTAATGAGATAAGTAAAAGAAATTGAAAGAATTAAGAGTAATAAATAATAAATAATACTCCCTTCATATTTTATTATAAATCGTTTTGACATTTTCACACATATTAAGAAATATATTTAATTTTGTATTGGAAAAGAAATTATGAGTGATTTTACAATATTATTCCTTATTAATGGTATGAGAAAAAGAGATTAAAAGAATGGAAAAAAAAAGAAAGTAATACATTGTCAAAGACAAGATAGGAAAAATCATTAATGATACATTAATTTGTAAAGTTACATATAATAAAACACATATTAAAATACGAGGGTGTAACAAGCTTTTATAAGACATGAAGCTTTATCGACTTTTTTGGTCAAGTAACTTAGTGACCAGAGAAATTCACATTTTAAGATTAATAAATGAATTGTTCGGAGTTCGAACCTCAATCATACTCTTACCAAGTGAGCAAGCTTCACCGACTTGGAAGTGCATTGAACTGTATATTTGCAACTTGAATCCAACAATACTCTTAAATCAGTCAGACCGTTTGGTTTGTGTTATTTAATATTTACCAATTGTGAACCAATAAAAGGTAGTGAAGACTGATCTTCCATCCACCATCCAGTATAATTGCGCAATATGGACATTTCAAAGTTTTGCAGATTGCATAAACTAGTAATGTTTCTATTTTTATAGGCAAATATTGATGGTTTATTATTCGGGGAAGGAGAATTTATTGACAGAAGTTAGACCTCCATCTTGTTATAGTTGGTTCGTTTAAATCAAATCAAAGTCCACATGTAGTAACCATTTTGTGTATCTAGACCCCTCCTTGTTGGAGTTTGTTGAAATCGAAACGCACCGAAAAAAATATTACATTGCTTAGCATTGTCAATAAAGAGAGAAACATAAATTATATATATACACACTTTAGATCTTTGTTATAAGATACACTATAGAAACATTTTAAGTTTGTGTCTTACTTTCTTTTTACTTCTTATACATTTATTTTTGTGGTATTTGAGAGAAATCAATTTGCTGTAACAATTTTCACACAGTGTTATTCTCTAATTGATATTAGACAATGATCATGGTTTTTTGTTTGGTTTTCGAGTTTTCACATTATGCTTTCTTTAATTTCTCTATGCAGTTTTTTTTCTTCCAACTATTGATATGAGAGTTTTTTATTCAATCCAAATATATATGAGTTATTAGTATGAGAATAATTAGAATAGACTGACATATAAAACAACTTTATACTATCAACCAATTAAAATCACCAAATTAGACATATAATCTTAAGTGTTAAAAATAGGAAAAATCAAACAAAATCTTTTTCAATAATTGCCATATCCCACATTTAATCTTTGGTGCCTACCTTTCTCATCTCAATCATCAATATTCTTCCTTTTTCACTCTCTCTAAACCCAATAACTTCTTTTTTCAATTTGTTTCTTTCTTCATGATTTGGAGGAAGACATAGTTTGGGTGCAGATTGGGCATATATACCCTGATTTTTTTTCCTTTCTGTTTAGCATTTTTCACTATGACTCTGTTTCATACTTTAGATTTTGTACGATAATCAGAATTTTGTAGCAGAATCACTACTTAAAGGCTATGCATTGTTTGTTGGAAGGTTTTGGAACTCAAATTATCATTGTCAATGAAATGTAGTAAACTCTTCCTGAAATAGTCAAATTTCAATATCTTCTTCCATCATATTAAATATGAATTGTGACTATATGAGTTGTCAAAATCATAATTCAAAAGTAATAATCATAATAGCGATATGAAATGAATTGTAGATTAAGGCTAAAACAGGTTCACATTTACAAACATGTTTTCATTTTTAAAACTAAAGGGTCGAGAAGGAGAAAAAACTTGAATTTTCACAAAGGAATCTTAGAAACTTGTACATTACAATGTCATGGATGGAAATAGTATGGATAGGAGATCATGAAGTTTGTACGTCCATATATAAGTTGTGAAAAATATATTTACTAAAGGGAGGAGTATTCACAGATTGCACTGGTATTAAAATACAAGCATTATTGTGATAGTCTATGTTCAAAAAATTCTGCTCAATGCCACACCATTTTGATTTTTAGCCTCTTTCTGCAAAAGCCTCTAAATGCAGATTGAAAACTGCTAAATCAAATGTCTAAATTAAGAAACGTGAGATAAGACATTTATTGGAAAAGATTTTATTTGATTTTTTTTTAACACTTAAGATGATGTGTCTAATTGAGTCATTTTAATTGGTTGATAGTGTAAAGTTGTTTTAACTGTCAGTCTATTCTAATTAATCTCTATTAGTATGTCATGTGGTTGCAACATTGTCTTATCTTCCACATCAAAAAATAATGATGGTACTTAATGTGAAAATGAAGTTTCGAAAAGGTTCTAACTAGGAAATTTTTTCTACTTGAGCACATCCATTGTAACTCATCTCTTTTCTAGGAACCTCTTTGGTGCACAATTTAAAATACGAGTACAACTGCAATCTCACGTTTATTTGTAATATTTTGACAAGGGAAATTTGATGAAAAAAAATCAATTTTGTCTTGTGGTTACCGAAGGTGTTGATTTACACATGAACATTGATTGACATTGATGCAATGTGTGATGTAAGAATATGTCAAGTGGTTGAAAAACTTCGTATCAATATAGAAGTTGCACTATAGGTTTTTTGACTGATTTTTAACATGAAAATTCCTGACGTGATTTTGTTTCAATTGAAGTATACTCTTTATGATAAGAATTCTTTTCAACTATGATTGTCGGTGAAACAAAAAATATATTAATTTCGATTAAAGTAAAGATTGTTGATTGAAAGGACCCAACTCATATTCATGTAATTCTCTTGAAACTCATTCACGGCTCTTGGCTTACAAATTTGCAGTGAGATGACACCAAAAATAGGTCAATTTTATAATGTACAAGTGAAACAAATTTTACATAATGTATAAGTTTGCTTTTATCATTAGATCAATAAATCTGACCACAAGATCGTGTTAAATGACATGACTTACTAATTCTATGGTAGCAATGAAACTTATGCATGATGTAGGCTTTATTTACTTACACACACGTTAGACAAAACTCCAAAACTAAACAACGGTTATGTATATAACGGACCATTAAGAAAATTGGTTCATCATGGACCAATTTTTTACACCGTTTGATTATGTTATGTACAAAATCTTATCATGGTCCAATTTTACCAAAACCAACCCTAAAATTATCTCTCTCTTTGCACCTCTCACTTCTCTCGATTTCAACTTAGCAGAAAAAAACATAAATCTTTCTTCTCATTTCCCCCTCGAAGGGTCTGTTTGGCAAGGCCACGAAACGAGCTTATAGCTTATAAGCTCGTATGACTAAAAAAGTCTTGTTTGGTAATCATCATTTCATCACGAGCTTATAGCTTATTTTTCAGACGTTATTTCAAGTAGCGTTTGAGCTTAAAGTTTATCATTTATTCTTCCAATTATACCTTTATTATTTTATCAAAAAATCATTTTTATCCTTTATAATTATCATAATTTAAAATATTACATATTGTTACGGTAATTGTTTTTTTTTTCTCGACAAATTTGTTACAGTAATTTTTTTTGTTAGTATTTATGCTTTTTTTTTTTTACGAATTTTCTACGATGATTGTTTGAGAGCTGCATATTGTTATTTGATTTTATTTTTACGAAAACGTACAAGTTTTTTTTAAGGAGAAGAGGTACATTTTCTTTTACAAATGGGAGAAAAGGTACATGTTATATATATTTTTTGAAATAAGAAAAGGTAAATGTTATTTTTTTTAGAAAGAAAAATGTACATGTTATTGTTACCTAAAAAGTATAATTCAATGACCGTTATCAACTATTTATTTATTTTCATTTTTTTTAGAATAGTCATTTTTTTTACAAACAGAATAGTCATATTATCCTTTCGAAAAGAATAATAATAGCAATAATAATAAATAATACATTCTCTAACTGTTCATTGCTATCTTCTATAAAAAAATACTTCAAAAAAAAACTTCTGTATAAAAAAAGCTTTTCATTGCCATGTTTAAGTAAATGAAAATAAATATAAAATAAATTTTTGTGAGTAAATATTATAATATAAAAGATATGTTAAATTAATAAATTTAAATTATTAAATTCTAAATATTTAAGTATTAATGTATCAAATAAAAAAGCATTAATTTATATCCTCTAAAAAAAACAAGTATTAATTTATATAAATTTTATTATGAATTAAGAATACTTTTTTATATCATTTTACATTTATGAGTTAGTTGAACCGCTAATTTTATCAAATAGTTTATATTAAAATTACAGAAAGAGAAAGAAAGCAAAAAAATATTTTAGAGAGAGTAAAAACATAACCAGATGTGTGAGGTATATTGTATTATTGTGCTTAAATAATAATCCAATGACTATAAGTATAAATATTGGTCCATTATGGACCAGTACTTACACAGGAGGCTAAATTGCACCCTAAACAACTGGTGCATATCCACATATACGTGTCTTGAGCAGAGATAACCACTTAAACACGTGTACACAAGATTGAGCAAGCACATGAAAAAGAAATCCATTCGTCAACATAATTATTCCCATACTTTGTTTTAATGAATAACATAGCATCAATTTTTGCGACATTTTGCATCACTCGATATATTGTTCCTCCACCGTCTTCGGTGAATTATGTCCCATTTTTATATATACATTCATTAGTAGATATTTGAGCACTGCACCAACTTAATCATCGGTAACACCAGTCTAAAATAAGTAAAGATTCATCTGGTTATTAATTATCTTAAGTGTATAAAAATAGAAAACTTATCTAAAAAGTGCCACGTGTTATGAAATACTCCTAAGTCACCACGTGTATTACACTAGACTATACACCATGTACGTCAATTAAAAAATTATATTTTTGTATTGTATATATAATGCAACAATTGTTCAAGAGGTGATTACATTACATTACATTACAACATAAGATCAAGATGGAGAAACAAACAGAGGAGACAAAGCCAACAAATGAAGCAAGTAAAGGAAACATTGAAGGGCTTCCATTACAGGACAGTCCCTACTTGAAATACGAAAATTTGGAGGATTATAAGCGTCAGGGTTATGGCACACAAGGTCACCAACAACCACAGCCAGGTCGTGGAGCTGGTGCCACAGAGGCACCAACTCTCTCTGGTGCTAATGTTTCTTCTGAGGCTCAATTCAATGCTGCTAATGCTGTTAATAGCAAAGGAGTTCCTTAATTTCAACACTATCTAGAGTTTTTTCAATTTGCGTTATTATAATAAGAAATTGTATTTTAGTTTTGCTTTTTTATTTATAAAATTATCTTTGAGAGTTTTTAGATTTTGCACTTTTTAAATTTTCATTTTGCTTCTTTGTTGGATTTGGATTTTCTAAAATGAGCAATTATTTTAAATTATAAAGTGAGTAAAATTATTATATATTTAGATGCATAAATCGAATCTGAGTATTCCATAATGAGTTTGTTGAAATAATAATCTCTAATTTTGTCAAGTTAAAGAAATCAAAATATCATGTTTGATTAACAAAACTACCATTTGAAAACAATTTGAATTTAACTTTCATTCTTATAAAAAAAAAGTTATATTATTCCATTCATTATTAGTTCTTGGGCTTTCTGAATAACACAACTAGAGTTTTCCGATTTATTCACGTACGTTCATGTGAGCAACGAGAGGAGTTCAAAATTTAAACTACCTTACTATAAATTGTTGAAATTACATGTGAGGTGTGAATTGAATGTGTTTTTTTAATATCGTGAAATTAACCTAGGGCCCTTCATGATATTAGTGTCATTTTTATTATTTTTATTAGCTGTATGTTACTGGAGCTATATCCTTTATAAGGGTTGATTACGTATTCATTATTGCTCTTTGTTGCTGCAACTTATTTCATTTGTCTCTCTGTAATGTACCACTTTAGGTGGTAATTAGTAAAGGAAATACAGTTGCATAAAAAAAGTTATGTAAAGGAGTACAAGGGTCTTCGAGGAAGAGAAGTACTTATAAGAGAAACTCACAATTTGCTTGATGAAAAATACCAAGTAAAAGGGTATTTAAAAGTACAAAATGTAACTCTAGAATCATTTCTAGGACTTCCTAATTAAAATCCACTCACTACCACAATTTTGAGTTTTAATAACTCCTAAAAGACTTATAGTAGCGTTTCTATGTCGGACGTTATTATAGGTGACCCATATAATATCATTTTTTTTTCTTTCGGAAACCTTATTATAGGATGTTAACAAAAATTTAAGGGTATTTCTACCATGTACAAATTTGCACATGTTTAAAAGTTTAAGATAATAACTTTATCTTGGAACTTGTTCATTTTCTATTAAATATGTAACTTTTTAATAAATTATTGTTGTTTTTCAATAAAAAGTTACTGTTTTTTAGTGGCTTCAACATGTACAATATTGCACATGTTAGACAAACCCAAAATTTAAATAGCACTCGGAGATATTCTCTACAATTTTCAATAATTAAAGCACTTCTAGATTTGTACATAGAAATTCCAATTAGTTCTAGATATCTAATCTCAAATTATTAATAACATTGCTCCCTTTTAATTTGAAAATTTTCTTCATTCCAAGTCTCGCTCTCAGTATTTGAAAATCTTCAAATTTCAGGAGATTTGTGAAAATATTTGCAACTTCATCTTGAGTCTTCACATACTCAAGTTCCACCTCTTTCTTGGCAATTTATTCTCTTATGAAATGATACCTTTTGTCTATGACTATGTGCTTGCATCAATCAGGAAACACAAGATTCTTTGCAAGTGCTTGTGGAATTTTTTTATCAATACAAATTAGTACTTCATCATATCCATTCATTAAATCTATTCATTTTTTACTCTGGTAACTTGTGTTCCAAATGCCATCAGATGCTCACGCACATCAGCCAAATGGTTATCTCTATCTATAGGAAGAGTTAAATCTATCTGGAGGAAAGCTTGAACACAGGAAAAATCATTTAAAATTTCCATTCTCCATCCAGCTCCAACCCTACTTTCCTTTGCAAGTGTACCAATTTTGTTAGTAATTAGTGTTTGGTCTTGATGGGAGCCTAAAACAACGGAGGATCATCATAATGAGTTAAGTGTAACCACACAAGTGATTTAAACACTAAACATTAATAAACACTAACCATTAATCCAAAATTTTAAGGCATTGGATATATGGATCTTGTCATCATTTATATAATACTCAACTTCTAGTTTTCATTTAATGTTAGACTTTTTACTCACATTTGACATACTAATAATCTCCTCCTTAAACGGAAGTTGGTTTATCCACATGCACTTGCACTACTATTGACTCACAATATCAACCGAACATGTCATTGATCGCCTCATTGTTATAAAAGCTTTTTATACAATGAGTCGATTGTCTTTAGTAAAATCATAAATGATACCATTGATGGTTCATGAGTGTACTGACTGTGAGTACAATATAGGAAAACTAGGGTTTTCAGAGTCTGTTTAGGTCTTGCCTTGGGAATGATCCCAAGGTTACTATTTGTAGCCCCAATTTGGGCCCAAATCATAAAGGGCCAAAACCATGACTAGGGCGCCCTCATAAGCTACTGAGGGCGCCTCCAGAGGGTATCCTTTAAGGGAGTTTCCTAAGGTTAAGTATGACTGTCAGATGGGCTCTGAACCCTTCTGGAGGGCGCCCAGCCTTACTCTAAGGGTTTAAGCCCTTGCTTTTAGGGCATCAAGGCCTAAATGGTAAGATCTATGGTTCACAACCCAACAAGCACGAGCTTTGGAATAAGGTGAAGTGATTAAACTGTTGCCGGGGAATTTGTCTATTACCCTTGTCCAGCGAGTGAGACTTACTGGTCATGAAGCTGTGTGAAAAACTTTGAATTACCGGGTGTATAAAATATTACAAGTTTTGTGGGTGCTAGCCCAACATGGGTGCTAGCTCCATGTGAGTGTTAGCCCAACGTGGACGCTAGCTCCATGTTTTTGTCTTGGGGCCTTGGTGGGTGCTAGCCCAACAAGAGTATCCATAGCCTAATAACAAGCACGAGCTTTGGGACGAGGCGAAGTGATTTAAACTATGCGTAGAAAGTGACTTCTTTGAGTGGGTTAGGTCGCCGTGCCAGAATTAGCCCAATCATTGGCGTGATTCCTTTTAAGGTTTAGATTCAGTACGCGCCCCAGTGGGATTCGACGGTTGAAATGGGTGACCGTTTGCTCTCGCTGACGTGTTCGCATGTACTGGCTGTGAGTACAATATAGGAAAACTGGGGTTTTCAGAGTCTGTTTAGGTCATGCCTTGGGAATGATCCCAAGGTTACTATTTGTAGCCCCAATTTGGGCCTACCCAGTCATGGTTTTGGGCCCAAATCATAAAGGGCCAAAACCATGACTAGGGCGCCCTCATAAGCTACCGAGGGCGCCTCCAGTGATATCCCTTAAGGGAGTTTTCTAAGGTTAAGTATGACTGTCAGATGGGCTCTGTGCCCTTCTAGAGGGCGCCCAACCTTACTCTAAGGGTTTAAGCCCTTGCTTTTAGGGCATCAAGGCCTAAATGGTAAGATCTACGGTTCACAGCCCAACAAGCACGAGCTTTGGAATAAGGCGAAGTGATTAAACTGTTGCCGGGGAATTTGTCTATTACCCTTGTCTAGCGAATGAGACTTACTGGTCATGAAGCTGTGTGAAAAACTTTGAATTACGGGGTGTATAAAATATTACAAGTTTTGTGGGTGCTAGCTCCATCTGAGTGTTAGCCCAACGTGGATGCTAGCTCCATGTTTTTGTCTTGGGGCCTTGGTGGGTGCTAGCCCAACAAGAGTATCCATAGCCCAGCAAGCACGAGCTTTGGGACGAGGCGAAGTGATTTAAACTATGCGTAGAAAGTGACTTCTTTGAGTGGGTTAGGTCACCGCGCCAGAATTAGCCCAATCATAGGCGTGATTCCTTTTAAGATTTAGATTCAGTACGCGCCCCAGTGGGATCTGACGGTTGAAATGGGCGACCGTTCGCTCTCGCTGACATGTTCGCATCGCAACAGTTCTTGGAAATCGTGCCAACTTAGGTGACGTCATCTGCGCGTTTTCCCAGGCTTTTGTACTTTAAACTGATACGGATCTACTTTTCCTCCACTTTCAGATTTTTACCCTTTTCACTTCCCTTACCTCCGTTTTCTCTCCCAAATCGTTTTTCGTCGTTCAAACTGTTACAGTCTTTGGAGATCGATGCGCCTACTGTTTGCGGATCGTTTCGAGCTTGCTTTCGTTCTCAATCCTTCGCTGCCATTTAAATCCAGGTAATCCTATTCGATCTTGTTCTTTATAAGTTGAATCAGTAGTATGGTGGTAATTAGGGAGTGCGATGGGGCGGGTAGGGAGTTATCCCCAGCGAACTCAGAGGAGAGGTGTAGGTTGTGGAGGGAAAGTGTTAGGCATGCAAAGCAGTCAGATGGAACCACTGATTGGGTGGTGTTCGAGAAAGCCTACTACGGACACTCCCTTTTAGAAGAGTTTTCGAGCGATTCAGACGAGGGTGAAGGAGGGAGTAGTAGTGGGAATTCATCTGACTGTGTTATTCATTATGTTCGCCCAGGTCCCTTTTGTAGGAGAGGAATTTGTTACATGGCGTCTTCTAGTGGATCAGAGCAGGAGAGCTTTGCCGATGAAGTGCTTCGTTCAGAGTCCGTGTACATGGATCCCCAACGAGTGGCGTTCTTTCAGAGTAAGCTGCACGTGTCCTTTACGGGATTTGAAGAGGACGTGGTCTTGGAACATTGTCGCCCCAGTGAGAAGGTGTGCTTACAAAGGCCGAAGGGGGTGAAGAATGAGATGTTTCACATGTATACGACTATTTTTGAAGATCTGGGTGTGAAGTATCCCTTCACGCCCTTTGAGGTCGACGTCCTCAAATGTTTGAATGTGGCGCCGTCTCAGCTGCAGCCAAACAGCTGGGCGTTTATACGCGTTTTTGAGATTTTATGCGAGGGGCTAGGTTTCCAGCCCTCGGTTGGATCGTTCTTCACGTTTTATGGCACGAAGGGGGTAGATAAGCAGTCTTGGGTGTCTGTCAGTGCGCATCCTGGCAAGAGGTTATTCCCGCCCTACACCTCTCATTATAAGAATTGGAGGCAGACGTTCCTCAGGACCCGGGGAAGAAAGGATTGTGAAGCAGCTGCTGTGCAGGTTGATGGTAAGCTGAGGTTTCCCGTATGCTGGACGAACTCTCCGACGTCGATCATGGGATTTGATTATGAGAAGTTGGACGTGTATGACCAAGGCGTCGTCAGTTTTTTGGACAAGATGCTTCCTATGAATATTTGGGAGCTGTTGAATAGGGAAGGGGATGCGAATAGCTTAGACGCGTACATACGTGAGTTGATTTTATTTATTTATGCATAGACTGTGCTTTCCTATTTTCTTGTCCTCGTAACCTTTTCGTTTTCATTTTTGTAGAGTCCATGGCGCCCATGACTGCAGCTGAACGGAAGAAATTTCTCGAGGAAATGAAAGCAAAGAAGGCTGCTGAGGGGTTAGCAGCTAGTGACCCTACTGGGCTCATCACACACAAGCCTAAAAGGAAGGCTGATCAACCGCCTGAGACTCAGTCTGATTTCATCACGGCGGCCGTGTAGGACAAGGCGTCGCCCGGGAAAGATGATAAAGGGAAGGCGGTGGATGAGAAAAAGAGTAAGAAAATGCCCGCCCTTTCCTCGACTATTGCCGCCAGGACCAGTGAATTGGTGCAATCCTTCTGGGATAAGGATTTTAACTACGACGCCTATACCAGAGGTTGGTCTTTAATCTAGAGGACGTGGAGGCTGGGAATCAGGGTGTTGTTCCCTTTATGACGAGAGATGTGGGGGTTCATTGCTTGTGGTCCATAATGATCTTGGACGCGATAGACCGGAAACATGAAGAACTAGTGCAGAATGAAGAGGCCCTTCAGGCCACGGTGAGGGCACTGGAAAAAGAGTTGAAGGGGGCTAAGGATGCCAGGGAGAGAGAAGTGAAGGAAGCCAGAGAGGCGGCGAAACTTGAGTGTGATAAGCGCATCTCCGATCTGAAAATTGGTTATGCAGTGGATCTTGCTGGGAAGGACGGGGTTATCGCGAAGCTTCAAAATGATGTCGCGGCTGGAGTGGAAAGGGAAGATTAGCTTAAGACTGAGGTTTTCGAGGCGAAGGGCGAGCTGGCTCTGACTTTCGATGCTGGCTTTGAACGGGCTAAAGCTCAAGTCGCCCTTTTGCACCCTGGCGTCGATCTTTCCGCCCTTGATTATTTTAAGGTTATTGTAGATGGCGCCCTAGTGGACGAACCATAATTTCACTTGTTGTAATTTTTAATTTTATTTTGAACTCAGTACTCTTCTTTGAATTTGTAATGATGCATCGTTTTCCTTAAGTTGTTTGTCTGTTCCTTTTAGCTTCAAATTTCCTTATCTTAGAAGGCACCTCTTGGGCGGTGATTATTACTTATGTTTGTTTCGTAACTTTGTTAAAAGTTGTCGGATTTGTTTTATTTGCCACGTTATTCTTGTGTGGACCGTCCTATTTTCGCGACGTCTGAGAGCCCTTTCTGGGGTTAAGGAATTAATTGGCGATCTCATTTTCGGCTCACGACGTCTTAGAGCCCTCATTGGGGTTAAGGAATTAATTGGCGATCTCATTTTCGGCTCACGACGTCTTAGAGCCCTCATTGGGGTTGAGGAATTAATTGGCGATCTCATTTTTGGCTCACGACTTCTTAAAGCCCTCATTGGGGTTAAGGATTTAGGTGGCGATCTCATTTTCGGCTCACGACGTCTTAGAGCCTAACATGGGGTTAAGGAATTAGGTGGCGATCTCATTTTCGGCTCACGACGTCTTAGAGCCCTCGTTGGGGTTAAGGAATTAGGTGGCGATCTCATTTTCGGCTCACGACGTCTTAGAGCCCTCATTGGGGTTAAAGAATTAGGTGGCGATTTCATTTTAAGCTCACGATGTCTTAGAGCCCTCGTTGGGTTTAAGGAATTAGGTGGCAACCCTCGTTGGGTTTAACAAATCAGATGGCGATCTCATTTAAGATCTTGGCGTTGTTAATATGTTACAGGCAATGTGAGTGATATAAAACAAGTGATATATATATATATATATATATATATATATATATATATATATATATATATATATATGTTAATAAGAAAGCAGAGCCTCATTAAAAACCCCCACTACTGCGGGGGGAAAAGAGTGCTTCGTGCTTCTTTTCATTTAGGTCATACATAAATACCGCTATACATAAAGTAAAAGACGAAGTAACAATTAAAATGGTTCCGTAGGCCCTCTAGCTCGCCTTTGAACTGCTATGGCGGGCTTTTCCCTGCTTGGTAGCTGAATCATGGACGTGCTTAGGTTTGTGAAATCCCAGAATCATGTTTGTTCCCTTTGGTAGGCCTGTCTTGCTAGCTTTCTTTGTGAAATTTCCGGTACGCCGGGCTGGAGTGTTGACTGGCTTGAACATATCTGTCTGCTGACCTGGATACAGAGCGAGGCGACGACACACTTCGGCGTGGTAGACGATAAGCATATCTGTCGGCTGACGAGCGGTAAGATTTAGATTCTTTAGGGGCTCTATTACGCTCAACTCTTCATCCATCAAACTTTCTTTTGGACCTTCAGCTAATTCTGTGCGCTCTTGTTGAAACTCTTTTTCTGGATCTATGCTAACAATGTTCACCTGGTGTGCTTTTGGGTTGCTGGTTCCTTTCCTTTCTCTCTGCAGCTTCAAGCTATTGTGATAACATTCTCGGGCAAGCTTCTGGTCTGCTCTGATGGTGCCGACCCGTTCGTTGTCCAGTGGGTACTTCATGACGAGGAACTTAGTGGAAAGATAGGCGTCAAGAACGTTGAAGGCCGGGCGGCCTATTATGATGTTGTAAGAACATGGCGAGTTCACCACTAAATATTTGATCCTGATGGTTTTGGCGCTATTACCTGTGCCGAAGGTTGTTTTCAAAGTGATGTATCCACGAACGTGTACCTGCTCCCCTGTGAAGCCAGCCAGTATTCCTTTGAAGGGCTGCAACTGGTCCTCGTCAAGTCCCATTCTCTCAAAAGCAGAATAATAAAGGGTGTCTACAGAGCTGCCGGGATCAATCAACACTCTCTTGACGTCCCAATTGAAGATTTGTACAGTGATGACCATGGGATCGTCATCGTGGGGAATTACTCTTTTCGCGGTCCTCGCCTGAGAAGGTGATATCTGTTTGGCGTTCTGGCCCCATCGTGGCGTGGTCATCGACAAGCATTACCTGCCTGACATATCTTTTTCGAGAGGCGCTGGATTCTCCTCCTCCTGCGAAGCCACCAGATATGGTGTTCAAAGTGTGGCGCTCACCATCCTTCGCCGCATCTTTCTCTTTTGGGGGGGTCTTCGGGGGGCGCCTGTCTCCTTCTCTGCTTTCCTTCACGTATCCTCTTAGCCTGCCATTCTGAATCAACTTCTCAATCTCTCTCTTCAGATGAATGCAGTCATCTGTGGTGTGTCCTTTTTATTCGGTGGTACTTACACCAGGCCTCTTTGTCGTTACCCATTAAGTTTCCTCTCGGCGGCAGGGGTTTGGGGAAGAGTCTAGAGTGGTACACATCTCTCCAGATCTGCTCACGACGAGTGTTGAGTGCCGTGAAAGATTCTAGTAGGGGTGCGCACCTATCTTGGACGTAACGCTTGTACGACGCTCTGTCTCGGTGGGTGGGTGGATATTAGCTTCGGCGATGGTCGTAGTTGCTGGGGCCACGCTCTCTGGAATCTCTGGCTTTCTTTTCAGCGTTGCTTTCTTCTCCCTTTATGTAACATTCCGCTCTGGACATGATCTCTTCATGGAATCGGCTGGTTTTTGTGCCAGCGATTCGTTGAATTGTCCGGCGCGGAGGCCGTTTTGGAACGCTCCCACGAACAGCTCCTGGTTCGGGTTAATGACTTTAATTGTGGCGTCACTGTATCTAGCGAGATATTCGCGGAGGGTTTCATTCGACCCTTGGCGGACGTTGAAGAGGCTGGTGGATGATACTTTTCGGTGGCGACTTGCTGAAAACTGGTGTGTTAATTTGTGGGTCATGTCTTGGTAGCTGATGATGGAAAAACGGGGTAGGTTCATGTATCATCTGAGGGCGGCGTCTTTGAATGTTCCTGGCAACAACTTAAATTTGAGAGAGTCAGCAGCACCGATGATGGCCATTTGGGTGTTGAAAGCTGTTACGTGCTCCACTGGATCACTCTTTCCGTCGAAAGACGAAAGAGAAGGTGGCTTGAAGTTTTCCGGGACTGGCGCGTTCCAAACTTCGCCGAAAAGTGGTTGCGGATCCGGATCTATTGACTCGTCCTGTTGGGATTCGTTCCCGTCAGCGAGTTGTTGTTGCTGGATTGTCTCCATTGTCGCTTGTAAAGCTTCGTTGTGGTCGCGAAACTGCTGGATTTGCTGCTGTAGGGCTTCTAAGGTCGCCGGGTCCGCCATCAATGGTGGCGAAGACGGTTGTTTGTGTTGGTATGTGAGGATTGAGATTGGTGGTTTGAGATTAGCGATTGGGTTCGCGAATCTCAAGGTTTGGATCGGTTTTTCAAACGAAGAACGGGTTGAACGCTCGATTAGGGTTTACCAGGAAAAGGATGGATTTAGGGTTGAATCGCGGCGGATTAAAAGGTTTTAGGGTTGCTCCTGAAAGACACGGTGGATTCACGGCGCTCTGGTGATGTTCAGAGGCCGTGGATCGAATGCTTTCCTTTCAGGGATGGTGGCTAGGTCAGTTTTACCGTAGCCCCACGGTGGGCGCCAACTGTACTGGTTGTGAGTACAATATAGGAAAACTAGTGTTTTCAGAGTTTGTTTAGGTCATGCCTTGGGAATGATCCCAAGATTACTATTTGTAGCCCCAATTTTGGCCTATCCGGTCATGGTTTTGGGCCCAAATCATAAAGGGCCAAAACCATTACTAGGGCGCCCTCATAAGCTACTGAGGGCACCTCCAGAGGTTATCCCTTAAGGGAGTTTCCTAAGGTTAAGTATGACTGTCAAATGGGCTATGTGCCCTTCTGGAGGGCGCCCAGCCTTACTCTAAGGGTTTAAGCCCTTGCTTTTAGGGCATCAAGGCCTAAATGGTAAGATCTACGGTTCAATGAGAGAGAGGGCCTAAAACACCATAAGATTATACATTGTGGTAAGAGTAATCACACAAGTGGTTTAGACACAACACATTTTCACCTAAAATCTTAAGACATTAAATTTATAAATTCTTTCATCTATTATATGATACTCAACACTCGCTTTTTATCCAATTCAAAACTTTATTCACACTTGATATACATAATTAGAAAGGAAAAAGAAATGCAGAAATAGAGAATATCAACTACGCCTAAACTACTAATAAAACTATTATTTCTTCAATATTGTTGTGTATTATTATTATTATTATTATTATTATTATTATTATTATTATTATTATTATTATTATTATTATCTTCCTCATTTGTGTACATATAGTGCTCTAGGCATAATTGAATCACAATTTTACCCCCTTCATGTGCTCTATTCTTTCTAAATTTGAAGTATGATCTCAAGTGTAGCTTTGTCTTTTGGTGGAGGTAAATTAATTTTAAAAAAGTAGAATAAATTTTGATATATTTTATACATTCTCAAAGTAAAATTGATTTTGTCTAGTTAATTTTGATTTCAATATACTATTTGAAATATTTGTTACTATGATTGTGCTAGTCTGTATTTTTAAGTATGTATTCCGACAACAAGAATAGTTATGAAGCCATAAAGTTCTACAACTACAAGATGCAAGTTTGTCTATGTCCAAGGAGGAAAAGAGGTGTCCAGGACTACAAGTTTGTCTATGTCCAAGGAGGAAGCATGATTTCGACATCAAAGGAATTCGACAGATGTTTGGTTTCGACTGGAAGGGATTCAAATCCTAACTAAAGACGCATGATTGCAGGTTCAGACACGTGGGAAACATGCCAAAGTTGTCAAAGTATTTTAGTCTCTAGCCGTTGGCCTGTTTAGTTATGTTTTCTTATGTATATTGAGTAGTTTTTCATGGAAAAAAGGGGGTCAGTCACAAATCATTATCAAAAGTTCTTCAAACTCAAAGTACCCAAGCATACAGTGAAATGAGTAACAAAATATATGTACAGTGATTTGCTAAACCATTTACATTTTAATGCAATGCAATTTACATTTCTTTAAGTTTCTGCATTTAAACTTTTAAGTCTTTTTACTGTTTAAATCATAAAAATCTTATAGGGAAGATAGAGTTTTAGGCAAATGGTCCCCAAATTGGGAAGGTCCATTTAAAATTTTACAAGTTTTTTCAAATGGTGCTTATGAAATAGAAGAATTAGCTTCAGACAGTCGAATATTTCGCATAAATGGCAAGTATTTAAAGAAATATAAGCCTATGTTACATGAAGTTAAAATAGCTCAAGAGTAATTTCGACAGATAATCAGAACATGGCACTTGAATTAAAACAGAATCAATGTCAAGGGGCAATTGTCGAAATCAAGGACATTATCAAAATATTACAAACCTGAATTCCAAAATAAGGATATTGTCATGTTACACATCTTCATGACAACACCAAAACAAAAAGAAATTAAATCTAACTTAGTCAAAATTAAAAGCTTAAAGCTGGAGGTTATTCTTCAATCTTTCATAAGCAGCCTTGGAGTGTTTCAGCTTCAAGTCAATGAAAGTCTCCTTCTGAATCAGGCCTGCTACTTCAATCTCAAGCTTGGAAGCAACTTCATAGTGATCTATAGCCTCTTTTGCTTTCCACTCCATCTGGGCTTTGATTGAGTTGGGATCAGTGTTTACTATTTCATTTTTTCTTTGTTTAGCAGCACCACTTTTTGCTTGAAGTTTTTCAACATCCTCTTCCCATTAAAGAATGTTGATGTTAAGGGTAATCAATTCCTCTTCTTCCTTTTTGATCTTTGTTTCCAAAGTAAGTGCCTCCGTTTGGGAAAAAACAAATTTCTCAAGGTGTTGTTGTCGAAGGCTATTTCGAATAGTCATTTTCTTGTTAATATCTTTCTTGCTGCGAAAGTTCTTAGCAGTTTGATCCAAGAGAGGATCAAATTCGACCAAAAAGGCAACCAATTATTCATTGGTAGCACACTCTGGAGAATTGTTCAGGATGTTTACTTAGGACCTCATCTCATAACTTTTGTTAGGATTTTGGTGAAGCACTTGAAACAAATCCACACTTAGAATTTTTTCTTGCAGTTGCTGGATTAGTTATTCATGAGTATTCACCAAGAATTCAGCACCTGTCGAAGTTGAAGTGTCCTGGGGATGGTTGGAAGAAGAACTCTTGCTACTCATAACCACTTTTAATGCTGCATGAGGTGTTTCGACATTTTCTTTGTCACCATCATTCTCTTCAGATTCTTCAACTGGAGGTGTTTTGACATTTTCTTTGTCAACTAGATCTTCATTCCTTAAAGGAATCTGATCATCCTCGCCCATGTTAACATCTTCATTTTCTAGGAGGATTTGGTCTTCGACCACATCATTAATTGGATCTTCATTCTCTTCTGGTGAAGATGGAGGAGGAGATGGAAGGCTCTCTAGAGCTATTGTTAATATACAAAAGTAAGTATCGTTTTTATATCGTTCCACAGGGATTAATGTGATATCATAAACCGTTCAACGTCGATTATCGTCTTAAGTTAGGGTTTAACCATTTGTTTTATACTACACTACTCATCATTTTAAAAACATAATAAATAAATAGTAGAGTAATAAGACATAGAAGGTGTTAGGATTAACTTTCATCAATCAAACATCGTTTATATCCGATTGATCATAAATACGGATTCTAGCGTTTTCTTATATATGACATTATTACGTATTGCTCAACAACATCATTGATTTCCCAAATGACGTCGTGAGATCGATTGTATCGTTTAATCGATGATTTCTCAATCTATTAAACGATTCAAAAGCTTTACGATCCAATACTATAATGTAATTATCAAAACCAAATCCCATTTCTAGAATTTCTTATCTTGATAGAAAATCATTCTAAACCTAGATTCAAAAGTCTTTTTCAACAACATTTAAATCAAACATAAGATTGAAAAGCAAGAAGAAGTTCAATGGTATATAAAAATTGCTAGAATCATATATTGAATAATCAAAAGTTTACAACATGTAATGATTGATTACCTATTAATCCCAACAAAGGAGATTAGTTGATCATTGTCATGACAACTATTGCAAAATAAGAAAGGAAGATGAAGATATATGAGAGCTTGATGTCTCAAAGCTTCTTAATGCCTTCTTCAATCCAAATCAAATTGCTATTTGAAGTTTTTCTCCCTTGTCATACCCCAATTTTTGACCTAAATTTCTTTTTCACTCGTCTTTTGGTTCGAAATTTTTGTTGTCGTTTCAGACGAAATTTCGACAGAGAGGTATTTTGAAATACCTCATTTTTGGTTCCGAAGGCGACAATTTTTTATTTTTATTTTTATTTGTTACTTATTATTCCTTTTATTATTATCTTTATTATTTACCTTTTTTATTTTTACTTTTTTTTTTATTTTCGGATTTTTTTTATTTCATTATTTTATTTTTAAAGGGTTGACTGATTTTGTTTTGATGATTTTTAATAACCATTTTAATGGTTGCTTTTTTTAGTCTTTTGCTGATTAATTGTGTTTATTGTCCATCATTGGCCTTTAAGTCACATTAATTGGCATTGCTTAATAAAAGAGAACACAGAATCAGTAGCAAAGGGGGAGCCAATTTTACCAACAGAAAAACTCAAACACTACACAAAAATCATCAGCACACAAGCAGCTCCCTCCACCACATAACATCACAACCTACCATCAAAACCACTCAACCAAAACCGTACGGCCACCATCGTCTCACTCATCACCACTCACAAACTCACGCAAACCTCCCTCATCACAACAACCACCCAAACTCACGGTTTCCACCACCATAACCACACTCACCCACTCCCTTACCAACAACCGCCACCAACACAACAACAACACAACACTAACCTAACCAAAACCATTCATGCCCTCTCCCCAAATATCCCAACACCCGGTATCCTCCATCACCCACAAACTAAACAAAACCGCCCCCATTTTGCTTGCTGCACTCCCCTCTTCCCTTTTATTTTTGTTTATTATCATTTCTAGCATTTTATCTTGTTAATTTCTTATTTATTTTCATGCATTTTGTTTCATTGCATTTACCTTATAGGATTTCATGCATTTTTTTCTTATTATTTTCCTTTTACTTTCATGCATTTTTATTTTTATTGTATTTCATGCACTTTAGTTTCAGTCTAGCATATTTACTTTCATACATTTACAATTTTGTTTTTTTTTTCCTTGTTTATCATTTTGTCATTTTATTTTCGTTTCTATTAGAATGTACTTAGGATCAATGTAACAAAAATAAATGAGAATATGCACTGACACTCACACTTTATTTATTCTGCTTTACGTCTTTTATTTATTTTTATTTATTTCGCTATTCAGAAAAAAATACAAAAATATTAGGTTAGTTTAATTTCAAAGGGATTTCGTGGTGATCCAACGTCATCACGAAAATTCCTCGCGTTTAGCCTTTATTACGTTTTTAGTCTTAGCTAATTAAAAACAAAAAACATGCAAATAATAATGAAAAACTCACAAAAAAAATCTTTTCTTAATAAACCTTGATTTTCAATCAAGTGTTCGTTTTTTTTCTTTTATTTTCTTTAAATAATCATTAATCAACTTTAATTACACTTTAATCACTTTCAAAAATAAAAAACACAAACCAATTCCATTTTGCCACTTGGCTTTTATTTTTAAAACTTTTTCAAAACTAATAAAAAACACCAAACAAATCAAGCGTTATTTTTACCCCGAACTACGAGGTTTTGATCCCTCACGGGTACGTAGGCAGAGGACCCTGTCCTTCCAAATCATAAAAAAAACAAAAAAAATATTTTTATTTTTCCTCACTACTCTAATTCATTCTTTTCTTTCTTTTAAAAAATAAGCAAGTTATAGCCCAAAATAAATAAATAAAATCAAGAGGTTCTCGTAGAGTACTACGAACGTTTAGGGTGCTAACACCTTCCCTAAACGTAACTAACCCCCGAACCCAAATCTTTAAAATGTGGTAATTTCGAACTTTTTTCCACTTTTCTTTTGAAAAATTAAAAGTTCAGTCGTGAAATAAAATTAGAGTCAATGCTAATCAATAGCTTGATCTCCGAAAATCACCGCGACAGAAATGGCGACTTCACTGGGGAATGACGAGGGTTGAGCCTAACTTGAGTTTATTTAAATATTTTGCGCTATAACTTGCTTAAAATAAAAATAAAGGTGTAAATATGTGAATATGTGTTTTTTTTTCTTTTTACGTGAGTGGTGAGATAAGTCCTATACCCGGGCTTGAGAGAAATTTAAGATAGGATGGTGGTATAATCAAAGTGCCATACCAGGAGTAGTCTTGGGTGTTGGTACATGTGATATAACCCCACTCAATGGAGGTCCCTTAAAGGTAACACCATGTCAACATGAGTAGTCGTGTTTGACATTGTTATTTTTAAATGGCCTATGAAGTTGAGGACCTTTAGTCACCTTTAACCCATCTTGGCCTTTTAGGACGTAGTGCGGTGGCTAATCAAGAGTAGTCTTGAGTTGGTCGATACGCGATACTACACTCAAACGAGACTTTCCTACGAACGTTGTTGGACCGGGAGTAGTCCCGTAATCCGGTAATATTCGGAAGTGGTCAATGACTTTGGGAACTTGGTAGAACCCGTGATACAGGTACATTTGAAACCATAGTCCTTACCAAATGGCGTGTTTACCCTTGAATCCAACATTTTGGACTTAACCTCACCATGTTTTCACCGTTCTTTAGCATAACCATGCATACATGCACTCATTCATAAACATTTTTTTTTCATCCATTTATCGAAGGACTTAAACAAGTTTTTTTAAACATCATAGAGGAGCACTAGGAAGTACGCCTTCAAGAGCCCTGATTTGTTAAATTTAAGGAAGCTAGGAGTCTTTAAATTTTTCCTGTTCAAATCTAGCTTCCACTAAAGGACTTTTGAATTGGTCCCTAAAAAGGGAACTGTTTGTAATGTTTTAATGCTCAAAAGAATGTTCAACTATGATGTTTACAATTACTTCAACAAAGTTCTCCGATAACAAATCTTTCTTTTTGCATAAGCATAATCATGCATCATATCGCATTCATAGTTTCCCAAACCGAGTCTCACATTTTGTCTTTCCAAAGGTCCATCTGCCTAGTCCAAGAAAGTGGTCCGACGCATACCTTACAAACCTACTCGCATTTACAACACCATGGCTAATCGGAAAAGAATGGATCTGTTAGAGCAAGAAAACCAGAACCTCCGGGAAGAGGTGGCCAATCTCCGGGAAGGGATGGAGAAATTGACCTCCATGATGAATGCTCTGTTGGCTTCCCAAGCCCAGACGTCAGTTCCTCAGCCTGCTGTCACTACTCTTGAACAGCCAATCTTATTTGCTTTACCAACTTTTACCATACTTACTCCATCGCCCGGCACATCTAGAGCTTACCCATGGGGGATGCCATTTCTATCAGACGAAGGTTTTCATCCCACTTCTTTTGGAACCCCAACTCCGGCTATCCAGAAATCAGGTCCAGCCCCAACTAAGGCCTCGACAACAGTATCAACAACAGCCTCGACAACAGGCTCCCCAGCAGTTCGACAACAGAATCGGATTCAGCGGATATCCCGTTTTGATCCGATCCCCATGGCGTATGCAGAGTTGCTTCCCGCTTTGCTTGATAAAAATCTTGTTCAAACTAGGGCACCTCCTAAGGTACCTGAAAAATTGCCAAGGGGGTATATACCTCATCTTTCTTGTGATTTCCATCAAGGGGCACCCGGTCATGACGTTGAGCATTGTTATGCCTTGAAAGCCGAAGTCCAGAAGTTGATCCAGGCCAACATCCTATCCTTCAAAGGGTCGAGTCCCGATGTGCAAGCTAATCTACTACCTGGCCATGGGACCCCATCTGTTAATTTGGTGCAAGATTGCCCAGAAGCTCACCCTGTGGAAGAAGGTGGCAGTGAATTTTGTAACACATGGCAGAGATTACTGCAATTGGGTCGCTGTTGACATTTCCTCAGCTACTCATAGGTCCAAGTAATGTGTTTTGTTGTCTTGTCTTTTAAAAAAATTCCTTTCGTTCCGCCCGAGACGAAAGTGAACTTTTAGGGCTTTTGTTTCATGCATTCCCATCATCAAATAAAAAGTCGTTTTGTTCCCGACTATGTTTTTATTCTTAGCTTTTCTGGAAAATGGTAACACAAAAAACCCAAAAAAATATTTTATTTTATTTTCAATCAATTTCAAAAGGTCTGCATTTTTCACTCATTTTCTAAAATCAATCATCAATCATATGTAGACTGAACATCAATAAACCTGTTGAACACTATAACCCTATGCTCTCTCCCGACTTTGAGTTCCCTGTCTACGAAGCTGAAGAGGAGGAGGATGAAGAGATTCCCGATGAGATCTCGCGGTTATTAGTGTATGAAAAGAAGGTCATTCAGCCTCATGAAAAGCACTGGAAGTGATTAACTTGGGTTCCAAGGAACTGCTGCTACGGTATTCCTGATAAAGTCCCAGATGAGTGGTGCCATCGAGGCTGCAAAGCAAAAAATCAAGCAAAAAAAAAACATCAAAAAAGAACAAAAGCAAAAAAACAAAAAGGAAAATACATCAAGAAGATGGTGCAGAAGATGGTAACCACCTACAAGGACGTGCATGAGATGTTACAGAATGCTTTTACACGGATATCGTACTTCGGTGCGTACCTCAGCAGGGGCAACCCCTTTTCTCTTTGGTATACGGTATGAAAATTCTAATGGAGGTCCAGTTGTCAGAGGCTGAATGATGTCAAAACAAATATGATCAGTTCAAACTTGATTGAAGAGAAACGCATGAATGCTTTGTGTCACATGCAGTCCTCGTGTGCTCTAAGAAGGAGGTTTTGTGGTCAAGAAGATCCAATCTTTTCAACCCGATTCCAGGGGCAAATGGACGCCTAATTATGAAGGCCCATATGTCGTCAAGAGGGCTTTCTCCGGTGGCGCTTTGACTCTTACGACTATGGATGGTGACGAGCTTCCCCGTCCTGTGAATGCCGATGCAGTCAAGAAATACTTTGTCTAAAAACAAAAGAACAGCTCGGTAAGTCGAAAACCCAAAAGGGCGGCTTAGGCAAAAATGAGCGTCTCGGTGGATCGAAAACCCGAAAGGGCGGTCCAGGCAAAAATTAGAGACATGGAACAGAAAATAATCATCCTGATAGATCGAAAACCCGGAAGGGCGGTCTATGCAAAAATTAAGGATCAAAAAGACAAGGTAACTGCATCAGGTTGGCCATGACTCACTTGGGGCACATTAGCGGTCAAAAAGACTCTGAATCTGAAGCATCTAAATGGTGGAATTCAAAGTTGTTAGGGAGAATAACGGTTATTGTGTTCAATGTACCTTCCCCTTATATTTACCATTTTCCAAACTTTGTGAGATCCGTGGAGCCACGCCATTGGCGGGCCACCACTCTGTTAAAATGAATTTGAGCCTGTGCCTTTTATTTGGAACTCCTGTTTATTCTGTTTATAAAACTTCTTCTATCTTTGATGGTAGAACTTGAAGCAAAATATTTTTTTTTCAAAATCATAAATCTTTTTAATATCTTTTGGAAAGCATAAACAACAAACACATTCTCTCTGAACTCATGAATAAGTGAAGTGTGCGTCAACATCCGTCCCAAGAACGGGTAGACTCTGCAGGTTAAACATGGTCAATTGCTTGAAAAAAAAAAGAGAAAAAAAGAAAAAGAGAAAAGAAAAGCTCGGTAAGTCGAACACCCGAAAGGGCGGCTTAGGCAAAAATGAGCGTCCCGGTGGATCGAAAACCCGAAAGGGCGGTCCAGGCAAAAATTAGGGGCATACAAAAGAATATATTCCCGGTGGACTGAAAACCCGAAAGGGCGGTCCAGGCAAAAGTTAGGGATTCAAAAAAGGAAAAAGAACAAAAAGCATGACCACAGAAACACCAGTTCTTCTGCCAGGTCTTTGGATTAGCACGATTCCCCCAGGAAGTGTTTGCTCCCCATCAGTTGTTGCATGCCGGGCTTTACCCCGTTAATGTTTTGATATGTCCCCAGTGGCATCATCCCCATTGAAGATTGCCGAGTGTTTGTGATGCGACGTCGGGTCATTTTCCATCTTATCCGTCCAATCTTGTCTCATCAAGTCGGTCTTTCATACAATCATACAAGTCAGTCTTTCATACAATCATACAAGTCAGTCTTTCATACAATCATACAAGTCAGTCTTCCGTACAATCTTACCAGTCAATCCTTCATACAGTCACAAGTTAATCAGTCATGCCAGTCATACAAGTCACATCATCATTCATGCATTCATACATTCATGCATATACACATTCGTGCATACACAACATGCACATAACATCATTCAATACATGATTGCATTAACCACCCTGAGTCTTGCTTTCCATGTCAATCAATCATGAACAATTTGTAACTCTTTCTCCCCAAGTGTCATCCCCAGTATGTCTGGTCCAAAGATGTCACCCTCTTTTCGCCAAGTGGCAGTTCTTTAATGAACAGCTTGTGCATACCTTTTTACAATCATGTCGTCAGTGGCAAGTTCGGCTACATCCTGAGCAGCTGACATTTATCTTTTATCCTGTCGTCAGTGGCAAGTTCGGCTACATCCCGAGCAGCTGACATTTACCTTTTTATCCTGTCGTCAGTGGCAAGTTCGGCTACATCCCGAGCAGCTGACATTTATCTTTTTATCCTGTCAGTGGCAAGTTCGGCTACATCCCGAGCAGCTGACATTTATCTTTTATCCTGTCGTCAGTGGCAAGTTCGGCTACATCCCGAGCAGCTGACATTTACCTTTTTATCCTGTCGTCAGTGGCAAGTTCGGCTACATCCCGAGCAGCTGACATTTATCTTTTTATCCTGTCCTCAGTGGCAAGTTCGGCTACATCCCGAGCAGCTGACATTTATCTTTTTATCATGTCGTCAGTGGCAAGTTCGGCTACATCCCAAGCAGCTGACATTTATCCTTTTATCCTGTCGTCAGTGGCAAGTTCGGCTACATCCCGAGCAGCTGACATTTATCCTTTTATCCTGTCGTCAGTGGCAAGTTCGGCTACATCCCGAGCAGCTGACATTTATCCTTTTATCCTGTCGTCAGTGGCAAGTTCGGCTACATCCCGAGCAGCTGACATTTATCTTTTATCATGTCGTCAGTGGCAAGTTCGGCTACATCCCGAGCAGCTGACATTTACCTTTTTATCCTGTCGTCAGTGGCAAGTTCGGCTACATCCCGAGCAGCTGACATTTACCTTTTTATCCTGTCGTCAGTGGCAAGTTCGGCTACATCCCGAGCAGCTGACATTTATCTTTTTATCTTGTCCTCAGTGGCAAGTTCGGCTACAACCCGAACAGTTGACATCTACATTTACTTCTTGTCGTCAATGGCAGTTCGGCAACAACCCGAACAGTTGACATCTACATTTACTTCTTGTCGTCAATGGCAGTTCGGCAACAACCCGAACAGTTGACATCTACATTTACTTCTTGTCGTCAATGGCAGTTCGGCAACAACCCGAACAGTTGACATCTACATTTATTTCTTGTCGTCAATGGCAGTTCGGCAACAACCCGAACAGTTGACATCTACCATTATTTCTTTGTCGTCAATGGCAGTTCGGCAACAACCCGAACAGTTGGCATCTACCTTTATTCCTTGTCGTCAATGGCAGTTCGGCAACAACCCGAACAGTTGGCATTTACCTTTATTTCTTGTCGTCAATGGCAGTTCGGCAACAACCCGAACAGTTGGCATTTACCCTTTATTTCTTGTCGTCAGTGGCAGTTCGGCAACATCCCGAACAGCTGACATTCACCTTTGTTTTTTGTCGTCAGTGGCATGTTACTTCTATTTTCGTCTTTACCTCAAGTGGCAAGCTCTGCAAACGGGCAGCTTGTTGGTCGGTGTCTTTTCCCATATCATACTTCCTTTTTTCAGCTGTCAATACGATAGTTGATCCATTCCCCAGTGAAACTATGTTATCCCCCAGTGGAGTCGGATCCCTTGTTTTAACAAACTCGGGTATCCTTTGGTTTTGTTTTTCCCCGGTCAGGTCATCTTCGCCGTCTTGCATTCACATTTGCATCACGAGCATTTCATGTTTTTTGTTAGGTCCAAAATTGGCGTACTCTGTATTTAAGTCCCTTCGACCCGTCGAATCCAAGATTTTCTCTTCGAATCTCCGGACGAAGAGACTTAAATAGGGGCATCTGTCATACCCCAATTTTTGACCTAAATTTCTTTTTCACTCGTCTTTTGGTTCGAAATTTTTGTTGTCGTTTCAGACGAAATTTCGACAGAGAGGTATTTTGAAATACCTCATTTTTGGTTCCGAAGGCGACAATTTTTTATTTTTATTTTTATTTGTTACTTATTATTCCTTTTATTATTATCTTTATTATTTACCTTTTTTATTTTTACTTTTTTTTTTTTATTTTCGGATTTTTTTTATTTCATTATTTTATTTTTAAAGGGTTGACTGATTTTGTTTTGATGATTTTTAATAACCATTTTAATGGTTGCTTTTTTTAGTCTTTTGCTGATTAATTGTGTTTATTGTCCATCATTGGCCTTTAAGTCACATTAATTGGCATTGCTTAATAAAAGAGAACACAGAATCAGTAGCAAAGGGGGAGCCAATTTTACCAACAGAAAAACTCAAACACTACACAAAAATCATCAGCACACAAGCAGCTCCCTCCACCACATAACATCACAACCTACCATCAAAACCACTCAACCAAAACCGTACGGCCACCATCGTCTCACTCATCACCACTCACAAACTCACGCAAACCTCCCTCATCACAACAACCACCCAAACTCACGGTTTCCACCACCATAACCACACTCACCCACTCCCTTACCAACAACCGCCACCAACACAACAACAACACAACACTAACCTAACCAAAACCATTCATGCCCTCTCCCCAAATATCCCAACACCCGGTATCCTCCATCACCCACAAACTAAACAAAACCGCCCCCATTTTGCTTGCTGCACTCCCCTCTTCCCTTTTATTTTTGTTTATTATCATTTCTAGCATTTTATCTTGTTAATTTCTTATTTATTTTCATGCATTTTGTTTCATTGCATTTACCTTATAGGATTTCATGCATTTTTTTCTTATTATTTTCCTTTTACTTTCATGCATTTTTATTTTTATTGTATTTCATGCACTTTAGTTTCAGTCTAGCATATTTACTTTCATACATTTACAATTTTGTTTTTTTTTTCCTTGTTTATCATTTTGTCATTTTATTTTCGTTTCTATTAGAATGTACTTAGGATCAATGTAACAAAAATAAATGAGAATATGCACTGACACTCACACTTTATTTATTCTGCTTTACGTCTTTTATTTATTTTTATTTATTTCGCTATTCAGAAAAAAATACAAAAATATTAGGTTAGTTTAATTTCAAAGGGATTTCGTGGTGATCCAACGTCATCACGAAAATTCCTCGCGTTTAGCCTTTATTACGTTTTTAGTCTTAGCTAATTAAAAACAAAAAACATGCAAATAATAATGAAAAACTCACAAAAAAAATCTTTTCTTAATAAACCTTGATTTTCAATCAAGTGTTCGTTTTTTTTCTTTTATTTTCTTTAAATAATCATTAATCAACTTTAATTACACTTTAATCACTTTCAAAAATAAAAAACACAAACCAATTCCATTTTGCCACTTGGCTTTTATTTTTAAAACTTTTTCAAAACTAATAAAAAACACCAAACAAATCAAGCGTTATTTTTACCCCGAACTACGAGGTTTTGATCCCTCACGGGTACGTAGGCAGAGGACCCTGTCCTTCCAAATCATAAAAAAAACAAAAAAAATATTTTTATTTTTCCTCACTACTCTAATTCATTCTTTTCTTTCTTTTAAAAAATAAGCAAGTTATAGCCCAAAATAAATAAATAAAATCAAGAGGTTCTCGTAGAGTACTACGAACGTTTAGGGTGCTAACACCTTCCCTAAACGTAACTAACCCCCGAACCCAAATCTTTAAAATGTGGTAATTTCGAACTTTTTTCCACTTTTCTTTTGAAAAATTAAAAGTTCAGTCGTGAAATAAAATTAGAGTCAATGCTAATCAATAGCTTGATCTCCGAAAATCACCGCGACATCCCTCTATGCCTATTCTCTCTCAAAGATAACAAGTAATTTTTGCTCTGGAAAATATTAAAACTTAGAAAAAACTATATATCTAAAAAATGAGCTTAAAATTCTATAAATATGCTGAGAAAAAGCACGCTCGCTACAAGTGACCAGCCTGTCGCTTGTAGCGAGGACTTCAACTGGCCAATCATAGAGCTCCACGTCATCATCAACATTAAACCGCCCCTTTGGTCGCTGTAGCGACAAGGTCTGTCGCTACAAGCGATGGATCTTTGAAATTCCCTGCCTAGGCTCGCTTCAAGCGTCCAGTTCATCGCTTCAAGCGATGAACTCCTGATAATCCCTGCCTACGCTCGCTTCTAGCGATGGATGCTGCGCTTCAAGCGATGACATACTGGAAATCCCTGCCTATCCTCGCTACTAGCGATGGCTTCTGCGCTTGTAGCGATGGCATCAAGAAAAGCTTCATTCTTTTGCATCAATCAGGTTCAAGCATGTATTTCCTGCATAATCACATGGGGTAAGGCCTAGGATCACATTTATTGCATTTTTAACACAAATATGCTCTAATCCTAAGGTAACTTGCAAAACAAGTAATCATAAGTGCCCTAAATTGTACCAAAATATAACAACTTTTAGGCACTTATCAAACTCTCCCCAACTTACATTTTGGTTTGTCCTCAAACCAAAGAATAAAAAGGAAATTTTCATAGCTTTTAAACCACAGTATTGAGCAATTAGCAAAGGATTCAAAAGTGCGAAGAATTAAACATCAAATGAGTGATTCAAATGTGATTGCGCAAGCTAAAGTTCAGTTTCTCATTAAACAAGATACATTCTATAAATGTGAACTAGTTCTAAACACAAGGAATTAAATCATACAATCCTAAACAAGCAACATGTTTAAATTTGAACCAAACCTAACACACTTCTATATAAAGTATATGAACAATTGAAATCATTTGTAAGGGTTATGAACACTCATCCAATAAACATGATAACATTACAATCAAATTATGTGTCTATCTAATTATCATTTCCAAAAGCATAAAAGGCATTGATCAAAAGGTCTTTAAGGGTTGTAATTGGGCTAGGTTACAAAAGAATTGTCATATGTGGGATATTTGAATTCAAATGGCCAAGCAAAAGGAAACATTCGATCTAATTACATTTCCTTCTTTTTTTTCAATACAACACTTAGTGAATTTCTTACATTTCTATTCTTGATTGATCTTTGACAACTTTTCTTTGAATTCTTGCAAACCTTTTCATTTTTTTCTCTTTTCTTTTTCTTGGTTTGCTTTTCTTTCTTTTTTTTTTCTTTTTCTTTTCTTTTCTTTCTGTCAAGATCAAATATCATCATTCACCCTTACATTGACTTAAATATAACCTCCCTTTCTCCCCAACTTATTTCAATGATACCCTAGTCGAATGTTCCTTCATCATTATGGCAAAGGTCAATAAAAACGATGGATAAGGGTTCAAAAGAAAACAACTATCAGAATTTAATAAAGAGTTAACTATGAATTGAATTTTTTTACAAACTCCGGCAATTTAAATAAGCAGATGAGCTTATTAAATTGACAGTCCACAGTTAACAATTCTGATTCAAATAGGCTCAGATGGGTTAACAGATACTCACACATCTCACAGGGTAGGTTCATTTGGTCAAGTATTTCACTCAATTTCAAAAAAAATGCCTTGATCATTTCAATGCTCTTACACAATTTAAAACAACAAAAGATTTAACATAAAATAACTGAGTTAAACATGATATTGGTCTCCTGCATATATACAATGGTTGAGGATTCCTCACATTTTAGCTAGTTCTATATTGGTTCAAAACTAAACAAATGCTTGCTTGAAACTGAATAAATTAACTTGTGTGTGTAAAGAACTTATTCACATTCACGAATATACCTAGAAAAACAAGAGAACGAGTACCTTAGCTGCGCTTCAACACTCATTCTATCATTATCACTCAATTGAATCTAAGCTTAAGCACTGGCTTTGAATCATTCATCTTTCTTTCAACATTGTTGGGATAATTTCAAAAAATTTTACCATAAATAAATACTAAAGCATAAATTAAATATAAACTATACTAACATGTAATACCCAAAATAAATAACAAAAACATAATGTAACATCATCCATGGTACAAAAGAAACATAATCAAAGTACAAAGCATAAATAAAAATGTTAAAGAAGTACAAAGCTGAATAAATAAAACGAAAGAGAAAACAAATCAAAATCTGCAGCTCTGCATCATCAGTCTGAATCTGTCATGTCCTCAGAGTCTATCAGGTCTGCTGCCATGCGGTCAATGCTGTTTGTAGCTGCTGAGGAGTCATCACCCAGATCATCATCAACATCATCGTCGTCGTCACCCTCATCACCGACATCCTGATCACCAGCATCAGCTGCAGCTGCCCCTCCTGGAAAGAAAGGCCTGTCCCCAGGCCAAGCTATGTGCTCAGAGAAGAACGCAGGCGTCCATGGGCTTTGGCCACTGTCATGCAGATGGCTCTGAATAGTCGTCAGTGCCCGGTGATTTGACGCATTCTGCGCCAACAGAAAAGAGCTCACCGTAGCAGAGTCCCAACTCGAGAAGTCCAGTGGTGGAATGGTCGGGTGGCTAGTATGATGAGGTGGTGGTGAAGGATGAGAAGGACCGGCTGAAGTGGATGGTCCAGCTGAGGTAGGAGGTGGGGCAATAGGTGCGGGGGTAGAGCAGTACTTATTGATGTATCTATCATCAATAGGGTTCTTAATTTCTTCATCTACCTGTGATGGCATGTGTACCCTAGCACGTCTACAGAGTCCCATAATCAACCCGGGAAAAGTCAGTGGGCATTTGGGTTTGCCCGGGGGTAAAATGCCACTCTCAGCTACTATCCTCATCTTATTTGCTATAAGCCTAGCAACGTCGACTTGACGTTGAGTAAGGATATAATGAACAAGAGGTGTAACTTCAAGGGTGGTAGAGGAGGTATGAGATTTAGGGCGGATGTTATACAAGATAAGGGTAAGGACTACCTGAGCCGGAGTGGTCATGTCCTCTCGAAATGCTCGGAAAGGCTTACCCGAAGCCCTACTCAAATCATAACTCTTCCCCTCCTGGAAGATATCTCGTGCGATGCTCTCATGATCTCAATTGCCGCTCCTCTGATGCTCACAAAAGTCACATAGCGCAGTAGGCGCTAGTGGATTATCCTCTTCAACTAGCTCCAGAGGCTTGCCCAAATACGCTTTGATGGACATGCGATCAAAGGTGATGGTACGCCCTCGAACGAAAGTAGTCCATGTAAACTCTTCAGATGGGTCAGCTGGGATCGCATTCGCGTAGAATTCGCGCATGATCTCGTAATTAATCCTCCTTGGTGGCGTGCATAGAATCCCCCACTTCCTCTCGTTAATCATGGCTGATATGCCTCCATACTCTCCCTCTTCTGAAATTTGGAACCGCTTCTCAGACCAAATTCGTCTTGTTTTTAGTTCCTCGTACCTTTCTTGATTTCTGAAGCTCAGGAAACGGCTCGTGTCGTGTGGTTGAATGTTTGCTCTTGGTCTTGACGACGAGCTCTCAACGTTCCTTTGTCGTTTGGACGAGGTTTTGGGTGCCATTCCTACATAAGTATCAAAACAGATGAAAATCAAGTAGGACACAAGTCAAATTCAAATCAACATAAAAATAAAACAAAATCTGGGTTTCGTCGCTACAGCGACAGCTTGGTCGCTTGTAGCGAGCGAACCCAGAAAATGCCTGTTTCCTTCGCTACAAGCGTACTGTAGCGAGGAAGACCCTTTTCAAAATTTCATGTTTTTTTTTTTATTTTAACCTACTTGTAGCATGCGAAATTAAGATTAAAGCTAAAATAAATGACTAACAATCACCTAAACTTCCTAAATCCTCAAAAACCCTAATTTATTTTGAATTTTTACATAGGTTTTTTTTTCCAAAATACGAATCCTATGAACAAGAGGATGAAAGTGAAGTTTTCCTAGTGATTCTAGGTCATTTATAACAGCTTAAACTATGTAAAAACATGGGTAATCAACAGGGCATTAGATTAAGTTCAAAAATTTTAAAACCCTAAAACCCTAAATCATCAAATCAGCATGCAAGCACTAATAAACAGTAAAAAGCTTAAAAACAGTGACAGAGAGGGACGAATTACATACCTGAGTGAAGATTTATTGCAGGTACAGAGTGATTAGCAAATTTGTGCAGAAATGAAAATGATAAAATGCAGGAATGAAAGATTGCAAGGATGGAATGTTACAGAAGTATAAAGGGTGCGAAAATATAATATAAAACGGCTAGTATAATAAAGAAAGTGGCTGTAGCGACAGTAGTGGCTTAGGAAACATAAAACTGTTTTCTGATACGCTCCCTACAAGCGCGCGATCTGTCGCTACAGCGACAGGCAAAAAGCCCATCGCTACAAGCGTGATGTGGCGCTACAAGCGCAAGTGTTAAATCCATCGCTATAAGCGACAAGTGCGTCGCTACAGCGACATAGTGCAAATTCCATCGCTACAGCGATGAATTGGTCGCTGTAGCGACCATGACAGGAAACAGAAAAATTAAATTTTGAGTTCTTGCCACTATCCCAACATGCATAAATAACTATACAGAAGTAAAATAACACTAAAAATACAACATACTTACAAAATTGGGGTGCCTCCCAACAAGCTCTTGTTTAACGTCATTAGATCGACGCCTGATTCGCTAATGCATAAGAATCGATGAGTGAAATCGTCATCGTGTGCCGAACAACTTCACCTCCAAAATATGGCTTAAGCCTTTGTCCATTCACTGTCCATGTTGACTTAGTGATAGGATCCTCTAGTTCCACAGCTCCATAAGGTTTTACTTCCTTGATCATGAACGGACCGGACCATTTGGACTTCAATTTACCCGGAAATAGTCGTAGCCTTGCATTGAACAGCAACACCATTTGACCAGGCCTGAATTCCCTTTTCATGATCTTCTTGTCATGATACCGTTTAACCTTTTCCTTATAAAGCTTGCTTGACTGATAGGCTTGGTCACGCATTTCTTCTAACTCATGCATCTGAAGCTTTCTCTTCTCCCCAGCTTGCTCTTGATCAAAGTTCAAAAACTTGAGCGCCCAAAACGCTTTGTGCTCCAACTCGACCAGCAAGTGGCATGCTTTCCCATACACCAACTGGAATGGTGTGAAACCCGTAGGAGCTTTGTATGCGGTCCTATAGGCCCACAACGCTTCGTCCAGTTTCATCGCCCAATCCTTTCTTGAAGATGACACGGTCTTCTCAAGTATCCGTTTGATTTCACGGTTGGATACCTCGGCTTGACCGTTGGTCTGTGGATGGTATGGTGAAGCTACCTTGTGCTTTACTCCATAGTGCTCAAGTGCTTTTGCTAACTGTTGATTGCAGAAGTGAGAACCTCCATCACTTATTAGCACTCTTGGAGTTCCAAATCGGGAAAAGATGTTTCTTTTCAGAAACTTGACCACCGTCTTGCTATCGGCTTTCTGAGATGCTATTGCTTCTACCCACTTTGACACATAATCAACAGCCACCAGAATATACTCGTTGTTCAAAGAGGATGGAAATGGCCCTACAAAGTCAATACCCCAACAGTCGAAGACTTCGACTTCAAGGATACTTTGTAGAGGCATTTCATTCCTCTTTGAAATCCCTCCGGTTTTCTGGCAACTCTCGCATTCTTTCACATGTTCATATGAGTCTTTGAACAAGGTGGGCCAATAAAAGCCAGCTTGAAGAACTTTTGCTCCAGTTCTTTCTCCACTGTAATGACCACCATATGGCGAGTTGTGACAGTGCCACATGATGTCCTTGGCTTCTTCTCTTGCAACACATCTTCTTAATAAGTGGTCTGCTCCAATCTTGAAGAGATACGGGTCATCCCAAATGAATTGAGTGGCGTCTCTCAACAACCTCTTCTTCATTTGCCATGTGTAATCCTCCGGTATGAACCCCGTTGCTTTGTAATTGGCCATGTCAGCGAACCATGGTCTTTCTTGCACCATAAGCAACTTCTCATCCGGGAACTCTTCAAGGATGTCCCTCTCCTTCTTCGTTATCTCATCATTCACCAATCTTGACAGATGATCAGCTACTAGGTTCTCAGTCCCCTTCTTGTCCTTAATCTCCAAATCAAACTCTTGGAGTAACAACATCCAACGGATGAGTCTCGGCTTTGAGTCGGGTTTGGTAATTAAGTACTTGATAGCTGCATGGTCAGTCCAGATAACAATTTTTGAACCAATGAGATACGAACGAAATTTTTCTAATGCGAACACTATGGCAAGTAATTCTTTTTCAGTGGTAGCATAATTGACTTGTGCGTCATTTAAAACTTTACTTGCGTAGTGTATAGCATGAAAAATTTTGTTTTTGCGTTGACCTAACACCGCGCCTACCGCATAATCACTTGCATCGCACATAAGTTCAAAATCGTATGTCCAGTTTGGTGCGGTGATTATGGGTGCGGATGTTAAGCTATCCTTTAAGCTATTAAATGCATTTAAACAGTCAATATCAAAATCAAAAGACTTATCTTTGTTGAGCAAGTTGCTCAAAGGCTTGGCAATTTTTGAGAAGTCTTTGATGAATCTCCGATAGAACCCGGCATGGCCTAGGAAACTTCGGATTCCTTTGACATTGACTGGTGGTGGAAGTTTTCCTATCACGTCGATCTTAGCTTTATCAACTTCAATACCCTTGGAGGAGATCTTGTGACCAAGGACTATACCCTCGGTTACCATGAAGTGACACTTCTCCCAATTGAGCACCAAGTTGGTTTCCTTGCACCGTTTCAGTACCGTGTCCAGATTCTTCAGGCACAAATCGTATGATGACCCGAAAACTGAGAAGTCATCCATGAACACTTCAATGCTTTTCTCTATCAAGTCTGCAAAGATGGCTTGCATGCATCGTTGAAATGTTGCTGGAGCGTTACATAAATCGAACGGCATGCGTCGATATGCAAATACCCCAAAAGGACATGTGAATGCAGTCTTCTCGTGATCGTCTGGATTCACCGATATCTGATTGTAACCCGAATACCCGTCAAGGAAACAATAGAAAGCTTGTCCTGACAGCCTCTCTAGCATTTGATCCATAAATGGTAAAGGAAAATGATTCTTTCTAGTTGTTTTGTTCAACCTCCGGTAATCGATACACATCCTCCAACCGGTTACGGTTCTTGTCGGTATGAGCTCATTCTTCTCATTCGTGATAACCGTCATACCTCCCTTCTTAGGGACAACTTGAACCGGACTAACCCAAATGCTATCCGAGATCGGATATATCATGCCGGCTTCAAGTAGCTTCACTACTTCTTTCCGGACTACTTCTTTCATGTTTGGGTTTAGCCGTCTTTGAGGTTGTGCTACCGGCTTATAATCCTCTTCCATCATGATCTTATGCATGCAATAGGAAGGACTTATCCCTTTTAAGTCGGATAGTGTCCAACCTATTGCTTCCTTGTTGGACTTCAAAACTTCGACCAATTTTGTTTCTTCATGGTTTGACAAGGAGCTACTAATGATTACCGGTTTGGTACCCTCTTGATCAATAAACACATACTTCAAATGTGAGGGCAAGATCTTCATCTCCGGCTTCACTTCTTCTACTTTAGCTTCATTCGTCAATTCCTCGATTTTGACTTTGTGAGGAGGAATTTCCTTCAACGAATCGAGCTCCTTCAAACACTCTTCAAGCTCCTGCTCATCTTCTTCTCCTAGGATACTTAGTGCGTTTGTCAATACTCTTTCAAGATGTGTCAAGTCATGCAACTGGTTTCTCGTATCAACTATCAATTCTTCCGTTGCATCCATCTTGAAACACGCAGCTTTATCACTAGGAAACTTCATTGCTTCGTGGATGTTGAAATTGACTTCTTCATCGTCCACACGGACTTTCATTAAACCTCCGTCAAGATCAATCATCATCCGTGCCGTTTGCATGAAAGTTCTCCCAAGAAGTAGCGGCACATCATCATCCTCCGGAATGTCCATCACTACAAAGTCGACGGGGAACAAGAACTTGTCGACTTTCACCAACACGTCTTCAGCAATTCCCAATGGACGAGTGTAGGATTTGTCGGCCAATTGCAAGGTTAAGTTGGTTCTCTTCACAACTATATCACCAATCCTTTTGACAACGGATAGTGGGATTAGGTTGATACTTGAACCCAAATCAATGAGTGCCTTGCCGACATCAACATTGCCAATGGACACGAGCAGTGTAACTTTGCCCGGATCTCTTTTCTTTCTTGACAATGTATTCTGGATGATTTCACTACAATTCGCGTCTAGCAGAATTGTTTCTTCTTCATTAAACCTCCTCTTCTTGGAGAGAATTTCTTTCATGAACTTGGCATAGGTCGGCATTTGCTCTAGGGCTTCCGAGAACGGTATGTTGATTTGTAACCTTTTGAATACTTCAAGGAACCTAGCAAACTGCCTCTCTTTCTCTTTTTTGGCTGGTGTAGTTGGGTAAGGTAGATGTGGTGTTGGTGCATTCTTCACTACTTCTTGCTTCTTGCCCTTCTCCTTCACCACATCCTTCTTCCATACAATGTTCTCATTTTCAACTACATCCTTATTATTTTTTTCAACTTCTTCCTCTATATGTACATCTCCTGTTTCACTCTCACGTCCTTCATCATCATCCTTCTCCCTTACCTCGTTCTCAACAACCCTTCTCTCTACTTCAAGATTGTCCCCTATACCTTGGCCAATGACCTTCCCGCTCCGAGTAGCAATTGCCTTGCAATTTTCGTTGTCTCTTGTTGCAAGGACTTCCTCATCAAAATGACTTAATTGTCATTTCGATGATGATGCATGATCCTTTGGGTTGGTTTGTGTGTTGGCGGTAAAGGTTCCGCCTTGTTGAGTAGCTTGAGAAAGTTGTTGTGCCAACTGGCCCACTTGCGTCTCCAGATTTTTGATGGACGCATCAGTGTTCTTCTGGTTGGCCATTGACATCTGCATGAATTGATTGAGGGTTTCATCGGTGGATTGGTTGCGGTTTTGTTGTGGAGGTTGATATTGGTTATAATTTTGGTAAGGTTGTCGGTTATATTGCCCAGCTTCTGGTCTCCACCCTTGGCCATAATTCGGATTATTCCCTCTTGGGAAGTTGTTTGGATGGCTTTGGAATTGGTTAGGAAACTGTTGAGGCCTTGGTTGATTACCAACATAGCTTACCTCTTCTGTAGGTGGCGGACAAAATCCGGTTGGGTGGTCTCCCGAACAAAGCTCGCAAGATACGACTTGGTGTTGTCTTCTTTGTTCGTTCTGGATGTCCTTCATTTGTTGAGGAAGGTTGGCCTTTTCTTTGTCAACTCTTCCACTTGTTGCGTGAGCAACTTGTTTTGTGCAAGGATCGCATCGTTTGTTCCCAAATCTAGGATTCCCGCCTTCCTTTGGCTTTGGCTTCGGTTATGATGAGCTTGGTGATCATTCAACGCCATTCTCTCTATAATAGCAACAACATCCTCAGCGCTCTTGGCCATCAAAGAACCACCAGCTGCAGCGTCAAGCAATAGCTTGGATTGTTGTTGCATCCCGTTTCGGAAGAGATGAATTTGTGTTAACTCATCAAATCCATGATTAGGACATCTTCTGAGCATTGACTTGAAACGCTCCCACGCTTCACATAATGTCTCACTTGTACCTTGTGAGAACACAGCAATAGTTGTCTTCGCCTCCATGAAACGATTCTGAGGGAAGAACCTCTCAAGGAATTTCTCCTCAAGCGTGTTCCAGTTCGTCATTACCGTCGGTGGCTGGTCTAAGTACCACTCCTTAGCTTTGCCAATCAATGAATGTGGAAACATCCTCATCCACATAGCCTCCTCGTTATTCTCCGTCTCACCAAGGGTTCCCGCAATCTCATAGAATTTTGTGAGATGTTGGAACGGGTCTTCATGGTCTAATCCTGAGAATGGATTAGCATATAAGATTTGTAATATCCCCGTCTTCATCTCTGTTTGCTTGATAGTCCGCGGTGTTTTCCCCAATTGTGCGAAACGGCGTGGACTGTTATTACATGGCAACCCACGACCTCCTGAACCTCCAGGATCTTCTACTGCAGCCATTTGTAACTCTTGGCTTGGACTTGATGAATGACTAGAAACAGAACTCTCCTCTTGTTGCCTCTTCTTTGCTTGTTGCTTCTTTCTCCGATTCTTGCTATTGTTTCGACGAGCTGTTCTCTCTATCTCGGAATCAAAAAGAAGTTGGTCCTCCGAAACTTGACCTCGCATATACGATATCAACAATCTGACCACAAAGAATTAGCAAACAAGATGGATAAGAAATATTAGTTATATACATAAAAGAATTTTGTGCAAAATTGCTTAAAACCATAATTAAAGTTGCAATGATTATAATATCATAACTTTAATCCCCGGCAACGGCGCCATTTTGTTAATATACAAAAGTAAGTATCGTTTTTATATCGTTCCACAGGGATTAATGTGATATCATAAACCGTTCAACGTCGATTATCGTCTTAAGTTAGGGTTTAACCATTTGTTTTATACTACACTACTCATCATTTTAAAAACATAATAAATAAATAGTAGAGTAATAAGACATAGAAGGTGTTAGGATTAACTTTCATCAATCAAACATCGTTTATATCCGATTGATCATAAATACGGATTCTAGCGTTTTCTTATATATGACATTATTACGTATTGCTCAACAACATCATTGATTTCCCAAATGACGTCGTGAGATCGATTGTATCGTTTAATCGATGATTTCTCAATCTATTAAACGATTCAAAAGCTTTACGATCCAATACTGTAATGTAATTATCAAAACCAAATCCCATTTCTAGAATTTCTTATCTTGATAGAAAATCATTCTAAACCTAGATTCAAAAGTCTTTTTCAACAACATTTAAATCAAACATAAGATTGAAAAGCAAGAAGAAATTCAATGGTATATAAAAATTGCTAGAATCATATATTGAATAATCAAAAGTTTACAACATGTAATGATTGATTACCTATTAATCCCAACAAAGGAGATTAGTTGATCATTGTCATGACAACTATTGCAAAATAAGAAAGGAAGATGAAGATATATGAGAGCTTGATGTCTCAAAGCTTCTTAATGCCTTCTTCAATCCAAATCAAATTGCTATTTGAAGTTTTTCTCCCTCTATGCCTATTCTCTCTCAAAGATAACAAGTAATTTTTGCTCTGGAAAATATTAAAACTTAGAAAAAACTATATATCTAAAAAATGAGCTTAAAATTCTATAAATATGCTGAGAAAAAGCACGCTCGCTACAAGCGACCAGCCTGTCGCTTGTAGCGAGGACTTCAACTGGCCAATCATAGAGCTCCACGTCATCATCAGCATTAAACCGCCCCTTTGGTCGCTGTAGCGACAAGGTCTGTCGCTACAAGCGATGGATCTTTGAAATTCCCTGCCTAGGCTCGCTTCAAGCGTCCAGTTCATCGCTTCAAGCGATGAACTCCTGATAATCCCTGCCTACGCTCGCTTCTAGCGATGTATGCTGCGCTTCAAGCGATGACATACTGGAAATCCCTGCCTATCCTCGCTACTAGCGATGGCTTCTGCGCTTGTAGCGATGGCATCAAGAAAAGCTTCATTCTTTTGCATCAATCAGGTTCAAGCATGTATTTCCTGCATAATCACATGGGGTAAGGCCTAGGATCACATTTATTGCATTTTTAACACAAATATGCTCTAATCCTAAGGTAACTTGCAAAACAAGTAATCATAAGTGCCCTAAATTGTACCAAAATATAACAACTTTTAGGCACTTATCAGCTATCCTTTCTAACTCTTGGATCCTGAGGGCTTCCTGCTGCTCAGTCGAATTCACAAGGGTTTTGATCCTTTGTTGTTGCACTCGTGGGGGACTTGAAATGTTTTCCTCAACCCTTTGCATTGGACTTTCAGTTTCTTCTTCAACAGCTTCCAAAATTGGAGAGTTCGTCGAAGGGAGAAGAGTAGCTTCATGGGTTGGTTTATCAGTTGAAGAGGCATCCTGCATAAATGTCAACAAGAAAAACCATAAGTAAATTAAGTCAAAGCTATAAAAAAAAACTTCAAAATTCTTACCTTTTCAGCTCCTGGACAAAAATTGGAGCTTTCAGGTCCTTCACTGGAATGACTTTTTTGTTTTTTGGATTGGTGGGCGGAAGGGGATTTTCTTCTTCATTGTCTTCTTCGACCACTTCAAGTTCAGGCCTTGAAGTATCTTCACTAGACTTCGACTTCCTTTTCTTTTTCTTTTTCTTCTTTTTCTCCACTCCAGAGGAAGTATCTTCAACATTTTTTCCCTTGGTCTTTTCTTGGCGAAGTTTTTCAGTCTGTTGGGTGGTTTATTTTTATGGGCTCCCAACTGATGCAGCTTCTTGATTTTTGCTTGTGTCTTTGGACTGTGTATTCAAATACAAAAGAGAAATCAAGAAAAGGAAAAAGATTAATAATTGAAGGTTGAAGTCGAGAGGAAACTTACCACTGAACTCTTATAGGCCTTTGAAGAGGTTGCTCTTTTGGATTTCTTGCTAGCAACCTCTGATGTTGAATCACTTGTTCTTTTTTGACTCTGGAGACGTAAAAAAATACAAGTTATGAATTCAAAATGTATAGTTTGATAAAACTTCAATAAAGTGTTGATTCTTACTTGTTTTTCTTGGTTTTTCTTTGGTGGCTCTGACTCGTCATTTGAGTCTTCCTGATCAGCAACGCTAGCTTGAGCCTTTCGACGAGGAATGACTACATAGAGTTTTATTACATGTTAGATAAAACATGGAAAAGAAAATAAAAGAGTGAGGAAATTTGTCAAAGCATTTTTCTTTTATGTCACTTGCTAAAGGTGCATTTCCTCGAACTTCGACATGTTGAAGGTCATAGTGTAAGTACCCATTAAAGTTGTCGAGATAACTTTTAGCCCAAACCACTCTTTCTCCAATTGGTTTCAAGGCATTTTGGATATCATTATAACCAAAGTGAAACCATGAAGGGGAATTTGATGGAAAGGCTAAGGTGAAGTCTGCACTAGGTAAAGGTGAAAATTTTACACAATGAAAATCCAAGGCTATTTTATACCTATCTTTTATATAAGATGGAAATTTTAGCTTTGGAATTTTTTTCATTTATTTTTTTTGTTTTAAGACTAGTGCAACTTTAGTTACAGTTCGACTAATATTTAAAGGGTTATACACAACTTCAAAAAATTTGTGAAAAACTTGAATTTCTTTGACATGCATACCTTGAGTCTTCTTTCTTTTTTTCTGCAAGGAATGAAAAGCATCTATCAGGTTGGTGAAGTCTTATCCTCTGGTAAAGATTGCAATGCTTGTCCTCCAGTCCACTTGGCTTTATATAAACTTCCCAAAAGTAGCTTGCTTAAGCAAAAGTTGCGTCCTTCATGCAACTGGATAGCCATTCCTACAAATTTCTTAGCAACTTGAAGAGATCCAGTGCAGAAAACAAAATGGGAGAGCCAAAAAGTTAGAAAAGCTATATGTTCATGATCAGAAACCTCAGTTGAGTCTGTGTCGAAATGGTCAGCAAGGAAATGACTATAGCTAGCCCTCTTAACAACAAAGTCAAACTTGTTTTCTTTGCTAACTATGCTAGGGTCATAAACTTTCCCAGTTGGTCGGAGGCCAGTGATGGCTGCTACGTCGAGAAGGGTGGGTGTAAGCATGTCACACTTCAACTGAAGAGTGTTAGTAGAACCTTAAACCTGTTTTTGACAGTTGGATGGGGTCAAAAATCACTATGTTTTTACAGGTTTGGGATATCTTTGGTTCAATTTTTTGCAACCATTTGAGGTAGGTCGAAGTGTTTGTAGGTGAAGGGGCTGATCGAAATACCCTATGTGGTGCACTTGTGAAGTTCATGTTGTAAGGTCCCTCAGTGAAAACTCTAGGGATTCCTACGCTACAACCTGGGAAAAACTTTTTACGTTTTTCACCATCTATTTCAGGATCTGCAAAGGGTCCTAAAAACCCATAAACACTATTTGCTACAGAGTATGGAATCAATATCTGAGAGTTCCAGATTTTTGCTTTTTCTGCATCCAAAGAGGGTTCTGGAGCAAAAGCTTTGTTGTTCTTCATGGGAAGAACGTTCATTTCTGCAGCAAGGGGAATAAAAGCATTTTGGGATGATGATGATGATGATGATGCCATTTGATCGAGTGAATGAAATGGAGAAACTTTTGTAAAGAATGAAAGTGTTTTCTGTGAAAGATTTAAGACTTCTGAAGCTTTCAAGGTTACGAAAATGGGGTTTTGGGGTTTTGTTTTTGCAGAGAACAACAGAGAGAAAGTGTCAAGAAAGTGAAAAGGAAGAAGAGAGTCAACTTTTATACTTTCTGGAAAGAGGAAAGGTTAAAATAACCTTTGAGTTCTAATCCAGTTAGAACCTGCCACGTGGTTGAAAAGGTCAAAATAGTGGGTGCATAAAAGAACCATTAATGACAGTGGTGTTTCCTAGGTTTGTGAGATGACCCACTAAATCCCATAAAGTGGCGCAGTAATGATGAAAACTGAAAAGACGGTTTTTGAAGTGACATTGTCATGAAAATGACGTCATTTTTTCAGATTATATAAAATTTCAAAAAATGTCCATCTTTTCCTTCATGTTTTTAGTTGAAAATGACATTTTTAGGAGGCAAATTGTTAGCCTGTATATTCAAGTAAGTATTTCGACAGCAGGAATAGTTATGAAACCATAAAATTCTACAAGTACAAGATGCAACATAAGTTTTTTGACAGGAAAAGAGGTGTCCAGGACTACAAGTTTGTTAAGTCCAAGGAGGAAGCATGATTGCGACATCAAATGAATTCGACAGATGCTTGGTTTCGACTGGAAGGGATTCAATCCTAATTGAAGAGGCAAGATTGCAGGTTCAGACACGTGGGAAACATGCCAAAGCTGTCGAAGTATTTTAGTTTCTAGCTGTTGGTCTGTTTAGTTATGTTTTCTTGTGTGTGTGTGTGTGTGTGTGTGTGTGTGTGTGTGTGTGTATATATATATATATATATATATATATATATTAGTTTTTCATGGAAAAAGGGGGACAATCACAAATCATTATCAAAAGTTCTTCAAACTCAGAGTACCCAAGCGTAGAGTGAAATGAGTAACAAATTGTATGCACAGTGATTTGCTGAACCATTTACATTTCTTTAAGTTTATGCATTTAAACTTTTAAGTCTTTTTACTGTTTAAATCATAAAAATCTTATTGTTGATTTCTGTCAAATTGACAGTTATCTTCATATAAAACAGTTTTCTCCATATATTCATAAACAAACTTATGAAGATGATGAACATTCATACATTTTCTGGAAAACAATTGCATATCATGTCCAAGAATTTCTAGTTTAATCCTGCAAGCAACATTTTAAAATTAGTCTTATTGTTTACGAAAAAAACCTGCAAACAGATTATTTTTTACATTCAACTTACATTTATCTATAGTCACTCAGTCAAAATAAAATTTTGTCGTCGCAAAACCAAACACCCCCTTATATAATGCTTCGCCCCTTTTAATTAAATTTAAAATACAACAATCGACTCCCCTACTTGAGTATTCCATTTAACAAGCCCACTTGCGATTCCTCCATCGAGATTCCAGAAGAAAAAACATCTTTATCTTTTCCTCATCATAAAAACAACATCTTTAGAGGTAGTGTCTCTGTATTAGCAGGCCCAAAAAGCACCCTTTGCTTTTTTTTCACTCCTCACAAATTGTCCCAAAACAAAAGAAATTAGTAAAAGACAACATTTTGTTCGGTATCCTAGATTGATAACCGATGATCGGTGATCACTACTATGTCCTATCCCATCTTATTTCTTACTTTACTTTACCTCTTCTTATATTCCAAATGTTCATTTTTGTGTCACACTGTCACCCACATCCAAATTCATATACCCTCTTATTATAGACCTTAGTCTTATTTATTTATTCATCCCTTTCTATCTCCCCCCAACACCAACGTTAACACCTTCCAAACCAACACTGTTCCTTTGTTAGATGGCGACAAATAGTGTACAAGAAAAATTGAACAACCCAAGAGAAGAACTAGATGAAGATGAAGAAGCATTGTCACTATGCGATCTCCCATTATCTCAGAACAAACCAACTAAAGAAGAACACTCTCATATCAATGAAAAACAAGAAGAATTCAATTTCAGTTCATGGGTTGGTCTCTTATCAACAGAACCAAAAATGTGTGTAGCAGATGAAGTTTTCTTCCAAGGCCAAATTCTCCCATCACGTGCCTCATTCAGCTCCCAAGCTGGTTTATTAACCACAACAGGATCACAATTCCAACGTGATGATGATCATGATCATGGTAAGCACTTCAATTTCAAATTCAATCACTGCAAATCAAAGCATGAGTCTTTTAACGAATTTCGTAGCAATAGTAGTACAAGTCAAAACTCAACCACATCAAGTAGCACTAGTTCTACAACAACACCAACAGTTTCAGTTTCAAAATCCAAAGTTAGAAACCAATTTCACACACATCCAAGTCCAAAACCTCAGTTAAAATCATCTTGTCCAAGAAAATCTATATCTCAAAGTAGAAAATCATCGGTTTGGGAAATTTTCCGTTTAGGTGTTGTCCCTACTCCAGAAATAGGATTGCAAGACCTCAAGGTTCGTAGTAGTAGTAATAAAAATTGTGTCAGTCGCAATAGTAGCAGTAGTAGTAGTAATAATAGTACTTTTAATGATAAAAGTGGCAAAATGAGTAAGAAGAACGAAAATGGTGAAAAGAGCAATCATGTTTTGAAACACTTAGTTGGCATACGAGGTGGTTTGTTGAGTGGTTGTGATTGTTCTATTGAAACGGTCATCAAAGGTGGTACCAAAAGTGGATACAAGACAGAAAATACGACGAAGCACGCTGTGAAAGAAAAAGTGGAGTGGAAGAAACAAAAGCAAAGGCAAAAGCAAGGGAAAAAGGTTATGTCACGTCGTAGAACATTTGAATGGCTTAAAGACTTACATGCAAGTCATGCTGATGAAGAGGCTTTGTTATCAAACTCATCATGAGTCATATGAATGGTGGTGCTGGTAGATGTAATGCAATCTCAACTGTTCGATCTTAATCGGTGAACTTCTAGTTTCTAAGTTGATGCGGTTTTGCAATCTCAATCATTCAATTTTAATTGGACAATTCAAATTATGGCGTAGTCAAATGTAGACGGTTAGATCAAGATTCTCTCTTGATTTAATTGTCTAAATGATCTAACTGTTTACAACCGACTGCACCATAAAACAACATTAGAAAATCTAGTGGTTGGATTAGAACTTTGTAGAAAGATCTAACTCACAAAGTCAAAACATGGACGATCAAATACATTGCGTGACTAGGTGCAATTTATTTGAGTGTAGCATGCTTGTAGTTTAATTTTAGATTAGATTGCCTTTTGGCTATTGCTTTTGTTTACCTTTAATTTGAATTTAGTTATAATATTGTAGTAGTGCAGGCTCTTCAATCAAAATTTCATTACTTTCTAGTGAGAATGACGCTGTAATCAAATTTGTTTTCTTTTTCCCTTCTTTTTTTTAATGTTTGGGGGTTAATTAGGGTGTCAAATCTTCATCAATAATTGATTTGGTTAAGATATTATGCTGGTGAAGTTTTGTGGCCATGATGGACTTTAAAATGATAAGCTCCAATATGAGTGCTTATGGTTGTCATGATTGAAATGTGAACTTCAATGCTTTATGTTTGGTTGGGTGGAGAATGTGGAATAGGAATTATGGCACTGTTCAAAGTCACGCGAGGGAACAAAAGTTTAGAAATAAAGTTTTGTAATAGATGAGCTTTTATGAAGTGGCTCTAACTAGAAGGCAAAAAAATAGTTTTGCATTAAAGAAAACTGTTACTGGTTTTGGTCATGGAATTGGAGGTGATAAAGATCAAATCAAATATATAGGGCTAATATATAAGGAGGTTTAATAACATGTCATGCATAAAACGAACTATTATGCTGATGCATTGGCCCGATCAGTATATTGGAGCTACCATGCTTCCTCTACTCCTAACTGATATGTTTGGATTGAATTTGAGTTTATTTACATTTTTATTTCTATTCGAATTATGCACCAAAGAAAAGGATTTGGGTTTTTAAATAAATAATAATAATAGTAATATGATATTGAGAAAGTTGGTTTCCTGAAAAAATGATTTGAGTTTGATTCTTAGAGTTGCTAATTTAGAAAATAAATCAACCTTATAGAAAAATAAATTAAAAAAATCAAATGTTGTGCTGTTATGTTTCTGAGTTCAATGATATGTCGAAGAGTGGTTCCTTCAAAAAAAAAAATGTCGAAGAGTGGCCTTAATGGTCCGGCAATATTATTATTTTTTGAAATATTAATGGTCCAGCAATTTGTTGAGCATGTTTTTTGCTTTTTCAAATTTTGAAAGAAAATGCTCTTTAGCACCATCAAAATTGCTCTTTTTTCTAAGTATTGTTGGTTGAGCGGCACTTAAATATCGTTCGTCTACCGAGCGACACTTAAGTGTCGTTCGACATTTTTTAGATAGATCAAATTACTTTTTTAATTGGTTTAACTGATTTAAAAAGTCTTTCGAACGACAGTTAACTATTGTTAGAGGTATTTTTGTAATTTTGATGTGTCATTTGCGAACCCTAAAGAGCAATGTTCGATTTTGAATACTACATTGAAAGTAGATGAATGATGATGCTAAGGAAAAAAAATAAATTAGCGGGCAAAGAGCAAACAAATTTGGATCCTATCATGCTCATTCTTACATGCATTCCATTTTACCTTAATCTTAATCATTCACTCAATTTTCTTTCTATCTTTTCTTTATTATATATTTTTTTGGATTAAATAAGTTTTTGGTCCTTGTAAAATTTTCAAATTTTGCTTTTTAATCCCTCTAAATATTTTCATCAAGTTTTAGTCCCCCAAATATTTTTAATTACCACTTTTGGTCTCTATTTTTAAGTCAACTCATGCGTACCTTTCACAACTTTGATTAACAAACTTTGGGACCTTAGAGTGTGTTCCTCTCAAAGTCTTAGGTTCGATTCTCCCAATGTCAATTTAGATGACTAGTTTCGTTTCCTAAAAAGAAAAATTTAATAAATTTTTACAGAGATATTTAAAATATTATAACATTGTATTGCAAAAAGTTTAGAATTTTTTATCAAGTCATGAATTAAATATGATTTTTTGAGCGATAATAACTTAAAAATTCATATTAATTCATCCTTTATTATAAAATAAATAAACTTATACAAAAGAGATTTGTGTAATACTTTCGATTATAAAGAAAAACTTTTAAACTATACAAATTAATATGAATATATGATTTAACTGTGGATGTTATTGCTTTGATTAGTCTTACTTTCATTTTATACATTAAGACTTGCTTTATTAGTATATAATCTTAGTTGGTCATTAGTTTATAATAATCTTTGATGAATACTTTGTTGTTCATTTATACAAATTACTTCACTCATTACAACAATTGAAAGGATGATGAATGCGTTTTGATGGGGTCACAGAGGTCCAAATGATCGAGGTATCCATTGGCAGTCTTGGGAGAATTTGTCTATGCACAAAGTTCATGGGGGTATGGGTCTTAATGATTTATCGGCCTTCAACCTCGCCGTGTTTGGTAAACAAGGATGGAAGCTCCAAACTGAACCCAATTCTCTAGTATCTAGTCTCTTCAAAGTAAGGTGCTTTACCTCTTGCAGTTATCTTACTGCATACATGCTTTGTATGGAGGAATTGGTAGATACCTCGCACTTGCGACGTCCAGGTTATAGGTCGGGTATAAAGAAGCTAAAAGTGCCACCAAAAATTAAAACTTTCATATGGCGCATGTGTCGTGGTTGTTTTCCAACATGAGTGGTTACAAGATAAAGGCGTGCAATGTCTGGTAAATTGTGTTAGCTGTAATGTTGAAGTGGAGGATCTAGTACTTATATTTTTTCAATGTCCTTTTCCCTTTTAAGTTTGGCAACTGGCTAGTCTATGAGATGAAGTTTCTATTGCTATTCAGAATAATATCTCTGCAGAAGAAGCCATATTTGCGTTAATCCACAAATTGCAGGTCGACCTCTAGTAGAGATTGGCAGCCATTGTGTGGAGTCTCTAGAAGCACCGTAATCTCAAACTTTTGGCAGTGTTCACGTTGTTGATCGTCCACAACACCTCATGGATGAATGGTAGGTAGCGCATACGCCTTCAAGCAATTCCCCCACGCAGCAAGGTCCGACACATGGGAATGCAAATCCTCAACAGGTTCTTCATCTGCAAGCTCAACACGCATATCCAGCACCAACAGGGTCGATTTTGTGGCAGAGACTGCAACCGGGCAGGATAAAGTGTAACATCGATGCTTCCTTTTCATCTTTATGGAATTGTATTAGCATTGGAATTTGTTTACGTGATGAAGACAATACTTTTGTGCTTGCTCAAACTATGAGTTTTCCTACAAAGTATTATGTTGATGTAGGTGAAACTCTTGGGCTGTTTAACGCGCTACAATGGTTGGAAGACATGTAGTTCGATAGTGTGGATTTTGTGGTTGACTCGAAGGTAATAGTCAATGCTTTCAACTTAAATCAGCATGATGTAACAAAGTTTGGCCACGTTATTACAACATGTCAGAATCTCTTTTCCTCACATTTTACAAATTCTAGGTGGAGTTTAGTCGGATACAAGCAAATGTAGCTGCTTATGTTCTTGCAGACGAAGCTACTTTGTCAGCTAGTCTCACAGTTTATTTTTTATGTACCTAATTGTATTAACACTGTTATTATCAATGAAATGCTATAAGCATCTTTTCCTAAAAAAATTGTTATTATTAAACTGAAAAACACTTAGATTATTGTTCCTAACTTGTTTTAAATTCCTAGATTATTGTTTTAAACTCAGTTACCAATTCCATCCTGCACACAGAAACATATATTTAATAGACAAATTACTCTTTTTTTTGTTATCATCAAAACTTTAGCGATGAGATATTGTGTTTGAATCAATTTGGTTCTAACAAAGACAAATTTTTCAGGGGGGTTCAAAGTGCAAAAATATAGGGCGGTATGTCTAAGTTTTAAAAGTTTGTGGTGTTAAGTTGAAGCCCGTTAAATACGTGTAGCTTCGTCTTTTTCCTTTTGAAAGCCTAATATGATCTTTTAACATATTTTAAAACATTTTTAAATGAAAGTATTTAAAGAAGTAAGGAACTATTTGAGGATGTGATTAAACTCTATTTTTATATTTAACATGACATTTGAAAGAATTTGACTATATATGACTTCAAATTGCAATTCAGTTTATAATAATACATTTAAATATACAAAAAAATATATTAATGTAAGCTAATAAGCTTAAATTTATAAAAAAAGATTAAAAAAAATATAATTGTATCCTTGGTAAATAGCTTAATATGGTAATAATAATAATAATAATAATAATAATAATAATAATAATAATAATAATAATAATAATAATAATAATAATAATAAAATATTCATATTCCTTTAAGTAGCTTGGCTTGATTCGTAGTCCTAAAAGATATTTTTATGGTTTGTAGTCCAATCTTTTTAGTTAAAGAGGCTTCTAAAACAACTTTAACCTTATCCGTTTAAAAAAAAGTTTAATCTAATATGGACCTAATGTTGGCTAAGCCAATATCCCTATCGACTAACTTAACGTATTTCCATCCCTAATTACAGTTGTGTGTAAGTGAGTTATATGTCTCACATCGGATAGAAAAATGGATGTTGAACAATTTAAAAGTGAGAGAACCCATAAACCCATTACCTTAAGGGTTTAGGTAAAAATGTTGTGTCTCTCTCACTTGTGTGATAGCTCGTCTAATGTGAGTGGTCCCTCGGGCTCCCCTCGTGACCCAACGATGGTATCAGAGCCGAGGTTCGACGATGGGTTCGACCGACTTCAAGTGTGTTGGAACAAAATTGGTTTGTACAATTTATCTAAGGTTTTGATGATAACAAAGTATTGAAGAACAATTTGATATGCTAATATTTGTTCAAATGTGCAGGATCATAGAATATATCCATCAAAGTATTGAACATGTATTAGAGCATCAGAAGCACAAAAGAAGGTTAAAAGACTATGGTAGAAGATCTGAAGAAAGATCAACCAGAAGTCAATATCTTGGATCAGAAGAAAGAGACACCTCTCAGAAACTGAAGATTAACCTCATCAGACTCAGAAGACCCCATAAGACTTGGAAGACCCCCAAACTCAACAGATCCTGAGGGACCAAGACTCCACGTCAGATTTGTCGTCTTTTATAGCTGTCTCCATCAAGGATCTGAGTACAATTTTGTCTTCTTCTGACCACGTGTAGAAACTAACAAAAAGCTTCATGGAGAAAGAGAATGAACAGATACTTCCAGTTTCAGCAAAGGATTTTCAAATGACTATCCAACGGAATTAACCATATCAGGCAATGGTCCAACGTTCTTTATTTGAAGTTTCTCAACGACTCTTAATGCGGTGACACTCTTCTCCAACTTCTCTCAAATCCCTGTCTATAAAAGGAGTTGAAGACCTGAAGAAGATGAACAAGACTCTTCTATTTTACTGTGTCATTACTCTGTCAAAATCAAATAGCGCAAAAATACTTAGGAATTTCTTATCAACTTTTGTATCTTAGAAATCTTAAAGTCTTAAGAGTCTGTTCAACATTGTTTAGTTTACACTACCATTATATATCTAGTGTAAGAACAAATTTGTTTATTTTGTAAACAAATAGAAGTTTCTTGCTTGTGAAGCATGAGCATCAGAAGTCGCTTTCAGTTGTGATTGAGCAATAGAACTCTCTTGGAGTTGTCCTTGAGCATTGAAAGTCTCTTTCCTGCGTGCTTGAGCATTAGAAGTCTCTTGGAGTTATCCTTAAGCATTGGAAGTCTCTTGAAGTTGTGCTTGAGCAGTGGAAGTCTCTTGTTAGTGACTTTGAAAATTATAAGTCTCTTCCAAGTGTGCTTGAGCATTTGGAACTCTCTTGGAAGAGTCATTGAACAATTGTAATTTAGTGATATTGTAACACCCTAAACCCGACATTTATTTTTCTAATAAAAATACAATAAATAATCATACACGCAAGGGTGTCACACGACTTCATCAAATAATACTTCAATTAAATTAAAAATGTCGCAGCAGAATAAATATCAAAACTTTAAGTCATTGTCATATCATTTAAATCAACATCAAAATTGAATTCCAAAGGAATTCTAAAACAAAGTCTTAAATAAAAATAAGCTCCCAATCCCTAGTTTTCATTTGATCACTAATTTTTCTCTGTTTGTTGTAATTCTAATTCTCTAATACTCTCCTCTATTTATAACCTTTTAACTGGGCTAGGTTTCACTCATAACTATTTAACAGGTTTACTCTTCATTATTAAAATCAAGGTAATAAAAACCGGACTGGACTGGCCGGTTCAACCGGTTGGACCGGGCGAACCAGTGTCCAGTCCGGATGGCTATGAAAACCGCTTGGTCAAAAAACCGGGGAGTCAACCGGAAAACCGGTGGAACCAGGAAGAACCGGCGGTTGAGCGGATTCCTGCGGTTGGACCGCTTTACTTGTTTCTCTTAAAAAAGAACCAAATCGACACCGTTTTGTAGTCTTCCGCATCTACATTTTCTTTGACAGAAGAAATGGAGGAGAGGAAGAGTAAAAAGATACAAAAGAGAAGGAAGAAGAAAGTGTATCTTCAAACATATTTTGAAATAAAGTATGGATCTTGAAGTTGGATGAAGACATTGTTAAGAGCAGATCTAGAAATCTGAGAAGTTTTGTTGAAAATGAAAAAACACAATTTGTTTTGGAGTTGGTATGGGAGTCCCGAGAAAGAGAAACAAAAAACCAATTAATAAGTTATGTACACGGTTCAAAAGTTAATAGAAAAAGTTATTAAAGTTTTGCTATGGCCTATGAGCAGTACTGGACTACTACTAGTACCACTAGTATTATTTTATAGTATTGAATATTTTTCTCTCTTTTTTTGTTTTTTTAGATATTGAATGTTTTTCTCTTTAAACTACTAGCATTAGCAAAGCTACTTCACCGCAAACAACTTCAAGAGAAAAAAAAACTTCATATACTTAGTTTTTTAAAATATATTATTATATGATTGATTAATATTTTTTAAGTGAAACTTACATTTTTTTAGTTAAAAATTAATGCAAATAATGTTATTTTTTTATTTTAATTTTATATACCATATTATATAATTATATAGTTTAAAAACATATATTTAATCATTACTGGTTGAACCATGGTCAGTCCCTTGATCCCTGAACCTATACATAATCCGGTTCAATATCCGATCTGGTTCTGACTACCTTGATTAAAATATATTATTGAGAAAAAAAATTAGATTTAGTACAAAAAATATCTCAAATTGAGTACCAAAATATATCATATTCAGTATAAAAATAATATATTAGATTTAGTATAAAAATATCTCAAATTGAGTACCAAAATATATCATATTCAGTATAAAAATATATTATTGAGTATCAAAATATATTTCAGATCACGAACCAAAATATATTAGATTGTGCATAAAAATATTTTAGATTGCATTCCAAAATTATTTTAGCAAAACTTGGGGACTAAGAAATCACTTTCTAATAAGTTTACTATCCACTATTTACACATTCTTCTATCCTATTTAATTAAAACACTACTTAACTGCTTAATTAAACCTCCTTTTTATTAATACACCTCTACTCTCTTATTTTTTCTAAAAACATCTCTTTCTCCTTAATTTCTCTTAATCTCATATTTTTCGACAACTAGCTAACTAATCTATTATCTCAATACTCACAATCCAACAAATTATTTTGAAAAAACCAAACAGATAATTCCTAATAATATTAATATTACTAATATTTGTCATACCCCATTTTTTGACCCATTTTCGTCTCGTTTTATTTATTGTCTCGTTTTACGCATTTTTTTAAAGGCCGAGAATTTTCGTTGTTTCAGACGAAAGTTCGGCAGGGAGGTATTTTAAAATACCTCATGTCAATTTTTGTCTCGTTTATTTATTTTATTTTTATTACTTTTTATCTTTACTTTTAATTTCAGTTTTTATTATATATTGTCATTTATTGTTATTTTTATTATTATCATTATTACCATTTATTTATTTCTTTTTGTATTATTATTATCATTATTATTATTTATTACTATTATTATTATTCTTTTTATTTTTCTTTTTTTGTCCAAGTCAACAGTCAACCAACATAGCCTGCAGCGCCCCAATTCCTTTTTTTTCATCATCACAAAATCCTTTTTTTTCATCATCACAATCCTCAAATCCTATCCAAAATTCTGCAGAAACAGCTTGCAAGCTTATCCTCTAGGTCATGACAAGCAGCTCAACAAGTTCTATAAAACAGACAGGATCAACAGAAGAAAAAGGGGGAGAAAATTTTCAATCAAAGAAAGAAAGGTTTTTTAGAACAAAGGAAAAACACAACAAAACCATTATCAACACAACACAAGGCCACACGTCCCAGCCACTCTCCCCCCCCTCAAAAATTTTTTTTTTCGGCCACATACACCCAAGCACAAAACAGCACTAAAAAACCCACAACCCTCACCCAACCTTGACAGTACCATTTTCACACAAACCTCACCCAACCATAACAGTACCATTTTCGCACAAACCTCAACCAGCCCTAACACACTCACACAATACAACACAAACGCGTCCCAAACCACCACTCAGCACACACAAACGCGTCCCAAACCACCACTCATGCACACCACTCGTCCTAGCACAGCTCACAACACGAACCAAACACAACCCACACACGTAAACAGCTCACAACACGAACCAAACACAACCCACACACGTAAACAGCACACACACGAAGCAAGCAAGGCCGAACCAAAGTAAAACAAAGGTAAAAAAGATTTTTTGTGTGTTTTAAAAAAAAACTTAGATCTAGAGTGCTTGAGGTTTTTTTTGAGAAATCTAGATTCGGATTTGAGCTTAGAACGAAAAAGGATGTAGGAAAAGAGGAATTTTTTTGAAAAAAGGTGGTTTTTATTTTCCGGCGCGGTAGCGCCGCCGCGTGGGCCGGCGGCCACCACGCCGGAAAACATTCCGGCCAGGCAAAAGTTAGAGAGAAGGGAGAGCTAGAGAGAGGGCGGCTGAAAAGAATGAGAGAAGAGAGAGAAGTGAATGAGTGAAATGAGAAAATTGTGAAGGGAGGGGGTTTAAATACCCCTCCCTGATTCAGTGTGGCAGGGTGTACGTGTTAGCGTACACCCACGCCCTCCTGGCCTTTGATTTTTAATCATACGGCCCTGGTTATTTTTACCCTGTGTTTGATCAGGGCCGTCTGATTAATCAGACGGCCCAGATTAATTTACGAAAGCCCAATGCCTTTTGGGCCTTTTTTTAAAATCTGATTTATTTTTTTACTACTAACACCCCCAGTTTTATTTTTACACCTCCCCTATTTTTATTTCTTTTATTTCTTTGCAAATTTTATTTTTTCTTTTTATTATTATTTCCTTTTATTGTTTTATTGTTTTTTTTAACATCTCATTTATTTATTTACCTATCATATTATCTCATGCATTTTATTTTTTATTTATCTATTCCTATTTTGTTCATTTTATTTTATTTTGCATTTTTTTTATGTCATTAGAATATACATGCATTTAGGAACAAATATATATAAATATGCTTTGCATTTTTTTCATTTTTCATAGTTTAAATCCAAGAAAAAAAACTCTTTCATTTTAATCCAACATCTTTTTATTATTTCTCTCGCGTTTAGTTTATTTCATTGCACTTAATTTCTTTTTAACTCCGAGTAAAAAATCATAAAAAACCAAAAACATTTCAAATATTCAAAAACTTCATCAAAAAATATTCTTCATTAACAAAGCCTTGGATTTCAAACCAAGCAACTTTCTTTTAATCAAACTTCAATCGATCTTAATCATATCAGACTTTATTTTTGCATTTTAAAACAATCAAGCTTCATTCACTCGCCACTTTGGCTCTTTTTATCTTTCACAAACATTTTCAAACTTTAAAATTAACATAACAAATCACTCGTTTTTTTAGCCCGAACTACATCGGTTTTGATCCCATTTGGGTATGTAGGCAAAGGACCTTGTCCTTCCAAACCAACCAAACAAAAAACAACAAAAACATTTTCTTTCTTGTTTCATTAAACAACAAGCTTGTTCATTTTGGTTGCAACAACTAATTTGAACAATTTTATTTCTTTTCTTTTGAGTTCTAAAAACGAGCGTCTTGACAGTTTACACTTTTTTTTCTTAAAATTCAAGCGAAACTTGAATGAAAAAGGGTGGTTTGATGTATGTCTCTCCTTTCCCCGATCGGATAAACACTTGACGTATGTCTCGTTGCTTAGACGATCGTCATTCTTTTCTAGCTCCCCCAAAATTACGTTTTCTCAATTTCAAATAAAACATGAATGAAAAAGGGTGGTTTGACGTATGTCTCTCCTTTCCCCGGTTGTACGAATGCTTGACGTATGTCTCGTTGCTCGGACAATCGTCATTCTATTTTCAACGCGTTCAACGCACTTTAACCTTTCTTGGTCCCTCGCGACCAATTTTAACATTTCTCTGGTCCCTCGCGACCAAATTTTAACATTTCTCGGTCCCTCGCGACCAATTTTAACCTTTCTTGGTCCCTCGCGACCAATTTTAACATTTCTTGGTCCCTCGCGACCAAATTTTAACATTTCTCCGTCCCTCGCGACCAATTTTAACATTTCTCGGTCCCTCGCGACCAATTTTAACATTTCTCGGTCCCTCGCGACCAATTTTAACATTTCTCGGTCCCTCGCGACCAATTTTAACATTTCTCGGTCCCTCGCGACCAATTTTAACATTTCTCGGTCCCTCGCGACCAATTTTAACATTTCTCGGTCCCTCGCGACCAATTTTAACATTTCTTGGTCCCTCGCGACCAAATTGAACCTTTCTTGGTCCTTCGCGACCAATTTGAACCTTTCTTGGTCCTTCGCGACCAATTTGAACCCTTTTTGGTCCCTCGTGACCAATCCAACTTTTCTTGGCCCCCGTGGTCAATTCAAACATTATACGCCTCCGTGCGTTTGTCTTTATTTCTTAAACATTTACGCCTTGCGCGAGTTTATCGCCTTAGCGTCTGCCTTTCACCATTTAAAGCTTTCTTACGCCTTTGTGCGTTTTCAAACAATTCTTTCTCAAGAACTACGTAAGCTTTGAATTCTCCGACTACCGGGAGATACGTAGGAGCAAGATCGACGTCTTGTCAAGCCCGTTATTAAAAAATCTTTTTTCTCTTTTTTCTATTTCGTTTGTTTTTATCTCTTTCTTCACCTCACATTATATTTTCTTGTCCCTTTATATATATATATATATATGATTAAGCATGCAAGCAAAACGTCAAAAAAACATTTTTAGCCTAAGCCAACTAAGAGGTTCCCGTTGAGTACAACGGATGTGAGGGGTGCTAATACCTTCCCCTCGCATAATCGACTTTCGAACCTAAAATCTCTTTTCAAGGTAATTTAGAACTTTTTTCCTTTTTCCCCGAAAAATTAAAAGTTCAGTCGTGATTTAAATTTAGTGATTCAACGCTAGTCAATAGCTTGACATCCGAAATTCGACGCGACAGAAATGGCGACTTCACTGGGGATCACACTTAAACACTTTGTTTTCGTGTATGATAAGTCAAGCCTATCTTAGTCGGCTTTTAGGCTAAAATGTTTTTATTTTGCTTGCATGCTTATGCCTTATCATCATTATTTGTTTATCTTTTCTCGCTTTATATGTATTTGTTTCATATTGCTTTATATTCATATTATATATGTTGTGGGGTTACTTGAGCGATGTTACTCCACATTGTTCGGGTTAATGCCGGACGTGTGAGGCTCTATTCCCGAGCTTTGAGAAAAAAATTAAGATAGGATGGGGTTGTGTAGCGGAGGCCCACTTGACGTATGTCTTGAAGGGAAGATGCGAAAACCCCGCCTAGAGTAGATTTCACTTGGAATATATTGAGGTCTTGCGAGCATTTGCAATTGACGACAATAGTTCCTTGTGAGGTCCGTGATCTCTAGGGACCTTTTTAGAAAATCTCATCTTTAGAGCCTACACGTGAGGATGGGGGAAATTTTGAACATACATATGCATACCATACATTTACATGCATGAAAATAATTTTCGCATATCACTTTGCTTTATAGGAAATTAATTGCACTTTTTAATTTCCTTGTAAAGCAAAACAAAAAAATTTTTCATGCATTTACATACATCATTCATTATCATGCATGCGTCCATCTTCGAGCCCAAAACTCCTTTCCCTTTTTACCCTAAGGATTTCTTACAATCCGAATTGAGTCGTCGGTGTTTGCATTTCATTCGCAACACTACGTGTCATCCCATTAAGGAAAGTGGCTCGACGTCCCAAAGCAAACCGCACATATAACAAGGGGCAGCTATCCCCCCGTTTGAACATGGGGCATGTCATTCGACTTTGGTGAGGAATTCATCCATATTCCCATTACTCATCAAAAGATTCCGGTACCTCAACCCGAGGTTACCAACCCCCAGGCTACTGCGGCCTTTTCCCCAATTCACAAAAAAACCAGTCGTCATTGGCATTCCTCAATCTCCTACAAGAGTCCAATTTTCGATGGCGACTTCACAAATACAATTTCCAACCAAAGTCCAATCATCATTGGCACAATCCACAATCAAAGCCCGATCTTGATCGGCAACCAATCACATCATATGGATTGATCCAATGATTCAACCACAAATGCATGGTAGTGATAAAATTTGATTAATTTGCGCAAAGCTAAGATACATGTTTCCTGTTTTTTCCATGATTAAACTTGAAAGGAGAATGCGTACTTAGTACAAAAGTTATATCATGCAACTTGCGTTTTTAATATGTTTATTCGGCGAGCCATTTAGAACCAGCCAAAATGTGAGGAATCCTCAAAATCATTATATATATGCAGGAGACCGGCATTTTTTGTTTAAAATCGGTTTTGTTATGTTAAATCTGAGCATTGTTTTAGATTGTACGAAAGCATTGATAGGATCAAGGCATTTTTTTTGAAATGAGTGAAAACACTTGACCACAAATAGCCCACCCTGTGAGGAGTGAGTATTTGTTAACCCCTTTGAGCTTAATGAATCAGAATCATTAACTATGGACTGCCAATTCTCATAAGCTCAATTGCTTAATGAAATTGCCGGAGTTTGTAAAAAAATTTAGTTCATAGTTAAATCATTATTGAATTCTGATATTTTTACTTTCATTTTTGAACCCTTAAACCATCATGATTTTTGTCCTTTGCTAAAAGAGGAAGGAACATTCAATTAGGGTATCATCTTTGAAGAGAAAAAGGGAGGTTGTGAAAGTCAAGAATGGTGAATTTTGTAAATTGATCTTGACAACAAGAACAAAAAAAAGAAAGAAAAGAAAAAGAAAAAAGAGAAAAAGAGAAAATCTCTAAATCAAAAAGTTGTCGAGGATCAAAGGAAAACATTTGTAAATCACCAAGAGATGTGATTGAATAAAGGAGGAAGGGTGTAATTTAGAAAGAATGTTCCTCTTGCTTGGCCATTTGAATTCAATTTCTCCACATATGACATTTCTTTTGTAACCAAGCCAAATTACAACCCTCGAAGACCTTGTGATCAATGCTTTCGCGCTTTTAGAAACAATGATTAGATGGACACATAACTCGATCGGAATGTTAGCAAACTTGCCGGATGAGTGTTCAATACCCCCACAATTAATATTCAATTTGTTTAACTTAAATGAGTGATAGGTTGGTTCATTGATAAACATATTATTAACTTGAGTTGTACGATAAAATTTTGTGTTTGGTATTGTTTCAAATTTTTAGTGCAATCTGGGATTAATGGGAACCTCAAAATTGCATGTGCAAATCTCATAGGAATCATGCATTCGGGAATTTCCGACCAATCCTCATTACCAACAAAAGCCCAATTCTCATTGGCACCCACAATATCAAACCAAAGCCCAACCGTGCTTGGCGCCCAACCATTCACAAATTCCGACCATGTTCGGTACACAATCGTCCAAAAAGCCCAACCATGTTTGGCACCTAATCACAAGCAAAGCCCAATTGTCATTGGCGATCACAACTACAATTTCACATTAAGCCCAATCGTCATTGGCATTCCTCACAATCTCCCACAAAAAGCCCAACCATGCTTGGCGCCCAATCATTCACAAATTCCGACCATGCTCGGTACACAATCATAGCCAAAGCCCAACCATGCTTGGCACTCCCTCACAACTCACAAGAGGCCCAGTCGTCATTAACATTCCTCAATCTCCTACAAAAAGCCCAATTGTCATTGGCACTTGATCACAAATACAATCACAAAGAGCCCAAGTTCATTGGCCATTCCAACATAAAAGCCCGACTTTGCTCGGCATCCAACATAAAAGCCCGACTTTGCTCGGCATCCAACATGAAAGCCCGACCTCGCTCGGCACCCACATTACAAAAAGCCCGACCTCGCTCGGCACCCATTTTACAATCAAAGCCCGACCTCGCTCGGCATCCAATCAAAGCCCGACCTCGCTCGGCAATCAAAGCCCGACCTCGCTCGGCATCCAATCATCAAAAAGCCCGACCTCGCTCGGCATCCAACCAAAGCCCGACCTCGCTCGGCAAACAATCAATCAAAGCCCGACCTCGCTCGGCAACCAATTACAATCAAAGCCCGACCTCGCTCGGCATCCAATCATTATCCCCAGTGTTAAACATGACATATGTTTATCCCACATTGGACTTCTTTCAAGGGATTCCCCAGCGAAATCCTCAGTAAATCAAAAGGGAATATCCCCAGTGAATCAAAAGCCCGAAAGGACGATTCGGAAAAGCAAAGAAGGTAGCATTCCCGGCGGAATCATCAGTTCATAATCCCCGGCGGATTAGCACAATCCCTGTTGGATTAACAAACTCCCCAAGAAGTCAACCTTTGTCCAAACAATCAAAAGCCCAATTGTCATTGGCACCTACTCACAAAAGCCCAACCACCGTTGGCATCTAAGGCTGGATATCGATCATGCTTCCAAAATGATCCTTATATCCCCAGCGAAACCACAAATAAAGCCCAATTTCATTGGCATCCCCCAGTGGAGTCTCAACCCCAAAAGCCCAATCATCATTGGCACCACCCCAAAAGCCCGACTTTGCTCGGCATCCATTACAAAAAGCCCGACCTCGCTCGGCATCCAACTACAATCAAAGCCCGACCTCGCTCGGCAATCAAAAAGCCCGACCTCGCTCGGCATCCAATCAAAAAGCCCGACCTCGCTCGGCATCCAACTACAAAAAGCCCGACCTCGCTCGGCACCCCAATCAAAGCCCGACCTCGCTCGGCAATCAAAGCCCGACCTCGCTCGGCATCCAATCAAAGCCCGACCTCGCTCGGCACCCCAAAAAAGCCCGACCTCGCTCGGCACCCCAATCAAAGCCCGACCTCACTCGGCAATCAAAGCCCGACCTCGCTCGGCACCCCAATCAAAGCCCGACCTCGCTCGGCACCCCAACCAAAGCCCGACCTCGCTCGGCATCCAAACAAAACATAAACATTCCCGGCGTAATCACCAGTTCTTTTCCTCAGCGGATTAACACGATTCCCCAGTGGAGTAACAATTTCCCCATGAGGCATGTGTTCCTCATCAACGGTTACGGCTTCACCCCGTCAACATTTCGGATGTGTTCCCTGCGACATCATCCCCATCAAAGATTACCGAGTGTTTGCAATGCGACGTCGGTCCACTTTTCATTTTACCGGTCTAAATCTTGTTTCACCAAGTTGTCGGTCATACAATAAATCAAAACAGTCGAGTGTCATCCCCAACATGTCTGATCTGTTGATGTCACTTTCTTGTAAACCAAGCGGCAGTTCTTTAACGAACAGCTTGTGCAATCTTTCATTATATTCTTGTACCAAGGGGCAATTCCTTAACAAACATTTAGGGTATCCCCAATGCAAGCCAATCTTTCACACAACATCCTCAGTGAGAGTCCTGCATTAGTACATTCATACATTCATGCATTCATGCATTTGTACATTTGTACAAACATGCAAATCATATAATCACGCATTCATGCATATGCGCATTCATACATGCAGTATACCACAATATCATCTGTACATGGTTGCTTCAACCACCACGTTTTTTACCAATCAATCATAAACAATCTGCATTTTTCTCCAATGTCATCCTCCAGTGATGTTACAAAATAAAGCCCAATTTCATTGGCATTCCCCGGTGAGTCATCATTCACACTCACAAATACCAAATCATAACCAAAGCCCGACTTTGCTCGGCATCCCATCATAGTCACCAGTAAATATTCCCCGAGTGTCATCCCCAGTCCGTTTGGTCAAGTGATGTCACCCTTTTACGCCAAGTGGCAGTTCAAACGAACAGCTTGCGCATCTTTTTTATCATGTCTTTATGCCAAGTGGCAGTTCAAACGAACAGCTTGTGCATATTCCCCAGTGTTGTGCCAAGTGACAAGTTCTTTAATGGACAGCTTGTGCATCCTTTCTCCCCAATTGAAGGGGCAATTCTGTAAGGAACGGCTTGTCAGCCGCATCCTCACTGTCGTCAATGTACGGTTCGGTAACCAATCCGAACAGTTGACATTTCTTTTATTTCCTGTCGTCAATGTACGGTTCGGTAACCAATCCGAACAGTTGACATTTCTTTTATTTCCTGTCGTCAATGTACGGTTCGGTAACCAATCCGAACAGTTGACATGTTTTTTATTTCCTGTCGTCAATGTACGGTTCGGTAACCAATCCGAACAGTTGACATTTCTTTTATTTCCTGTCGTCAATGTACGGTTCGGTAACCAATCCGAACAGTTGACATGTTTTTTATTTCCTGTCGTCAATGTACGGTTCGGTAACCAATCCGAACAGTTGACATGTCTTTTATTTTCTGACGTCAATGAACAGTTCGGTAACCAATCCGGACAGTTGACATTTCTTTTCTTTCCTGTCGTCAATGTACGGTTCGGTAACCAATCCGAACAGTTGACATTTCTTTTATTTCCTGTCGTCAATGTACGGTTCGGTAACCAATCCGAACAGTTGACATGTCATTTCTTTCCTGTCGTCAATGAACGGTTCGGTAACCAACCCGGACAGTTGACATGTCTTTTATTTCCTGTTGTCAATGTACAGTTCGGTAACCAACCCGAACAGTTGACATCTTATCCCTTGTCATCAGTGGCAGTTCGGCAACAACCCGAACAGCTGACCCTTACATTCAATCCTTGTCGTCAGTGGCAGTTCGGAATTTAACCCGAACAGCTGACATTTTACCCTTTTGGTTCCCGTTGTTAATTGCCCACTCTCCCCAGCGAACAGTTCGGCAATAACCCTAGCGGCTAACCTTTTTCCCCAGTGGAACGCTATCCCCAATAGAGTCGGATCCCGTTTCTTTAACGAACTCGGGTATCCCTTTGTCTCTGTTTGTCCCCAAATCAGGTCATCTTTGCCATCTTGCATTTATACGTGCATCGCATGCATTCATAACATTTGCATACATGGCATCGCATCCATATTGTTTTACTGTCCAAAATTGGTCAAAAAATGGTGTACTCTGTATTTAAGTTTCTTCGACCCGTCGAATCAAAATTTCGCTTTTTAATCTCCGTAGCGAAGAAACTTAAATAGGGGCATCTGTCATACCCCATTTTTTGACCCATTTTCGTCTCGTTTTATTTATTGTCTCGTTTTACGCATTTTTTTAAAGGCCGAGAATTTTCGTTGTTTCAGACGAAAGTTCGGCAGGGAGGTATTTTAAAATACCTCATGTCAATTTTTGTCTCGTTTATTTATTTTATTTTTATTACTTTTTATCTTTACTTTTAATTTCAGTTTTTATTATTTATTGTCATTTATTGTTATTTTTATTATTATCATTATTACCATTTATTTATTTCTTTTTGTATTATTATTATCATTATTATTATTTATTACTATTATTATTATTCTTTTTATTTTTCTTTTTTTGTCCAAGTCAACAGTCAACCAACATAGCCTGCAGCGCCCCAATTCCTTTTTTTTTCATCATCACAAAATCCTTTTTTTTCATCATCACAATCCTCAAATCCTATCCAAAATTCTGCAGAAACAGCTTGCAAGCTTATCCTCTAGGTCATGACAAGCAGCTCAACAAGTTCTATAAAACAGACAGGATCAACAGAAGAAAAAGGGGGAGAAAATTTTCAATCAAAGAAAGAAAGGTTTTTTAGAACAAAGGAAAAACACAACAAAACCATTATCAACACAACACAAGGCCACACGTCCCAGCCACTCTCCCCCCCCTCAAAATTTTTTTTTTTCGGCCACATACACCCAAGCACAAAACAGCACTAAAAAACCCACAACCCTCACCCAACCTTGACAGTACCATTTTCACACAAACCTCACCCAACCATAACAGTACCATTTTCGCACAAACCTCAACCAGCCCTAACACACTCACACAATACAACACAAACGCGTCCCAAACCACCACTCAGCACACACAAACGCGTCCCAAACCACCACTCATGCACACCACTCGTCCTAGCACAGCTCACAACACGAACCAAACACAACCCACACACGTAAACAGCTCACAACACGAACCAAACACAACCCACACACGTAAACAGCACACACACGAAGCAAGCAAGGCCGAACCAAAGTAAAACAAAGGTAAAAAAGATTTTTTGTGTGTTTTAAAAAAAAACTTAGATCTAGAGTGCTTGAGGTTTTTTTTGAGAAATCTAGATTCGGATTTGAGCTTAGAACGAAAAAGGATGTAGGAAAAGAGGAATTTTTTTTGAAAAAAGGTGGTTTTTATTTTCCGGCGCGGTAGCGCCGCCGCGTGGGCCGGCGGCCACCACGCCGGAAAACATTCCGGCCAGGCAAAAGTTAGAGAGAAGGGAGAGCTAGAGAGAGGGCGGCTGAAAAGAATGAGAGAAGAGAGAGAAGTGAATGAGTGAAATGAGAAAATTGTGAAGGGAGGGGGTTTAAATACCCCTCCCTGATTCAGTGTGGCAGGGTGTACGTGTTAGCGTACACCCACGCCCTCCTGGCCTTTGATTTTTAATCATACGGCCCTGGTTATTTTTACCCTGTGTTTGATCAGGGCCGTCTGATTAATCAGACGGCCCAGATTAATTTACGAAAGCCCAATGCCTTTTGGGCCTTTTTTTAAAATCTGATTTATTTTTTTACTACTAACACCCCCAGTTTTATTTTTTACACCTCCCCTATTTTTATTTCTTTTATTTCTTTGCAAATTTTATTTTTTCTTTTTATTATTATTTCCTTTTATTGTTTTATTGTTTTTTTTAACATCTCATTTATTTATTTACCTATCATATTATCTCATGCATTTTATTTTTTATTTATCTATTCCTATTTTGTTCATTTTATTTTATTTTGCATTTTTTTTATGTCATTAGAATATACATGCATTTAGGAACAAATATATATAAATATGCTTTGCATTTTTTTCATTTTTCATAGTTTAAATCCAAGAAAAAAAACTCTTTCATTTTAATCCAACATCTTTTTATTATTTCTCTCGCGTTTAGTTTATTTCATTGCACTTAATTTCTTTTTAACTCCGAGTAAAAAATCATAAAAAACCAAAAACATTTCAAATATTCAAAAACTTCATCAAAAAATATTCTTCATTAACAAAGCCTTGGATTTCAAACCAAGCAACTTTCTTTTAATCAAACTTCAATCGATCTTAATCATATCAGACTTTATTTTTGCATTTTAAAACAATCAAGCTTCATTCACTCGCCACTTTGGCTCTTTTTATCTTTCACAAACATTTTCAAACTTTAAAATTAACATAACAAATCACTCGTTTTTTTAGCCCGAACTACATCGGTTTTGATCCCATTTGGGTATGTAGGCAAAGGACCTTGTCCTTCCAAACCAACCAAACAAAAAACAACAAAAACATTTTCTTTCTTGTTTCATTAAACAACAAGCTTGTTCATTTTGGTTGCAACAACTAATTTGAACAATTTTATTTCTTTTCTTTTGAGTTCTAAAAACGAGCGTCTTGACAGTTTACACTTTTTTTTCTTAAAATTCAAGCGAAACTTGAATGAAAAAGGGTGGTTTGATGTATGTCTCTCCTTTCCCCGATCGGATAAACACTTGACGTATGTCTCGTTGCTTAGACGATCGTCATTCTTTTCTAGCTCCCCCAAAATTACGTTTTCTCAATTTCAAATAAAACATGAATGAAAAAGGGTGGTTTGACGTATGTCTCTCCTTTCCCCGGTTGTACGAATGCTTGACGTATGTCTCGTTGCTCGGACAATCGTCATTCTATTTTCAACGCGTTCAACGCACTTTAACCTTTCTTGGTCCCTCGCGACCAATTTTAACATTTCTTGGTCCCTCGCGACCAAATTTTAACATTTCTCGGTCCCTCGCGACCAATTTTAACCTTTCTTGGTCCCTCGCGACCAATTTTAACATTTCTTGGTCCCTCGCGACCAAATTTTAACATTTCTCCGTCCCTCGCGACCAAATTTTAACATTTCTCGGTCCCTCGCGACCAATTTTAACATTTCTCGGTCCCTCGCGACCAATTTTAACATTTCTCGGTCCCTCGCGACCAATTTTAACATTTCTCGGTCCCTCGCGACCAATTTTAACATTTCTCGGTCCCTCGCGACCAATTTTAACATTTCTCGGTCCCTCGCGACCAATTTTAACATTTCTTGGTCCCTCGCGACCAAATTGAACCTTTCTTGGTCCTTCGCGACCAATTTGAACCTTTCTTGGTCCTTCGCGACCAATTTGAACCCTTTTTGGTCCCTCGTGACCAATCCAACTTTTCTTGGCCCCCGTGGTCAATTCAAACATTATACGCCTCCGTGCGTTTGTCTTTATTTCTTAAACATTTACGCCTTGCGCGAGTTTATCGCCTTAGCGTCTGCCTTTCACCATTTAAAGCTTTCTTACGCCTTTGTGCGTTTTCAAACAATTCTTTCTCAAGAACTACGTAAGCTTTGAATTCTCCGACTACCGGGAGATACGTAGGAGCAAGATCGACGTCTTGTCAAGCCCGTTATTAAAAAATCTTTTTTCTCTTTTTTCTATTTCGTTTGTTTTTATCTCTTTCTTCACCTCACATTATATTTTCTTGTCCCTTTATATATATATATATATATATGATTAAGCATGCAAGGTAAACGTCAAAAAAACATTTTTAGCCTAAGCCAACTAAGAGGTTCCCGTTGAGTACAACGGATGTGAGGGGTGCTAATACCTTCCCCTCGCATAATCGACTTTCGAACCTAAAATCTCTTTTCAAGGTAATTTAGAACTTTTTTCCTTTTTCCCCGAAAAATTAAAAGTTCAGTCGTGATTTAAATTTAGTGATTCAACGCTAGTCAATAGCTTGACATCCGAAATTCGACGCGACAATATTATATAACAATAATACCAATAAATTAATATTTAAAAATCAGGGTGTTACAACTCTCCCCCACTTAAAGAATTTTCGTCCTCGAAAATTGCCTAAAGAAAACAGTCTTACCCTCACTTGAAGCATTTTGCTACTCCCCCACTTTGCTAATTTCCACCATTAATCTATTAGAACGAGTATCGACAGTATTTACATATTTGTTGCATACAAAGGGACAAAAAAAAGTTTTGGCCTAACTGGACCGACCTGCTCTGATACCAACTTGTAACACCCTAAACCCGGCATTTATTTTTCTAATAAAAGTACAATAAATAATCATACACGCAAGGGTGTCACACGACTTCATCAATAATACTTCGATTAAATTAAAAATGTCGCAGCGGAATAAATATCAAAACTTTTAAGTCATTGTCATATCATTTAAATCAACTTCAAAATTGAATTCCAAAGGGAATTCTAAAACAAAGTCTTAAATAAAAATAAGCTCTCAATCCCTAGTTTTCATTTGATCTCTAATCTTTTCTCTATTTGTTGTAACCCTAATTCTTTAATGCTCTCCTCTATTTATAACTTTTTAACTGGGCTAGGTTTCACTCAAAACTATTTAACAGGTTTACTCTTCATTATTAAAATATATTATTGAGAAAAAAAAATAGATTTAGTACAAAAATATCTCAAATTGAGTACCAAAATATATCATATTCAATATAAAAATATATTATTGAGTATCAAAATATATTTCAGATCACGAACCAAAATATATTAGATTGTGCATAAAAATATTTTAGATTGCATTCCAAAATTATTTTAGCAAAACTTGGGGACTAAGAAATCACTTTCTAATAAGTTTACTCTCCACTATTTACACATTCTTCTATCCTATTTAATTAAAATACTACTTAACTACTTACTTAAACCTCCTTTTTATTAATACACCTCTATTCTCTTATTTTTTCTAAAAACATCTCTTTCTCCTTAATTTCTCTTAATCTCCTATTTTTCAACAACTAGCTAACTCATCTATTCTCTCAATACCCACAATCTAACAACTTATTTTGAAAACACCAAATAGATAATTCCTAATAATATTAATATTACTAATATTATATAACAATAATACCAATAAATTAATATTTAAAAAACGGGGTGTTACAACTCTCCTCCACTTAAAGAATTTTCGTCCTCGAAAATTGCCTAAAGAAAACAGTCTTACCCACACTTGAAGCATCTTGCTTCTCCCCCACTTTTCTAATTTCCACCATTAATCTATTAGAACGAGTATCGACAGTATTTACATACTTGTCGCATACAAAGGGACAAAAAAAAAGTTTTGGCCTGACTGGACTGACATGCTCTGATACTAACTTGTAACACCCTAAACCCGACATTTATTTTTCTAATAAAAATACGATAAATAATCATACACGCAAGGGTGTCACACGACTTCATCAAATAATACTTCAATTAAATTAAAAATGTCGCAGCGGAATAAATATCAAAACTTTCAAGTCATTGTCATGTCATTTAAATCAACATCAAAATTGAATTCCAAAGGGAATTCTAAAAAAAGTCTTAAATAAAAATAAGCTCCCAATCCCTAGTTTTCATTTGATCTCTAATCTTTAGATTTAGTACAAAAATATCTCAAATTGAGTACCAAAATATATCATATTCAGTATAAAAATAATATATTAGATTTAGTATAAAAATATCTCAAATTGAGTACCAAAATATATCATATTCAGTATAAAAATATATTATTGAGTATCAAAATATATTTCAGATCAAGAACCAAAATATATTTGATTGTGCATAAAAATATTTTAGATTGTATTCCAAAATTATTTTAGCAAAACTTGGGGACTAAGAAATCACTTTCTAATAAGTTTACTCTCCACTATTTACACATTCTTCTATCCTATTTAATTAAAACACTACTTAACTACTTACTTAACTCCTTTTTATTAATACACCTCTATTCTCTTATTTTTTTTAAAAAACATCTCTTTCTCCTTAATTTCTCTTAATCTCCTATTTTTCGACAACTAGCTAACTCATATATTCTCTCAATACCCACAATCCAACAACTTATTTTGAAAAAACCAAACAGATAATTCCTAATAATATTAATATTACTAATATTATATAACAATAATACCAATAAATTAATATTTAAAAATCAGGGTGTTACAACTCTCCCCCACTTAAAGAATTTTCGTCCTCGAAAATTGCCTAAAGAAAACAGTCTTACCCTCACTTGAAGCATTTTGCTACTCCCCCACTTTGCTAATTTCCACCATTAATCTATTAGAACGAGTATCGACAGTATTTACATATTTGTCGCATACAAAGGGACAAAAAAAAATTTTGGCCTAACTGGACCGACCTGCTCTGATACCAACTTGTAACACCCTAAACCCGGCATTTATTTTTCTAATAAAAGTACAATAAATAATCATACACGCAAGGGTGTCACACGACTTCATCAATAATACTTCAATTAAATTAAAAATGTCGCAGCGGAATAAATATCAAAACTTTTAAGTCATTGTCATATCATTTAAATCAACTTCAAAATTGAATTCCAAAGGGAATTCTAAAACAAAGTCTTAAATAAAAATAAGCTCTCAGTCCCTAGTTTTCATTTGATCTCTAATCTTTTCTCTATTTGTTGTAACCCTAATTCTCTAATGCTCTCCTCTATTTATAACTTTTTAACTGGGCTAGGTTTCACTCAAAACTATTTAAAAGGTTTACTCTTCATTATTAAAATATATTATTGAGAAAAAAAAATAGATTTAGTACAAAAATATCTCAAATTGAGTACCAAAATATATCATATTCAATATAAAAATATATTATTGAGTATCAAAATATATTTCAGATCACGAACCAAAATATATTAGATTGTGCATAAAAATATTTTAGATTGCATTCCAAAATTATTTTAGCAAAACTTGGGGACTAAGAAATCACTTTCTAATAAGTTTACTCTCCACTATTTACACATTCTTCTATCCTATTTAATTAAAACACTACTTAACTACTTACTTAAACCTCCTTTTTATTAATACACCTCTATTCTCTTATTTTTTCTAAAAACATCTCTTTTTTTCCTTAATTTCTCTTAATCTCCTATTTTTCAACAACTAGCTAACTCATCTATTCTCTCAATACCCACAATCTAACAACTTATTTTGAAAACACCAAATAGATAATTCCTAATAATATTAATATTACTAATATTATATAACAATAATACCAATAAATTAATATTTAAAAAACGGGGTGTTACAACTCTCCCCCACTTAAAGAATTTTCGTCCTCGAAAATTGCCTAAAGAAAACAGTCTTACCCACACTTGAAGCATCTTGCTTCTCCCCCACTTTTCTAATTTCCACCATTAATCTATTAGAACGAGTATCGACAGTATGTACATACTTGTCGCATACAAAGGGACAAAAAAAAGTTTTGGCCAGACTGGACTGACCTGCTCTGATACCAACTTGTAACACCCTAAACCCGACATTTATTTTTCTAATAAAAATACAATAAATAATCATACACGCAAGGGTGTCACACGACTTCATCAAATAATACTTCAATTAAATTAAAAATGTCGCAGCGGAATAAATATCAAAACTTTCAAGTCATTGTCATGTCATTTAAATCAACATCAAAATTGAATTCCAAAGCGAATTCTAAAACAAAGTCTTAAATAAAAATAAGCTCTCAATCCCTAGTTTTCATTTGATCTCTAATATTTTCTCTGTTTGTTGTAAAACTAATTCTCTAATGCTCTCCTCTATTTATAACCTTTTAACTGGGCTAGGTTTCACTCATAACTATTTAACAGGTTTACTCTTCTATCCTATTTAATTAAAACACTACTTAACTACTTACTTAACTCCTTTTTATTAATACACCTCTATTCTCTTATTTTTTTTTAAAAACATCTCTTTCTCCTTAATTTCTCTTAATCTCCTATTTTCGACAACTAGCTAACTCATCTATTCTCTCAATACCCACAATCCAACAACTTATTTTGAAAACACCAAAGAGATAATTTCTAATAATATTAATATTACTTATATTATATAACATTAATACCAATAAATTAATATTTAAAAATGGGGGTGTTACAGAGATTATAGTGAAATCTCTTGGAAGTGCAAGGGGATTGGACTACTCCTGTGTTGTAGGAGGAACCTGTATAAATTGCTTGTGTCTGCTCTCTCTCTCTTTTATCTCAGTGATCTATTATTATCCGCTGCACGCAGACTCTGTGTCAGTCTTTGACCAGTATCAACACTCATAAAAAGTAACCAGACAAAGCCAACACAATTCAACCATCCTTCTTATGTTTTTCTCACCTTCAAAGTGTAGAAAGTCTTCCTGGCAAGGTGTCTAGGCGGAGGGTTCCTTTGTGTGGGAAGCAACAACGGCGGTACAGGTACAAATGTGTGCGGATGAAAGAGTTTCCACTAGATGGGTGAACATAATATAAGTGAGATGACTCATAAACTCATTGTTTTTTTTTTGTGAATTCGTACAAAATCACACCAATGAAACAAATATGTGTGGAGCAAAGGAAGTAGTGATTAATGAGTCAAATAGCCTCAAGCAACAACAACAACAAATAGACCTAAGTCTTAGTGTAAAAACAACACCACAAGCATAATCAAAGCAATAAAGATAAGCAATGAAAGAAGGAAACAAACACACCAAGATTGTTTACCCAGTTCGGTCCAAAAAGATCTACTCTCGAGGAGAGAGCAACTCTCTAATCCATTAAGAAGAAAGTGATACAAATGAGTTACAAGAAATTAGCTTAAAAGCTCACAAAGAACAAAACCTAATTTCTACCCATTTTTCAAGTCACCCACACTATTAATGAATCCTAAGCGAAAACACTAAAGGAAGCTTTTTGATCCTTCCAATGTTGAAATCTCACTACCCAAGGTGATTACAATGTTTTCCAACCCAAGAGAACCTCACTACAAAGACACTCAACCCTAAAGTTACCTCCTTTGTATTTCCAAGTTTATCTCTCTTCAAGCTCTCATAAAAAAATGAACTGTAAAACTTATATAGTAGTTAGGCACAAACAAAATCGTGTCACGATTGTTACGTACAACCCAAGGTACAACAATCTTATCCACAAATCGTGTCACGATTTGACACCAGGAGAAACCATGCTCCCTGCCAACGAAATCGTGTCACGCCTCCATAATCGTGTCACGATTATGAGCTTCCTCAGAATCATAAATTTGAAGTCAATTACAACAATTTTAAAGTTTTGGGTAATGATATGTTGTCTCTCTCACTTATATAATAGTTGCCTAATATAGGTTGTTCTCTGAGCTCTACTCATGACCCAACAGTTACAATTGGCATGCAATGTCACTTTCCTGGCTTGTAATAGAGAACGAATAATCTTATTAACAATTTTTTTTAATACATTGGTCGCATCCCATTTCAAATTTTTTTACTAAAGAAAGAAAATTATGATAGATGACATATAGTCCAATATAGTATTCCTACCTACCAAGAACTTATTTGCTGCATTTTATAAAAGCCTCCAAATGAATGTTCCCTTTTCATTATTTTTTTAGAGGAATGAATGTTCCTTTTATAGATGACTATATTCATATCATTTTAAAATTCAAAACTTCATTACATTTTGTGAACATACATAAATAATAAAAACGTTTTCAAAAACAAAAGGAATAGAAAATGAGAATGTAAATAAGATATAAATAACCTATGAATATCACATCAATTTAACTTATATAATTTCATTTTAGCATATTATTGATAGGAAGTATGAATCGATTTTGTTTACGACTCAAAGTTTTAAAATTTGAGATTGAATCAATCAATCTCTCAGTTATAGTATAATCGACAGGTTGAACTGCGGTTAAACCAACTAATAATAAATATATATAATGTTGAATGTTATAAATTTTAGAATATTGAATATATAATCTTCATAGAAAATAGCCAATAAAATAGTGAATATCATTCAGTTCTATAACCGTCTAAAACAAAAGACAAATTCTTAAAAAGCTAATGCAGAGAGTAGCAACAAACTCTATTAAAATGAAGCAAAAATCCTCATGACAACAAATGAGCTGGTACCCTCTTGCACGTGCTCTCATGGATTTAGGTTGAAAGATATATTTAAACTTTGCACGTACAATTAACCTTACACCATAAACAACAGTTAATGGATTCCATTTTTCTTCACCTTACCATTTCCTTCCCTGCGTACCATGCTACCTCTTCCTTAGTGTTCACTCTCTCAATTTGAATCGTTGTTATATGTTAGGGGTGGTATTTAGCATGCACAAGAGACAAATTTGTGCACCATATACAAATTAAATGAAATTATTTTTAAGGCTTAATTGAACCTTTGATTCTCTAACTTATTTGTTGTTCTTATGTTGATCTCATTCTCTAACCTTTGATTCTCTAACTAACGGAGATGATCAATTTGACTGACGGATGTATATTTGAGAGACCAAACGAAAAAAATTTAGAGTTATAGGACCAAAATGAAAACAACAAATAAGTTAAGGACCAAAGATTCAATTAAGCATATTTTTAACCATTAGATTAAAGAAGAACATTGATCTTTATTATAGTCCGTTTACCATGTATCTTTCTCATTTTGTCTTCAATCTCCCTGCCATCTCCCTCTTTTCACCACTCCCACCACCATGTTAAAAAGAATTAAATCAGTGAGATGTTCCGAGAAGTATGGGATTGTTTTTCCACTAAAAACTACAGGACCTTCGACGAGTGGGATTCATTCTCTATATTAATTATATTTTGTTTTGTTTTATTTTATATTTGAGAAAAAGAAATTCATCTTCTTCCTTCGGATCCTCTGCTACAAAACGTAAAATCCATTTTATCAAAACCCCCATCCAAGAATTGAATTATAGGAGGAAGCAAAGTATTTGGGACCAACTGCTATTGTGCTACATGTATTGTTGGAGGAAGCAAAGTGAGCTAAATAAATTGAAAATGGTAGCTACGGAACGCAAAATCCATTTCTTTAGAACACATGTATTTGGGGCCAACTGTCTTGATTTTTTTTCTAATTTTAAAAAGAAATTATCTGTAATATCCCGCTTAGAAGTAGCAGTTAAACGTGTTAGAAGCTTCGTTGGTAAGCAGTGGCATAGTCGTAATTAAAGGCAATTGGACATTTGAATATATATGAAATATGTTGAGTTTCTACTCATTTTCCTTTACTTCCAAAATCAGAAAATTTCTCCCCTTCCTTCTCCCATTTTCGCCCTTCTACTTCTTCATCATCATCTCATCAATCATCACCCAATAATCCATTTAAACTTCACTTAAACTTATGTGTGGCAAGTGAGCTTGATTTGAGAACTTGGAGTAAGAAGAATCAAAGGAAAGAATAGAGATCAAGTGAAGAATAGGCTAGAGTTTGGATTTTATCAACTTAGCAAGCTTCTTGTGGGATTAAGGTGAGCTCTCTTGGGTTATAGAACCCATTTTGAGAATCATTTGTTAAGCTTTAAAGTTTATAGTGTTTTTGAACTAGTTTGAGATTTTGTGCCCTATATTCCTTTTGATTAGAAATCCATGATTAATCAAGTTGTAATCTATCTCTATGCCTTAGAAATTCGTCTCTTGGGATGTTTTGATGCCTGGGTATGAGTAGTTCAACCCAAAGGGGTGGAAATCACGTTTTGTTCATGTCCTGTGCTGTCTGAAGCTGAAAATCGGGCCCCGATTTGGTGCCATCGGCCGCCGATTTTGAAGTGTGAAAATCCAATTTTTGTTGCGTGAAATTTCGGCCCCCGATTTTAGCAAATCGGCCCCCGATTGTTCAGCCACCCAAATTCATGTTTTTAAGTATAGAAATGCATATAAGGTTGGATAGGTAATAGGAAGGGCATAGGGGGATGATTACTCAATGTTTTAAGTTATGTAGAGGAGTTTAGAAGCTAGTAATGGGATTATCTCTTACTAGGCAACTCCGTATACATGTTAAGTATGTGCAAGCCTATGAACAATGAGAGTAGGATGCTTTGATAGTTATAGTTAAAGACAAGTTTATAGTATTAGTTCCCCCAAGATCATAGTTGGTTTATGGAAACGATAAACCGAGGATTTATAGGTTACAGATCATAGATTACAGGATATAGATTACAGAAAATGTTATTAGGATCAAAGTAACAGGCAAGTATATATGTTTATACACTCTTTATCAAAGTCAAAGTATAATAATAATTCAAAGTCAAAGGCATGTTCAGCAGACTCCGGGATTCGCCGGATGGGATCTCTCCGAGAGGGTTATCCACATGCAATTTCATAGGGAGTCCGGTGATAGCCTGATATGATAGGAGTTTCACCGGTTCATAGGGAGCTGTCCTCGGGGTTACTCCACCCGGGCCGCACTCCGTAAAACGAACTCAGATTAATTGTTTGTTCAACGCTAACAGCTAACATAAAACACTTTATTGCTTTATGTTATACAGTCATAGTAAAAGTTATAGTTACAGAGAGTTTTACAGTTAAAGCTAGTTTATAGTTAAAGTCATAGGCAGGTTTAAAGACTTGGCGATTCTAGAATTCCCCTAAATTGCCAAGGTAGGCATGGCGACCCTAGGTTCCCTGTGGTCGCCTAACAGTAGGTTGGGTAGAGCTCACTGAGACATTATGTCTCATCCCATTCCTTCTGGTGCAGGTTCACAGGCAGGATCGCAATCAGCACGCAACAAGGGTAAGGAGAAGGCTACGGACTGATCGTACTGTTGTTTTATGTTATGGTTGTTTGTACTATATGGATTGTACATCTGATGTATATGTTTTTTTGAGATGTTGTATAAGCTTTGGATTTGTAATATTACAATGTTATGTAATATGTGGATGAATTTTATATTGTAAATTAATGTATCCAGTACGAAATTTTAATACTCGTATAAGATCCTAGGCAATCTTATTATGGGTGTTACAATTTGGTATCAGAGCAGGTCGATTCAGACTGTGCCTTGGGTCATTAAAATACAATTCAAGTTTGTGGATCTCTTGGATCCGGGACATTATTCTAAATGTTATATCTAGTTGAAACTGATCACTTTGACTTGTGTATGACAGTTAGGATAATATGTCTGGGAGGAGAAGAGGTCCTGGCAGGCCTAGATCAAATCAGGCTAATGCTGAGGAAGCCGGAGGAGACCCTAATATGCAATTTTGGGCTCAAATGATGCAACAGCAGCAGGCGTTGCAGCAACAGTACCAAGAGCAGCAAGCTCAGGCTGCGTTACAGCATCAGCAGATGATGCTCATGATGCAGCAGCAAGCCCAACAACAGGCCCAAGCTCAGCAAGAATGGATGGGAATGATGCACCATGGACAAGGTGCTCAGCAACAGACCCCACCACCAGCAGTGGCGAATCCGTCCTACCGGGAGTTTAATAGAAATCACCCTCCTGAATTCAATGGGGAAGGTGAACCTCCAGAGGCCAAGAGATGGCTGAAACAGATTGAGAAAGTGTTCCGGATGGTGGATTGCCCTGAGGAAAGTAAAGTTTTGTTGGCTACTAACCAGTTCAGAGGCGCAGCAGAAGATTGGTGGGAGTCTGCTCAACGCCGAATGTTAGCAAACGATGTTGAGGTTAATTGGGATAACTTCAAGGAAGCAATGATAGAGAAGTATATCCCGATGTCTTATAAAGTGAAGAAAGAACAGGAATTTCTTGAGTTGAAGCAAGGTGGCATGTCGGTCACCGAGTTTACAAAGAAGTTTGAAGAATTGTCGTACTACTCCTCTCACAACGAGTATGCCGCTAATGAAAATTGGAAGATGAATCAGTATAGGCGTGGGCTAAGAGGTGAGATTGATACAGCCGTGAGTCTACAAAGGAATACTAGCTATGACGAGATGGTCCATGATAGTTTGGTTGCGGAGGCGGGTTTTGCCAAGACCGCGAAAGAAAAAGCTGCAGCATATGAAAAGAGAAAGGGAAAGTTTCCAGATAGGTATCAAGAGAACAAGCCTAAGGGTTCTCCAAAAAGGGGAAAACAGTCATTTACACCGCAGGCGAATGACAATTGCAAATACTGTGGAAAACTACATCGTGGTGAATGCATGAGACGTACGGGTGTGTGTTTCTGGTGTAGGCAACCGGGACACGTTTTTGCAAACTGTCCAGAAAGAAAGAATAAAAGTGGAGCTGAAGGTACTACAACAAGTAAGGGCAGAGTGTACTCCCTTGATGGCCAGAAGGCTTTGGCAAATGAAGATTTAATTGCTGGTATGTGTTACTTAGGCCAAACTCCAGTTAAAGTGCTTTTTGATTGTGGTGCAACATGTTCCTTTATTTCTTACAAGTGTGTTGAAGCTTTACAATTGTCTATGTCACCGTTGATACCTCCTATGACGGTATCCACCGCTACTGAAGGCGGAGTAGTAGCTAGTTTTATATGTGAAAATTGCCCGATCACTGTATCTAGCAAGACATACTATATAGATTTAGTGTGTCTTCCTATGATACAACTTGATGTGATTCTAGGAATGGATTGGTTATCTGCTAATCATGTGTATATTGGATGTGCGGAGAAGTGTATCTTTATGCCTACAGATGATACGACCGAAGGTGTGGCTTTGTCAGAGTTAATCAACCGCACGCATCAGCTTACTCAGCTTATGTGTGCCCAGGATAATGGTTTTTATGTGATGGTTACTGTGACTTCAGAATCCGAACTGAGTCCCAGTGACATTCCTGTTGTCAGTGACTATTTGGATGTTTTTCCTTCAGAGATAAGTAATTTACCCCCGGAACGGGAAGTTGAGTTTTCTATTGATCTCGTTCCAGGATCAGAACCAGTATCAGTGGCGCCTTATAGAATGTCACCATCAGAGTTAAAGGAATTGAAGTCTCAGTTAGAAGACTTGATTCAGAAACATTTCATCAGGCCCAGTGTGTCACCTTGGGGTGCGCCAGTGTTGTTGGTTAAGAAGAAGGATGGTAGCATGAGATTGTGCATTGACTACCGTCGGTTGAATAAAGTAACAATTAAGAACAAGTATCCGTTACCAAGGATTGATGATCTTTTGGATCAACTCAAAGGAGCTGCAGTGTTTTCAAAGATTGATCTCAGATCAGGATACCACCAGATTCGTATCAAATCATCAGATGTGTCCAAGACGGCGTTCAGAACACGTTACGGACATTATGAATTTTTGGTTATGCCGTTTGGAGTGACTAATGCTCCAGCAGTGTTCATGGATTATATGAATAGAATATTCCAGCCTTACCTGGATCAGTTTGTTGTAATCTTCATAGATGATATTTTGATCTACTCAAAGGACTCACAGGAACATGCTCAACATCTGAGGATTGTTTTGGACATCCTTAGAGAAAATCAGTTATATGCAAAATTCAGCAAATGCGAATTTTGGTTATCGGAAATCCAGTTTTTGGGACATGTTATTTCTAAAGGAGGAGTGTCAGTTGACTCATCAAAGGTTGAAGCTGTCCTTAATTGGGCCAGACCAACAAATGTAACAGAGGTTCGGAGTTTCCTCGGATTAGCAGGTTACTACCGAAGATTTATTATGAGATTTTCACAGATTGCTTTGCCATTGACACGCCTCACAAGGAAAGATGTGCCTTTCGTCTGGGACGAAGATTGTGAGAAAAGTTTCCGGACTTTGAGGAAGAAATTATCCAAAGCTCCAGTATTGGCAATACCAGACCCTGAGAAGAGATATGTGGTTTATTGTGATGCGTCCTCTAAAGGACTAGGATGTGTGCTCATGCAAGAAGGTAATGTTATAGCTTATGCTTCTCGACAGCTTAAATCTCATGAGGAGAATTACCCCACTCACGATCTTGAGTTGGCGGCAATAGTTTTTGCTTTGAAAGTGTGGAGGCACCATTTGTATGGAGCACAATTTGATTTGTTCAGTGACCACAAAAGTTTAAAGTATTTGTTTGATCAACGGGAACTGAACATGAGGCAGAGAAGATGGATGGAATATTTAAAGGATTTTGATTTCGAGTTAAAGTATCACCCTGGAAAGGCGAATGTAGTTGCGGACGCCTTGAGCAGGAAATCTTTGATTAAAGCAGAAGTGTTGATGCATACCTGTGGTTTGTATGAGAAGTTTCGAGATCTTAATCTCAGCGTTATAGAATTGGATGATGGCGTCTTGTTGCAAAGATTAGAGGTTACTTGTGATTTGCGGTCCCGAATCACGCAAGCTCAAGAATCAGATGTGAGCCTTCAAAGGAGGATTGGTCAGTCAGAATTTTCAAGGGCTTCGGATGGTACTCTGCTATTCGAAGGTAGAGTTTGTGTTCCCGATGATGCTAGTTTAAAGAGGTTGATTTTAGAAGAGGCACATAAGAGTAGTTTCAGTATTCATCCGGGTACCACTAAAATGTATCAAGACTTAAAGAAGGATTATTGGTGGCCAGGGATGAAGACTGATATTGCAGAATTTGTATCTCGTTGTATTGTGTGTCAACAAGTGAAAATAGAACATCAGAGGCCGGCAGGGATGCTTGTACCATTGGAGATCCCTCAGTGGAAATGGGAAGAAATCTCTATGGATTTTGTGACAGGGTTACCTCGGACTCAACGGGGACATGATTCAATTTGGGTAGTTGTAGATCGGTTAACAAAGTCTGCTCACTTTTTACCGGTTAGAACTACTTACAGGGCTGCTCAGTACGCAGAATTGTTCATAGCGGAGATTGTGAAACTACATGGTGTTCCGACCAGCATTGTGTCAGATAGAGATCCTATCTTCACTTCTCATTTTTGGAAGGCTTTTCAGAAGGCTTTGGGAACAAGGTTAAAGTTGAGTACGTCTCATCATCCTCAAACAGATGGACAATCAGAGAGAACGATACAGACATTGGAGGATATGTTACGTGCATGCATTTTAGAGGATGGAGGAAATTGGAATCACCATCTGCCTTTGATAGAATTTTCGTATAATAATAGTTACCATTCTAGCATCGGAATGGCACCCTATGAGGCACTGTATGGCAGGAGGTGTAGAACACCACTTTGTTGGTCAGAGGTTGGAGATAAAAGCATTTTGGGACCTGAGATTATCCAGGAAACCACTTTGAAGATTAAATCCATTCAGGATAAGATTAAAACTGCTCAAAGTCGACAGAAGAGTTATGCAGACAAGAGGCGAAGACCTCTAGAGTTCGAAGTGGGAGATCATGTTTTCCTGAAAGTTACCCCTAAGTTGGGACTGCGAGGTGTTTTCAGAACTAAGAAATTGAGTCCAAGATTTATTGGGCCATTTGAGATACTTAAACGTGTCGGACCAGCAGCTTACCAATTGGCTCTGCCACCGGCAATGTCAGGATTACATGATGTTTTCCATGTTTCACAGTTAAGGAAGTTCATTCCTGACCCTCACCAACCAGTGGAGTTGGAGACTATCGACTTAAGATCAGATTTGACTTTTCGACCCGAACCGGAACGGATTGTTGAACGTGATGTTAAAGCATTGAGGAACAAAGAGATTCCGATTGTCAAAGTTATATGGAAAGGTTCTCCCTATGGTGAAGCTACATGGGAATTGGAATCAGAGATGATGGAGAGCTACCCGCATCTTTTTACAGGTAATTTCTAAATTTCGAGGACGAAATTTCTTTAAGGGGGGTAGAGTGTAATATCCCGCTTAGAAGTAGCAGTTAAACGTGTTAGAAGCTTCGTTGGTAAGCAGTGGCATAGTCGTAATTAAAGGCAATTGGACATTTGAATATATATGAAATATGTTGAGTTTCTACTCATTTTCCTTTACTTCCAAAATCAGAAAATTTCTCCCCTTCCTTCTCCCATTTTCGCCCTTCTACTTCTTCATCATCATCTCATCAATCATCACCCAATAATCCATTTAAACTTCACTTAAACTTATGTGTGGCAAGTGAGCTTGATTTGAGAACTTGGAGTAAGAAGAATCAAAGGAAAGAATAGAGATCAAGTGAAGAATAGGCTAGAGTTTGGATTTTATCAACTTAGCAAGCTTCTTGTGGGATTAAGGTGAGCTCTCTTGGGTTATAGAACCCATTTTGAGAATCATTTGTTAAGCTTTAAAGTTTATAGTGTTTTTGAACTAGTTTGAGATTTTGTGCCCTATATTCCTTTTGATTAGAAATCCATGATTAATCAAGTTGTAATCTATCTCTATGCCTTAGAAATTCGTCTCTTGGGATGTTTTGATGCCTGGGTATGAGTAGTTCAACCCAAAGGGGTGGAAATCACGTTTTGTTCATGTCCTGTGCTGTCTGAAGCTGAAAATCGGGCCCCGATTTGGTGCCATCGGCCGCCGATTTTGAAGTGTGAAAATCCAATTTTTGTTGCGTGAAATTTCGGCCCCCGATTTTAGCAAATCGGCCCCCGATTGTTCAGCCACCCAAATTCATGTTTTTAAGTATAGAAATGCATATAAGGTTGGATAGGTAATAGGAAGGGCATAGGGGGATGATTACTCAATGTTTTAAGTTATGTAGAGGAGTTTAGAAGCTAGTAATGGGATTATCTCTTACTAGGCAACTCCGTATACATGTTAAGTATGTGCAAGCCTATGAACAATGAGAGTAGGATGCTTTGATAGTTATAGTTAAAGACAAGTTTATAGTATTAGTTCCCCCAAGATCATAGTTGGTTTATGGAAACGATAAACCGAGGATTTATAGGTTACAGATCATAGATTACAGGATATAGATTACAGAAAATGTTATTAGGATCAAAGTAACAGGCAAGTATATATGTTTATACACTCTTTATCAAAGTCAAAGTATAATAATAATTCAAAGTCAAAGGCATGTTCAGCAGACTCCGGGATTCGCCGGATGGGATCTCTCCGAGAGGGTTATCCACATGCAATTTCATAGGGAGTCCGGTGATAGCCTGATATGATAGGAGTTTCACCGGTTCATAGGGAGCTGTCCTCGGGGTTACTCCACCCGGGCCGCACTCCGTAAAACGAACTCAGATTAATTGTTTGTTCAACGCTAACAGCTAACATAAAACACTTTATTGCTTTATGTTATACAGTCATAGTAAAAGTTATAGTTACAGAGAGTTTTACAGTTAAAGCTAGTTTATAGTTAAAGTCATAGGCAGGTTTAAAGACTTGGCGATTCTAGAATTCCCCTAAATTGCCAAGGTAGGCATGGCGACCCTAGGTTCCCTGTGGTCGCCTAACAGTAGGTTGGGTAGAGCTCACTGAGACATTATGTCTCATCCCATTCCTTCTGGTGCAGGTTCACAGGCAGGATCGCAATCAGCACGCAACAAGGGTAAGGAGAAGGCTACGGACTGATCGTACTGTTGTTTTATGTTATGGTTGTTTGTACTATATGGATTGTACATCTGATGTATATGTTTTTTTGAGATGTTGTATAAGCTTTGGATTTGTAATATTACAATGTTATGTAATATGTGGATGAATTTTATATTGTAAATTAATGTATCCAGTACGAAATTTTAATACTCGTATAAGATCCTAGGCAATCTTATTATGGGTGTTACATTATCAAAACACGTAAAACTTAGACTTAGACACTTAAATGCATTCAGATCTGAAAACAAAACTCTTGGGTTAAACGATGACCATGGATTTCATTGCAAGATGATAGTTTCTACATTTCTACTCTCAATGAAATTGGGGTTTAGTTGTGCCAGCAATCAAAGAAGATTATAACAAATTTATATAAATTATTTTTCAATTATTTTAGAATAATGGATGACTAAATAAATTGAAAACGATGGGAAATTTGCTGCTATGTAAGCAGTAAACGTTGCAAAGCTTGAGGTAACTGCTATCCACATATTGGGGCTGAACAGAAAATGTGTGCAAATTATTTCCAACAGTTGCGGCATCGGCAGAGGAAGGGAGGATTGTTGCGTTAGTGATAGCCAGAAGTGGTTGAGGTTACGTCACCGTTTGTGGTGGCGGAGGTGACCACCGGTGGTGCTGAGTTTGGTGATGGTGGTGAAAAGAATGAGATGGTATGGAGGTTGAAGACAAAGTGAGAGAGATATAGTGTGGGTAGACCATAATAAAGATCAATGTTTCTCTTTTATCTAATGGTTTTAAAAAAAACTTTCTCTACTTTGTGTATGGTGCACAAATTTGTGTTTTGTGTAGGCTAAACGCCACCTGTTAGGGGTACTCATGCTTTGGTATGGATCTTTTTGTATTGAAGGATTGTACCCATCTCATAGATAAACAAAATATAAATAACTTAAAATAGATAAGCAAAACTTTTGTACTGATGAAAATATAAAATGACATTGTCTTCGTCTTTAAATATAAAACTTTCTTAAGTTTTTTTTTTACAAGATTCTTTTCAAATTTTCAACTGCATTAAGTGTTTATTTACCACCATAAATTAAGAGATCAAATTGACTTGTATTGAAGTTAAGGGATTAAACTTTACTTTCAAAATAAGTTAAGGGATCAAAATGATATTTAAGCCTTTTTGTTTGCAACTTGTAATAAATACTATATAAAAACATTAACTAATTCTCTTTCATGAAGAATAAATCTTTAAAACAATATAAATTAACAATAAATTGAATATTACAATCAAATTTAATATAAGCAAAAAATTACTTTTTAGATTTATTGAATAATTGTTGCATATGGTCCATATTTTAGACCAAATACACCGGTTATTCTTTTTTTTTGAAGGAAAATACACCAGTTATTCAATAAACCTAAATTTTTTTTTAATTATAATTATGACCGAAAGGAGTAAGCATTAAATAGTAAATCCATAGGCCATTAGCATAACCTCGTGTACCAAAAAATAGCATCACTACGTGTAGTGTATCCTCTTGCACTACCTGATGCCCATTTTATCACTTCAAAAATTAACAATTAATTCATCATCTCAAAAGCGGGAGGAGGTCAACATAATTCTCAATGTTGATGGAAGTGCTTTGACCAATCCATAAATGGCGGGCTATGGTGGATTAATACGTAAGCACGATGAAAGTTTCCTTCTTGGTTTGTTTTGTAGGGTGGGGATCTCAAATATTCTACATGTTAAGATTCAAGTGTTGTTGATTGGTGTAAAGTTATGTTGGAAGGCAGATTATAGAAAGTTTATGTGTTTCTCTGACTCTCTTCATGTAGTTCAGTTGGTAATGAAGGACACTCTAAGGTTTCATCATTATGCAAATCTCTTAGAACTCATCTGAAATTATCTTGCTAATGATTGGTTTATTTCTATTCATCATATCCTTTGATGGTTCTTTTTCTCTGGGTTTCGAATGAAGTTCGCTATAATTCAAATTATAAAGGAAATTGAGCAAAAAAATAAATAAATTTGAAGTTCATTTTCTAGATCGGTCGGTTCTGCGAAATTGTTTCTTGCTCCAAATACTTTACGGTTTTTAAAATTTTGTGATAACTACTGCCTCCATCCTAAACTATAAGTTGTTTTAGTCATTTCACGTCTATCAAGAAATGTAATTAATTTTGTATGAAAAATGATATTATGAGTTGTTTTACAAAATTGTCCTTAATAAATGGTATGAGAAAGATAAATCAATGAATCAAAAGAAGAGAGTAATAAATAGTTAAGGGTATAATAAAAAAAGTATGATTTATAATTTAGTACAAATTTTATTCTCAAAGCAACTTATAAATTGAGACATAGCAAGTAATTTGCAACTTATTTAGTGGAGTCTTCGTCCCTAACCTCATTTTAATGTGTTGGTTAAAGTTTTTCACATAGATTAAGAAAAACAATAAATGAAGATGTGGACTTCTTCTATCCCTTATCATAGAAACATCTAACAAAAATCACATGTATTAAAAAAGTTGTTAGAACAATAAATTTGTTTAAAATGTAGATGATTATTACTAAATTACTCTGTGTACTCCCCCCGATCTTTATTATAAACAAAAATTCACTTTTTAAATTCATTAAATAACTAAATATCTGTAGAAGAGGGAAGAAGAATGTTGTTCCAGATATTATTACTCTTATTACTACCAATTTTTTAATACTCATGGTTTGACCAAGAGATCTTATATTTAGAGGTGAAGGTAGTATTATATTTTTATGGGTCTTGTTGACGAGTGTCCCCATGACACTCTTTAAACATTCTAAAATAAGCAATTATTGTTTAAAAAGTCAAATATTTCAATTTTCAATGCATTGATTACATGTATTTTCATAAAATACTTACTACTTATGGTGAGTGCCCAGGAGCACTTGTTAACATTTCCATATTTTATCTCTTCCGATATCCGTAAGGAAAAAACTTAGGTATAATTCCTTAGGTGTTTTTCGTATGGTTTTTAACTACATTCACCATGATTTCCTTAAATCCATAATTTTCTCAAAGTTTGTTATATCCAAAAAAAATTGTATTTTTAGTTAAAATCATACAAAAAACAGCTAAAAAATTGTACCTAAATTTTGTCATATCCGTAATGGTAAGGATAAGTATGTAAAAATAATACAACTTTTTAACAAATTTACTACAATTACTTTTTGTTGTGGAAGATTCTTATATTAAAGGACCGAGCAAGCATACATGTTGGGTGCTTATCCCGGTTGCTATCATTCATAGTTTCTAAGGTCCAAAATGCCGACGTAGTCTAAAACTTTGGAAGCTTGATAGTCACAATCACAAACAACGTATCCACCCTCCCAAGTCCCCTTAACCAAAACAAAGAAAAACAAATACAAAAAAAAATAGAATCAAAACCTAAAGTTACTGATTAATCCAACACAAAAAATGGGGATAGTAGAAGAAGCTCACAACGTGAAAGTTTTAGGATCAGGGTCACGGTTCATAGTTCTAGCTCACGGGTTTGGCACAGATCAATCTGTATGGAAACACCTCGTACCTCATCTCTTAGATGAGTTTCGTGTCATACTTTATGACAACATGGGAGCTGGTACAACTAATCCAGATTATTTTGATTTTGACCGTTATTCAACCTTAGAAGGCTATGCTTATGATTTACTAGCAATCTTAGAAGAACTTCGAGTTGATTCATGTATCTTTGTTGGTCATTCTGTTTCTGCTATGATTGGAACTGTTGCATCAATTTCTCGACCTGATCTATTCAACAAAATTATCTTGATATCAGCGTCCCCAAGGTATAGTCAAATTAAATTTGTCTTTGATGTTTTTTAAAGTTTTTTTGTTGACAAACTTTGATGATTTCAAGTTAGAGATTAATCATTGTGCAATCATGTTAGTTTGACTTTTGTTATTCAGTGCTTCTCTATTTCAAGACACAATCGATTTTTTTTTATTTAAAGTACAGTTTTTTTTGTCTCCATAAATATTGGAGTAATATTTAATGTAAAATTATATTTGATTTTAGGCATTGAAATAGATTTTTTTTTTAATATAGATATAGCATCTTGTTCCTCAAATATAAGACTTTGTTGATGAGAAAATTGTTTTTCAAATTTACCTTTCAAGAGATAATTTGTATATCTTGACATAATAATTTTCAATGATACTTACAAGAAAAATGTGTAAAACAATTAATACAATTAAAAATTTGTAAATATCCTATATTTTGAGTGGACATATAGAAATACTGTTTTTTTTATCCTATGTAGTTTTTATTTTGATCAATTATATTATGTGGGCATATTGTTTTTTTTAATGTTGACAATATTAATTTTAATCCTTTTATTTACAATTTTTTATTACTTATTTGATGATTTATATTTATACAATTACATAAGAAAAGAGCAATCAATTATTAATGATGTATATGATGGGGGGATTATGTTGGGAAGGTATTTGAACGACAGGGACTACTTTGGAGGATTTGAACAAGAAGATTTGGATCAATTATTCGATGCTATGGCATCAAATTACAAATCATGGTGTTCTGGATTTGCTCCAATGGCAGTTGGAGGGGATATGGAGTCGGTAGCAGTACAAGAATTCAGTCGAACTTTGTTCAACATGAGACCAGACATAGCCCTAAGCGTGTTGCAAACAATTTTTAAAAGTGACATGAGACAAATATTATGCCTCGTCACTGTGCCATGCCACATTATACAAAGTACGAAGGATCTAGCGGTTCCGGTCGTGGTCGCGGAGTATCTCCACCAACATGTTGGTGGCGAGTCTGTCGTGGAGGTTATGTCGACGGAGGGTCATTTGCCGCAATTAAGCTTGCCGGACGTTGTTATTCCGGTGATACTCAAACACATTCGTCATGATATTGCGCCTTGATGTTAATGTGTGGTTGGTGTGGTGCATGATTGTATTATTTAGGTTCTTTTTAAGAAATAAAAAAATGAAAGAGCATGAAAGAGGGATGCTTTTTGTTCTCTGTCCGTTTCGTAGATGACTAAGGGAGATGGGGTTGGCAACACATGTTTCCATCAATTATGTATTGTTGTTAATTGTATGCTAGTGTTTTTAATTTTGGTAGGTGGTGATGCCATCAAATTAGGGGCATCAAGTGTTATATATTTTTTTTTTTTGACAAAAGGTGTTGTTATCCTTGTAATGTGGGGATGGAGGCTGTGAAAAATAAATAAATAGTTTCTTTTGTAATCGATTGAATTGGTTTTGATCAAACTCGTTATTAGTTCAATCAAATTTCTTTGGAAAGGTTAAGGCAAAAATTTGTATTTTTTCGGTCAAATCCAAATAACTTCAACCCGGTGATGAGCAAGTGGGTTTGGGTCGACCATGCAAAAAATAATAATTAAATGGAATTCTACTTCATAAAAATTCTAATACTTAAATTAACTTCTACAACTTAAAATTTTATTTAACACTAAATAGAATCGCTTTCCTTGATAAAAAAAAAAAATGGACTCACATTTAAATCAACGCGTAAAATTTGTTAATTGTACTAACAAAAAAAAAGCTCCAAAAAATATAGTACTTCTTCTGAACCCTTATCTTAATTACTACCCACGCATATCATTCTGCTCTGCAGCATTAGATCTTCGAATTGCTTCTTCTGTTAGAAGAAAGATTGAACCAAGAAATTAAAATCAACACTTGGATATAAAGGCACATTTGCACTTAAGTGTGTGCATCTATGTAAGCTCAACAATCCACTCGCATACCTTCCTCCTTTCGTGTTAATTTTTTTTTGGGAAATTCTTGTTTACCCATCAATAAAAGGTGGGTAATACTACCCATGTTGAGTTGGCCCAATCAAAATAATGTATTTATATAACATTAAAAATAATAGAAAACAAACAAATAACTTTGATTGGTGCCAACTCAGCATGGGTTGTGTTACCCACATTTTATTGATGGGTACCCAAGTTGTCACTTTTTTTTTTGTTCAGTCAACTGATTAACAAGAAAGAAATTCAAACAGTTAGAATGAAGAAATTCAAACAAAGAATCTCACAAGATGTAAAAGCAAAACAAGTTCCTAAAAAATTATGGGCAATGGATATGATATATGTTAAAGTGTACTTTTGCCCCCTATCTTTCTTAATGTCGCGATTTTGGCCCATAAAAAAAAATGACACATTTAATTCCCTATGTTTTAGCCTCTTTGTAATAATAGTCATTTTTCTCAATTTTGACTTATCAACGCTGGTGTGATATCTCATTAAATCGGTCAACATGTCATGTGTGTAATTATTGATTTAAAAAAAATAAAAAAGCCACATGTGTATTGATGAATTAAAAAAAAATCAAGTTGTGACGTTGACAAACCCATCAACTTCATCCATTAATCTCCTTCTCATTCTCCTTCTCCTTCATATTCTTAACCTATCACCTTCAACAAACTCAGCAACTAACTTCCTCAAACCCAAAAGAAAAATAATTTCCCAAAATCCCAAATCTTCATCATATCATTCTCTCTTATTCTCTATTCACAAAATCAAACCAAAAATTTAATATCAATCTAGAAACCAAATTCAATCCTAAAACAATTTCTAGGCCGCAAATAATTGATCCATAATCGCGATATGGAACAAAATTGAACGAACAATGCAAGTATCAACATCAGAGCATTACCTACACGAGTAACCATCAACTACAATCTAGTTCTGAAATAATTTCTTGGACGCGGTCGATTCTTCAAATCGATTCAGTGTAAGCACGATGAAGGTTTGTTTCTTGGTAAGGTTTATTTCAAAGGTGGCGATTTTATTGATCCTTCAGAGTATGGACAATGGATTTCGGAGTATAAACGTGTTAATATGTGCTTAGTATCAGTTAATTTGATTTTGATGAATTGAAATTTGGATGAGATTGAGATGTTGTTTGTAGTTAGAGCAAATTAGAATTTTGCTGTTTTTGGTTACCGAATAATTTTGAAAAAAAAAATATGAAGGAGAAGGAGATTCGATGAAGTTGATGGGTTTGATGAAGGAGGTGGTCGCTGAAAGAGAGAAAGAAGGGTTGAAAGAAAGGGGTTAGTCATGTATGCCATCCTTTTTTTTCTTTTATTTTTTTATTTTTTTTAATTCATCAATACACATGTGGCTTTTTTCTTCTTTTTTTAATCAGTAATTACACACTTGGCATGCCACTTAGTTAAGTGTGGTGCCACACAGGCGTTGACTGATTCAAAATTAGAAAAAAGACTGCTATTGTAATGTAAAGGGGCTAAAACAAAGGGACTAAATTTGTCATTTTTTTATAAGGGCTAAAATCGACATTGAGAAAGATAGAAGACCAAAAGTACATTTTAACCTATGATCTAACATACATTTTAAGGTTGATGCACTAAGATAGAGCTAATATCTAAGTCAGCCTTAAGCCAGAATAACTTGCATATTAACACTAGATACACTTTACGAGGGGAAAGGCAAAAGTTAAATAACATCCATTACAGTTATATAACCAGACATGTTAGATGAAACAAAGGTAAGCCATGCTATTACTATGAGAATGGAAATTGATACAGAGTAATGCCCACATACATTACCACCCATCTTCCACACATTTTTACCCATTCTTTCAAACAATTTTCATCTTTTATTTTCTTCTTTTATCCACAAGGAAGCATTAATGTAGATACTACTTAGACACCAACTTGGGCATAATGGTATCTGTTATAACGGGACGCGAGAATAATGACAATAATAGTAAAAGACAGAATGAAAAACGACACAGGATTTAACGTGGTATCCAGCAATGTGCTGACTAATCCACGGGCAGAGCCACTGAAAAGAATTCCACTATAATCGATAGTTACAGATTACAGATACTGAATAGTAGAGGTAATACTAGTTATAGAAAAATCCACTAACTATTGGTGCAAGAAATACAAACACACACGACTTTTATTTATATGGCCAAGTCTTTGCATATTTCTTCCAATTCTCCGATGTGGGACATTTTTCCAACACTAATTCAAGGCATATTTCAACAAATCTCCACCTTGACTTCAATCCTCTCTAGATAACCAGATGCATCAGATGTACTCGAAGTACCAGATGTGCCAGATGCATTACACAGAATGCCCAGATGAGCCTGCTCTGCCTCAGGCCTTTCCCCTCCAAGGGCAATTAACAGCTTCTAACATTTAGCAAATTCAAACAATGATGAAACTTGCTTTGCGGAACCGGCTTGGTAAACATATCAGCTGGGTTGTCTGTTGTACCCACTTTGTTTACCTTGAAGGTGGATGACTCATGAGGATCCGCTTCCTCTGCAACCTGTAAAGCATAAGAAACCATGTCCTCACAGCCATACCTCGTAGGAGGTACCCCAAAATTAGCTCTTTTAAGGAGATTAAGAGCTATACTGTGATGTTCCTCTTGTGATACTGGAACAACTGATGCTTCTGCCTCTGAATGTGACTGAGGAGAGCTCTCCTCTGCTTCACAAGTAGCCTCAGTTTCTCTCTGCTCCACCTGCTTCTCAACACCACAGCCTTCCAGAATAGTGAACTTCATAGTTGGGTTAAACATGGAATTTTCATCAAAGACAACATTCCTACTTATAATAACCCTCATCTCAGATGGGAACTAGATCCTATATCTTTTCACACCATCCCCACAAAGAAGATCATCTTTAGCCAGAATTTGCATCCCCCTCTCACTCATATGTCCAAGCATCATATGTCATAATTTCGCCATATCTTCTTGGTCAATCTCGGAGGAAGCAACAACATCATAATCAGATAGCGTAGTTCCTTGTAGAAAGTACAGAGTACCCCGCTTCACACCTTTCAGAATCACACTTGAACCCTTGTAAACATGTATAACTCCATATTCACCTTTGAAACTAAACCCCTTCTTGTCCAAAAGACTCAGAGATATCAGATTCTTCGTCATGTGTGGAACATGTCTAACTTCGTTCAGTGTACAGAATTTACCATCATGAGTCATAATCCTGATAGAGCTCATCCTAACCACCTTGCAGGCAGAACTATTGCCCATAGCAATATTGCCACCATCCAACTGCTCATAGGTGTAAAACCATTCTCTTCTAGGACAAATATGATAAGATGCTCTGGAATCCAGAACCCACACATCGGCGTAATGTGTGTGACCATCAGCAAATAACGTGATACCCTCTTCGGAATGTGTACCATCATCAGCAACAGCGACAGTGCCTGATGCTTTTTGTTGCATCTGTCTCTTCTTGGGACAATCATTCTTCCAATGCCTATTCTCCTTACAGTAATTGCAATTATCAGTCGGTTTTGTTTTCTTAAAGAACTTATTTTCCCCTGATTTATCATATCCCTGATTGTTGTTTGCTACTAGCCCAACAGCCTGACCATCTGAAACAGTGCCACTACAGCTATGTCGCAGTTCTCTACTGTGAAGGGCAGACCTAACTTCTTCCAGAGACAATGAATCTTTATCACTAATGAAAAACTCCCTAAAGTTTTCATATGACAATGGTAAAGAAACTAACAGAATCAAGGTAGCATCCTCATCATCAATCTTAATATCAATATTACGCAGATCTAATAATATCAAATTCAATTGATCTAGATGTTATCTCAGGGACATACCTTTTTGCATACGCTTTGCATACGCAGACTGAACAGACGTTGCTTCAAGAGAAACTTGTTGGTTAAGCTCTTCGTCATGTATAGACTCTCTAGCTTACACCACAGATCGGCAGCGGTATCCTCTTCAGCAACCTCAATGATGATATGATCATCCAAAGCAAGGAGCAAGGTCGAATGTGCCTTCTCCTCCTGAGTGGCAATATCAGCGGGTAGAGGATTTGGCGCAGGCTTTAACAAAGGTGTCCATATACCCTATTGTTTAAGCACCGCCCGGATCTTGATCTGCCACAAACTGAAATTATTCCTCCCAGTGAACTCGTCGATTTTCAAACTTTTACCAGTCATAGTTCTCGCCTGAACAGATCCGAATCAGCTCTGATACCAGTTTGTTATAACGAGACACGAAAATAATGACAATAAAGGTAAAAGAGAGAATGAAAAAAACGACATAAGATTTAACGTGGTATTCAGCAATGTGCTGACTAATCCACGGGCAGAGCCACTAAAAAGAATTTCACTATAATCGATAGTTACAGATTACAGATACTGAATAGTAGAGGTAATACTAGCTATGGCAAAACCCACTAACTATTGGTGCAAGAAATACTAACACACGAGGCTTTTATTTATATGGCCAAGTCTTTGCATATTTATTCCAATTCTCCGATGTGGGACATTTTCCCAACACTAATTCAAGGCATATTTCAACAGTATCAACAAAAAAAAAGCAGATTCAAAAAGAAAAGTCTTCAAGTACGATTGACCAAATAAATCGGACTATTAAGTACCCTCCTTTTCTCTTTGATCTTTCAATCTTTCTTCTTCTGGCTGTTTGCAAGTAGACAAGTAATAACATCATGACAGTTGATGGATATTTGTTATAAAATAATTAAAATGCTTTTACAAAACCAATTAATAAGAGAGTTATATATGCAAAGTAAGAAAAATTAACAAAGGACTCTTTCGTATTATCAACAAAAATAAACTATCACAAAATCCTTTTTTCTCTTTTTTGAGAACATAAATCATATTAAATTAAGGCCGAAACTCAGTGTCTGTGATCAATAGTGTTGTGAATTCGGACTCAAAACTCACACAAATGAAACTATGATGTGTGGAGCAAAGGAAAGTAGTAACCAATATCAAAGTAAACACAAGCAACAACAATAATAACAAACCTAGATTTAATCTACGAATCAAGTGTGAAACACAAAACCACAAGCAAAAGATAAAGAGAGAAAAGAAACAAACACACCAAGAAATGTTTACCCAGTTCGGTCCAACTTGGCCTACTCTGGGGGAAAGATTGATCTCTCAAATCCACTATCAATGAGTTCTTACAAAGAGATACAAAAGGGTTACAAGAAATTAGCTTTGAGAAGCTCACAAAGAACAATCCCTAATTTATACCCTTTTCCCAATCTCAAGAATGAACAAGACACTCAATGGTTTTAACTCACCCAAGGTGTTACCAATGTTTCCCAACCCAAGAGAACCTCTCAAGATAACTCTAATCAAAGACCCTAAACCCTAAAGTTACCTCCTTTGATTTCCCAAGTTTCTCTCTCTTGAAGCTCTTCTCCAAAATTTGAACTAAAAAGCTTTTATAGCAGCCTGCAACAGACACAATCATGTCACGATTATACCAATTGTGTCATGATTCCTTACGTACGACCCAAGGTACACAAATCGTATCACGATGGCCACCAATCGTGTCACGATTTGACACTCCCAGAAACCATGCTCCCTGCCTCCAAAATCGTGTCACGAGATTCTCAAAATTCAATTTTGAGTCATACTTCAACATTCTCCACCTTGACTCTAAATTGATGATGATGCCAATTTAACCATCTACCACCATTCTCCTTTTCTTTTTCCCTTGCATCCAACTACGCCAAGTAGCTACACAAGAATACACGAAACCCTCTTCAGCCACGGAAGGTCTCCCACTTCCTTGAAGATCTCCTTGCTTCCAATCACCCTTGGTCTTTTAGGTAATCACACAAGCCACACCATACATTCTTCAAACCCCGGAATGTCTTCCGTCTTAATGAAGAATTCCCTTGCTCACAACTAGAGCATAGCACCAAAGGTCTCCATAGTTGTGCCATTTTCGGTGTCATCACCTCCACCTCAAGTTGAGCTTTCTCTACCTCAACTTCCAAATGCACACTTCCATTATGCCTTTAACCTTGCAAACTTCACCTCAAAGGTTGATCATGAGTATTCTTCACACTGCCTCTCCAGGCTGACCTTAAGTATTCTACCTACCGCCTCTCCAGGTTGATGTTGAGTGTTTAACGTCTCTCCAGACGATCACCGCTCTACAAGGCATCACTACCAAGGTGTGAAACATCACCTTCTTCATCCTCCCAACAACTCGCCACCAAAGCACCTGCATCCTCATAATCCTCGGAGACAACTTGCGCGGAATCATCATTGTCCTCTGGACACTCCCTCTTGAAGCGACACATCTTGTGACACTTAAAGCACTTATACTTTGACTTGTTACCGCTCTTTGAGCTTCCTCGGATACCTCTACCTCCACCATTCCCTCTTGAAACACTTAGGCCTTCACTGTTTTCATCCGCTCTCAAGTCCTTAGACTTGGTCAACTCCTTGGTTCTTAAAGCCGCTTGGACTTCTTCCAAGGTGACGGTGCCTTCTTTGCCATAGAGCATGGTGTCCTTGAAGGATTCAAATGATCTCGGTAAAGCACACAACAAGAGTATAGCTTTGTTTTTGTCCTCAAGATGCACCTCAATGTTTTCCAAATCATCAAGGATTTTATTGAACTCTCTTAGTTGCTCCATTATGGTCTTTGACTCCACCATCTTAAATGAGTAGAGTTGTTGCTTAAGAAATTGCCTATGAGCCAAAGACTTTGTCATATACAAAGACTCCAACTTTGAACACATCGATGTCGTGGTTGGTTCCTTCGCGACATCCCTCAAAACTTTGTTCCCGAGGCACAAGACAATGGCACTCCTAGCCTTGTCCACCATCTCGGTCTTCTCCGCTTGTGACATGGTGACCGGTAACGCACCTTCACCCTTCAACACTTTCTCACACTTTTGTTGTATCAACACCGCTTGCATCTTCACCTTCCATAACCCAAAATCGTTACTTCCGGTGAACTTCTCAATATCCCACTTTGAACCCATGGTACTTGTCATACCCCAATTTTTGACCTAAATTTCTTTGTTACTCGTTTTTTTTTAGTTCGGAATTTTTCGTCGTCTCAGACGAAATTTCGACAGAGAGGTATTTTAAAATACCTCATTTTTTTTTTAATTCCGTCCGGGTCCGTCTTTTTGTTTATTTATTTTTATTTTTATTTTTATTTTTTCTTTTAAATGTTTTATTGTTATTTTATTTAATACTATTATTTCTTTTTTTAGTTGCTTTTTTAATTTTAGAGCTGACTTTTTTAGAGAAGACTTGTTTTCATTTTATTGTGTTTTAAGTTGTAACTTATTTGTTTTTATTGGGTGTTATTACCATTTATTTTGTCAACTTATCCTTTATTGAGAATGATCATGGCAATTAGTTTTTTTTTTAAAAGGGGAGCATTAACAACAGGAAGGGGGAATTCAATCAGAGTCAGAACACAACCGTAGAATCATCAGAAACCAAAAATCCAACACACAGTACACAACCCATTCCAAACTCAATCAACATAATCAAAATCCAACAAACACAATTATCCCAACAACATCACAACCAGTCACCCATACACTCAATCCACCACCGTCCCTAACCATACACAAACCGCGGCTATAACATCCAAACATACACAACCGTACCAGCCATCACCAAACACACCCAGCCTACCTCCCTTCACGCCTCCAGCCATCTCCCTCACCACAAACCCCTCACGGCCTCACACCTCACAGAACCGTACGGCCCTCCTAACCCACATCTACCCTCACACAACTCACCACCTCCAAACCGCACACCCACAACCCTCATATAACCACATACGGCCTACCCCCACTCCCTAACCAATCCACGGCCAAACCGCACGGCGCTCACTCCAAACCACACAAACACGTGACACACCACCAACCTCCTCCAGAACCGAACAAAATCCAGCCAAAAGGTAGTATTTTCGAAACTTCAAGTTTAGATTTAGGTCTTTTAGGGAGCTTTTGAGAGAAACGAGTGTCGGATTCGAAAAGAGGGGGGAAAAGGGGTTCGGAAAATATCTTTTTTAAAAAAAGGGGAGGTGGTTGGCCGCTCCGGCGCGGTGGCGCCGCCCCTTGGGCCGGCCAACCACCGCGCCTGTTCTTTTTGTTTCCGGCCAGGCCATTTGAGAGAGGAGAGAGCTAGAGAGAAGAGAGTGGAGATGAAGAGAGAGAGAGGAAATGGGAAAATGGCCAAAAAAACAGAAAAATTAGTAATATATGCCTTGCCCAAAACCCAGGCCCCAAACAGAACACTGTTCACGCGGCCCATTTACTTTTCTCTACTCATTTGCTTGCTGCACCCCCTTTTCTGCATACTGCACCCCCCCTTCCTTTTTATTTATTTTTTATTTCGTTTTTACCATTTCTTGCATTTATTTTTCTAGTTTTTATTTATTGTCATGCATTTTATTTTAATGCCTTTATTTTTAGCACATCATGCATTTTTTTTATTTTTTTTATTTTCCTTTTATTTCATGCATTTTCATTTTATTTTAATTCTTGGCATATTTACTCGTTCTTAGCGTATTTGCAATTTTTATTTTTATTTATTATTTTGCCATTTCTTAGAATGTATTTAGGTCCAATGTAAATATTAATGAGAATTTGCACTGACACCACACTTTATTTATTCCGCTTTATGTCTTTTATTTTTATTTTTATTTCGCCTTATAAAAAAAAATACAAAAATATTAGGTTAGTTTAATTTCAAAAGGGTTTCGCGGTGATCCAACGTCACCACGGAATTTCCTCGCGTTTAGCTTTTTAGTTATTTTTTTTAGTCTTAGTCCATATTTTAAAAAAAAAACAAAAACATTCAAATAATCAAAAATCAAAAAATATTTTCATAAATAAACCTTGATTTTCAATCAAGTGTCCGTTTTTTCTCTTTTATTTTCTTAAAAAATCATTAATCCACTTTAATAACACTTTAATCCTTTTCCAAATTAAAAAACACAAACCAATCCCATTTTTGCCACTTGGCTTTTATTTTTAAAAACCTTTTTTTAAAACTAATAAAAAACACCAAACAAATCAAACGTTATTTTTACCCCGAACTACGAGGTTTTGATCCCTCACGGGTACGTAGGCAAAGAACCTTGTCCTTCCAAATCATAAAAAATACAAAAAAAAATATTTTTATTTTCCTTTCTCACTATTCTAATGCATTCTTTCCTTTTAAAAAAAAATAAGCAAGTTATAGCCAAAATAAATAAATAAAATCAAGAGGTTCTCGTAGAGTACTACGAACGTTTAGGGTGCTAACACCTTCCCAAAACGTAACTAACCCCCGAACCCTAAATCTTTTAAAATGTGGTAATTTAGAACTTTTTTCCACCTTTCTTTTAAAAAATTAAAAGTTCAGTCGTGAATTAAAATTAGTGAGTCAACGCTAATCAATAGCTTGATCTCCGAAAATCACCGCGACAGAAATGGCGACTTCACTGGGGAATTCCTAAGAGGGTTGAGCCTAACTTGAATTTATTTAATTATTTTGTGATATAACTTGCTTAACATAAAAATAAAAGTGTAAATATGTGCATATGTGTTTTTTTCCTTTTACGTGTGTGGTGAGATAAGTCCTACACCCGGACTTGAGGGAAACATAAGATAGGATGGTGGTATAATCAAAGTGTCTTTCCGAGAGTGAGTTTCGGATGTGGCACATGTGATAACCCCACTCAATGGAGGAATCTTGGAAGTATTACTATGTTGACATGAGTAGTCGTGTTTGGCATCGTTATTTTCAAGTGACCGATGAAGTTGAGGACCTTTAGTTACCTTTAACCCATCTTGGCCTTTTAGGACGTAGTGCGATGGCTAATCAAGAGTAGTCTTGAATTGGTTGATACGCGATACTACACTCAAACGAGACTTTCCTACGAACGTCGTTGGACCGGGAGTCAGTCCCGTAATCCGACAATATTCGGAAGTGGTCAATGACTTTGGGAACTTGGTAGAACCCGTGATACAGGTGCATTTGAAACCATAGTCCTTACCAAATGGCGTGTTTACCCTCAACTCCAACATTATGGACTTAACCTCACCATGTTTTCTCCGCTTCTTTAGCATAATCATGCATACATGCATCCATGCATAAACTCATTTTTTCATCCAATTACCGAAGGACTTAAACAAGTTTTTTTTAAACATCATAGAGGAGCACTAGGAAATACACCTTCAAGAGCCCTGATTTGTTGAATTTAAGGAAGCTAGGAGTCTTTAGATTTCTTTTAAAAATCTAGCTTCCACTAAAAGACTTTTGAATTGGTCCCTTGGCTTGGTTTCTAAAAAAGAACTATTTTGTAAGGCCTTGATGCTCAAATGAAATGTTCAAACCATGATGTTTACAAATACTTCAACAAAGTCCTTCGATAACAAATCTTTCTTCTTTTTGCATAAGCATAATCATGCATCATATCGCATTCATAGTTTCCAAATCGAGTCTCATCCTTTGTTTCATCATAAAAAGGTCAATCAGCCGCAGTCAAAGAAAGTGGCCCAGCACATTCATTACAAACCCACTCGCACCTACAA